>OY734957.1:6168972-6671304 GCA_963457585.1 Spergularia bocconei | reverse complement strand
CACGGGCCTGTCTCTTTAGGCTTTATGTGGATTTCGCCCAATTGCTGGTTTTATCCGGACTGCGATCTGTTTAACGACCCCATTTGGAAACTAGATCGATCCGATCATCATTTTGACGGGACATATTAATTAAATCGAGCTAAAATTTGATATTAACTCAAATTATTTAATTAATTTAATTTACGGCACATTAACGAATTTTTAGCGCCAACAAATACACAATATGGTCAATTTGGATCTACTTTACTAATATCGTCATTTTTATTAAGAAACATATATTATAGCTTTAGAAAAGAAAGTTATATGCAATTCAACTTTCAAAAATTTAAATTTGTCATTTGTATAGCAAATTAGCAATTACGAAACAAATTGTCCTTCTTTATATACATTCTCACACCCCTTTTTACACACTCCATAGAACTTCAACCTCCAAATATTCTACCACCTGTGGGGAAAAGGTGAAGTTATTATCGTTGTAAAAATATGATGTTACTTCTTTCATTTCTAACTGAGTATTCGTCCGAATAAAAACACATATCCATAACAAATATATTCACTTTATAAACTTTAGCATGAGTGTGTGAAACTACTATTCTTTTATTCATATAAAATTACTAATGCCCTACCAACTACGAGTTAAGTGACCTAAATTTAATTTGAATTACTAAGAAACTTCTACAAAAAGAAGGCAATATATAGAGATATACTCCATCCGCCCCTCCCCTTTAAACACTCGATGCCTAAAATATCCCCGTTTTGATGACGGTGTACACGCAAATCGGTTAATTAAAGTTCCAAAAAAAATTATTTGTTGAGTTAGATAAGAATCTTAGCAAAAAAATCCATGCAAATTGTTTGGAACTTTGGATAAACCAATTAGTGTACACTCTCCTCAATAAGTGTGTGTTTTGGGTATGTGGTGTTTAAAGTGGAACGTAGGGTGTATTTAAAAAGGAGTGGTAATATAAAATAAAATAAAATAAACTAAATTAAAATGGGTCAGAGTATAAATAATGCAAGTCTAAGACAAATGAAACAATAAACTTTAAGATTTAGTTTGAATTTAGGCAGATTTGTGTTAATTAGGGGTCGTCATTTTTATCAACGGGTCATATCGATTTTGAGATTTAATACGTGGTTCAACAAGGGTGACAAATAATAATAAACGGGTCTATGACCAAAAGTAGCGAACGAAAGAAAACAATTTATTGTTTACTACATCTATAATTAGCAATTCCTATGTAGTAATATTCAATCATAAATAGATTATTACCTGTTTTGTGAGGTTCTTCGCTGATCAATACGGTTTGTTTTTCCAATTCATATCGAGTCTATTTTAGTGTGTCACAAACTCAAGTTATTCGAAAATCTAAGTAACAACACTGCTGTAAATTGAACGTATTAACATTTTATACCTACAGTATTGGATATCTATACAAACATTCCCGAACTAAAACCAGTCCTAAGAACAAATTGGTAAAATGCCCGGTGCAACTTTGCACGGGTCAAAGAACTAGTAAGTACAGAACCACCACTCCACGATGGAGATTGAGCAAAACATCCTCCATCTTTGCCGACATGAGAAATTAAAGTGGAGGGCTATATGTAATATGTCGCCCCACAAATACTACTCGTCACCTCACTTTTCCATTTTTCCAATCTTACCCTTGCAAACTCTAGCGCGCTCTTTCCCTCTCTCCACTCTCTATTTCACTTTCTCTCACTAAAATTAACCAAAGTTGAGCAATGAACATGGAAGATCGATCTATAAATAATTTTATAATATTATAATTTAGTACTCTAAAAATATTTTTCCGCAAATTCCGCAGTGACATGTGAAAAAGATGCACCGACCTAGGACTGTACATGTTGAACAAATGTACCTACCTAGGTCCTTCCATGTAAAACACATGGAACAACCTATGTTTGTACGCGCAAAATACATGTAATGACGACCAAGGTTTGGTACATATCAAACACATGCATGTACTAATCTAGGTTTGTACATGTGAAACATATGTGTGGTCCGAGGTTCGTATATATGTTTTACATGTACGGTCCAAGGTCGGTACATATTTTTCGCATATAAGTTTTTTTTATTCTTTTTCTTTTCTTTTATGCTATTATGCAATATAATTTATGTTCAAATAACTTAATCTTGTAGGATCCATTGGATGATTTTGGTGGGGATGATGGTAAATTATAATTATATATTTGGGATACTTTCAAAAATAAGCTTCTTAATCGTAAAGTATTTGCTACTTTTATTTGATATTAGAAATATTATTTTTCAAAATAGTGATTACGTCCTACAATTCATTGTAATGTATTCTAATTACTATTTAGTACTCATAAATTTGATTTAATCCTTTCACATACGTATATAAATGAGCTTGTTCTTTATAAATTTCATATATTCTCGAGTATCACAAAATCTTTCACTAGCGTATTTTTCAAAAATCAACATTAATGTGTCATTTATATATAAAAAAAAATATTATGTAGTGTTATGAAATACTTAAGGAAGCACTTTTATCAAACATATTTAAATTCTCGGTTATGATGTACGTATACTGTATAAAACGGTAACTTATCACTTATGCATTGCAGCAAACCAAATAATCGGGTACCGATACTTTTTACTTGTATTCTTTCTCAACTCTCGAATTGCCAATAATAATTTTATACTTTTTCCCTTTACTACATTCAAGATATCTTTGGCGCTACCAGAAATACCTTATAAATTAAAAATATATTTAGTTATGTGACATATGTCCACTTAATGTAATACACCATCAAATATATCCAAATTTTACTTAAGTAGTAAAAACATAACTCTAAGTAAAAAGAAATGAAGTGAAGAATGGAGATATTGAAATAGTTATGAGCTATTTGCGTGGTAGACAAGACGAAGATCCATCGTTCTTTATTCAATACACGACAGATGAATTAGGTAGGCTAAATAAGTTGTTCTGGTGTGATGGAACTTCCCGTACAGATTATAAGGTGTTTGGACATGCTCTTGGATGGGATGCTACATACAGATGTAATATGTATAACATGCCGTTTGTCGTGCTTAGTGGAGTGAATAACCATAGGAAAACCATCTGTTTTGGTGTTGCAATACTTGTAGATGAAAAGATGGAATCTTTTGCTTGGGTATTGGAGCAACTCGTAGTGGCTGGGGATGGCAAAAAGTCTCTCCCTGTTATCACTGATGGGGATAAGGCCATGGCGAAAGCCATCAATAAAGTCTTTCCTGAAGCAAAACATAGATTGTGTTTATGGCATTTAATGCGTAATGTGCAATCTAATGGTGGAAAAACATTCCCACAAAAATTCTGGAAATGTGTTGACCACTGCCAGACCAAGGCGGACTTTGAAAAGTCATGGCGTGAACTAGTCCATCATTATGGGTTTGAGAAGAAGAAATGGGTTTTAGATTTGTACAATGACAAGGAGAAGTGGGCCGAAGCATATATGCGAGGTCACTTTTATGCCGGTATGTACTATTTCTAAGCTATTTATTAAAATCATCATCTTTGTTTCAAATTAATTGGTTTGTACTATCTTTTGATAAAATAAAATAAAAGTTTTTTTTTTTATTAGATTTAAATTGATTTGCTCAATTAGGTATGAGGAGCACACAACGGTGTAAATCGTTGCATAGGACCCTTAAGCGTGTGCTTGATAAGAAGGTAAATATTTATTGATTTGTACGAGTACATTTTGTTGAACTTGATGCATTGAGAAGCGGTGATAGGGAAGAAGATTTCAAGACCCGTAATACATATCCAAAGATAAGTGGTGTGTTGTCTAAGATTAAACATCATGCGGCCACGATTTACACCAAAAATATTTATTCTGCCATTTGCCGTGAAATGTCTTTTGAGTCTCAATTTGTTGTTAAGGATTATGAGAAAAAATTAACGCTACAACTGTGCCAAATAAGTATTTGCTAGCCGACACTGAGAGGCCACATATTGGGTATCTTGTTGTTCATGATGTTCTGATGGGAAATATGTATTGTTATTGTATGAAACTTGAATCTGTTGGCTTGCCTTGCCGGCACATGTTTAGTGTGATGAAATTTGAAAATATGGGAAAAATACCATCGGGTTGCGTTCTGAAAAGATGGACAATTGATGCTAAGGGTGCTCCTATGTCCCACTGTAATGACAAGTCAATGAAGCCATCTTCTGGGATTCTTGATCCCCCCATTCAAGCAAATGGTAAAGGAAAACGACGGAAACTTCAAAAGGAGAATGCCCAACCTCATGCTCCTCCAGCAACAAGTCCTATTCATGAAGAAGGTGGCCAACATGATGCGAGATCCAACGAACAAACTGATGAGCAAAATGATGAAGGGGGGGACTCATTATGTGATCTCATGCCCGATGTATATGCAACTGGCGATATCATGCAGGTTAGAATGCCTACTTCTACTGTGTTTTACCCAATTGGTTCCATCCTTTTAATATTAATCGAAGTATTTTTAATTTTCATACCTAGAATAAGTTTTGGATTGATCTCGACGAATCATCAAAGAACCCTAAAATGGTGGACTGGAGTCCGGGTGAATTCAATTAGTGCAAGAAGCTGAAGAATGACAGGTTTTATTTTCTCCTATTGGCGGTTCTAGCGCTCTTAACGGCAATGCTTCTGAGTTATTTAAATTTTCCAGGGATGTTACATGAGTGTTTAACTGTTTATGGTGTTGTGTATGATCATGCAGTATATCGGACGTCACTAAAGCATACCTTCTGCCATCAAAGGGTTTACAACAACTCAAATATCTCGTGGCCCCTCTAGAAAAGTCGGTATCTCCGGGCTGATCAGACGAGCTGTTGGCGAGATCCAGCCTTCAATACTTGCACTTTGTCAGTTTTAGTTGCATAATAGCAATGGAGGAAGCATATTATAGAAAACATTTTGACTAGAGCTTTTGTTTTGTTCTACCCTTCAGTTTGTTTAATGTAGGATTATTGAAAACATAAGACATTTTAGTAAATATTCACATTGTTCTAATTATCGTGAACAGTTGTGGGTAATTAAACTTTTTTTCGACCTCGTGATGGCGCCTCAGGAACGTCCTAAACGTACGTTATTCAAAATGTACGCCATTCTGAACTTTTGCAGAAACCATTCTGATCGTAAAACATATTAATTAATGAATGTCCAGTTCTTATACGGCGAAGATAGTAGATCGGGAAAGATGGGGCCTTGTCTGACATGTGTAAGTCTCATGGACAGACGAGAAGGATGAAATGCTGATCACCGGGCTCAATATTATTAGATCAAGCAAATCTCGATCTAAAGCAAAGCCAGCAATCATCAACGGCAAGGCCCGATATAATTTTTTACTAACCACATCACAACCTTATTTATAGGTTGGCCTTTGCCCACATCTTCCTTACTTGGTCGATGTGGGACAAAATAAATAATCCTTTCCAACCACTCCGACCAGGTCTCTTCCGCCATATATTTTGACAAGTTCGGCTTGTAATTTGCATAGACTCCGAAATAACTCTTGTAGATCTAGTACCCAGCTTTCCATGGACGCTTGTTTCAACCCGTTTAAATATCGTATGTGAAAGTTATGATCACAATAAGAATAGAAGTTAACACTAACTAAGTTAGCCGATCTCCTGAGTTCGACCATCAATTTCGACCATTTAGACTTATAATTTCCAAACGAAACCTAAGAAAAATTTAGTAGATCTTGTTTCCAGCTTTCCGAGAACGTTTGTGTCGAGTCAAATAGATTTTGTATGTGAAAGTGTCATTATACAAATTGTACGGCCATTAACTAAGTCCAATAGACCAATATGTGTCTTTTGTACAAATCATTAAGTTGATTATTCAATCTACATCATCACCCAATTATAATTGTGAGTAGGATTAAATCACCTTATTAGATTGAAGTAACTATTCTTCATATATTCATTAGAAATGAAAGTACTAATTTTGTGAATGCAAATGTTGTTGTTCTATCCACCATTTATCAAGATTGTGGTATAACATGTGAATTACTTACATTTAATCAACTTAATCACAGTATTTCCAATAGTCTTACTTATAAAAAAAACCATTTAGCGATAGTGATCCGAGTTTGGTGGTACACATTTGTAGTTCGGGGTGATGTCGTGTATTCATAACTTAGTACTAGTAATAACTACAATTTATATTAGTTAGTTCAATTGTAATTATACCTATATTAGTCAATGGTAACTACTAACTGTTAGAAATATTACACACTAATTTACACAAATTACATTACAACAAACTCACTAACGGAACTTATAACCTAGGCTTCAAGGCGTGCACGAAAGCACGGAACCTATAACCTAGGCACCATTTGGAAGTTACATTTTGTACCAAAGTAACTACCACATTTCAAACCTTACTCTATAAATGTTCCAACACTAAAGATATATTATTCATGTTATTGCTTATTACTAAGTAACAATACTAATTTACTTGCCACAATTGCAAAGAAAGACACAATAGCTAATGCATAATGTAACATAACTTGGCGTTTTTTTCTTCTTCTTGTACATCAAATCATAACTTAGTTGATAAGGGCAACCCGTATTTTAATCATAACTCTCACATACAAATTCGAAATGGCTCCAAACAAGTGTCCAAACAAGAGTTATCGTCCAAACAAGAGTTATCAGTAGGTGTTTTTGCAAATTCCTTACAGAAATGGTGTGGTCGAAATTAAGAGGTTGGCTAAGGTGTATGCTGAAGGAAGAATATAGATCCCACATCGACCAAATAGAGTAACTTGTGGACAAATTACATTATAAAAAGAGATGTATAGTAGAAGGTTTGATAGAAATAGCTGTGGCTCCTGTGGGGCTTCAATTGCACGACCCATTTTATAGAACGACCTAATGTCGTATACCTTGTATTACACGGCTTCAAAGTTTTTTTTTTTTTTTTGAGCAAGACTTCAAAGTATTTTGAGGGCAAGGTTAATTCTTGTTGTAGTTAATGGAGGTTGCGGTTTCTAGAGACCAGTCCTGACTCAGACGTTTAGAGTACTTTGCAGGCTGCAACTAGACAGAGCATTGATAATTTGGTATATTTGCAAATTAGCAATGCTAACGCGTACACAGAATCCGTATTGTACTGAGCAAGACTTACACTTTCAACATACGCTCATACACACTGCTAGCTGTTGGGTAATTTCTAATTCTGTGAAGTGTCGTTATGGTCCTGCGCGCATTGCTGTACTGCTAAGCCAGATTACTCCAAAGGTTATACATCAACGCATCTTTATTTGCAGTCACTGGGAACATGCAAATTTTTATAGATGGCAAATCAAGTTACAGCTCTAAAAATTTAAGCAGTGCAGAAAGCACAAAAATGCGCGTACAAATCAACTTAAAAAAACACAAAAATGTGCGTACAAATCAACTTAAAAAAACTTAAAATTAAATTTGTCCACAATTGCAAAATCTAGCAAACTAAGAATCACCTACCCACTTCATACTTCAATCATCTTCGGTGATAAATAAATGTCGAAGCATATTGTGCCTACTAGTCAACAATTTAGCCAAGTATTTTAGACGCTCAATTGCCATCCCATGGGTCTTCAAAATACAAATAAAAAACAAGAGCGAAAAATGGTATACTTACACTGAACCGAACGTCTGGTATGTCCGAAAAATGTTTTGCCTCTATGTACTTTAGTACAAACATACCGCAATCGAAACTGCAGAAAGACACAGGATAAGTACGAAAGACGTAAGATGATTTTTATGTAAAGAATACTACATACCCATTCTGTTGTTGTGGAACCGAAAGGGGCACTGTTTAATACTGTAGAGTAGCATCTTCAAATAGTTTTCGCAGGAACACATTGTCATGATATGCTACTACCCCATCCAATAACTGGAACAAAATAGAGATTAAAATTATTATCCAATTTAATCATGTCAAGGGCATACGGTATATTTTCATATACCGGAAAAAAAAAACAAATAACTCACCCACTCTGTAGCAACTTTTTCTGCCATATCGTCACTGAGGCACCCCCTGAGTGAATCCACAATCCAACACTTCTTCAAAGGTATGTCAAGTATCACTAAAAACCAATGTCCAGAAGCAACTAGTGGAATATAAACCATCTCAATGGCATTACAATCTTCGGGAATAAACGAGCTCACAATAAAATCACATAAAGTCTTCAGTGATGTTGGACGTTCTTTTGCGTATATATAATCCAGAGATCTTAGCTGAGGTAGTCACATAAGAGATTATGAAAGATAGTCATATCTTAAACAAATAATAAACGGAAAGAAGGAAAAAGAAATGAAAAGATTTACCTGAAGTGCTTGAGGCAAGATCAGTTTCTTCGGCTTCGGATTAGGATTCTCCAAGAGCATATTATATAGATACAAGTCGACAAACTATTGAAGAGAAAATAAAGGTCGTATTAGAAATTGCTATTGTATAAAGTATAACTACTTATGTAAGTTGAATTATTGGATAGCTATAAACTAATAATTTACGGTATTGCTGAGCCATGTGCATGGATATACACAATGGCAATCACCGAACGTCAAGAATAACATGTACTCATTTATCAGGAAAGCTTCACCGCACTCTGATGTAGCCTCAACTTCACAAATCCTTTGTTCTTGCGGTGTCAACATCATGAGATAATCTCTGTAAACAGCCTCAGAGACAAGCTTTTCTTTATAATTATAGGAGCTTTCTTCTACCTGCTCACACAACAATAAAGTTAAAACAATTTTAAAAATTGCAGGAACAAGTCAATCCCTGGTCAGCGATCATGGTTAACATATATAAAAAAATATACTAACCTCTAAGTCTATAAACGCTCGACGTTCGAAGGATTCAGTTGATTCCTTATAACTGTTCATCAAAACTGCTTGAACCTCTTTTGAATCCTTCCATATGCCTTTCATTCTTTTAATTGCAACCTTTAAAGAACACAAAATGTTTCTCATATATCTATGATATGCCAATTCAATAAGTTCTTGTCAATTAAGTAGGGTAACACCATACCACATTGTTTGTGTCATGTCTGTTACACTCATTTATTAGCTCTTCAATAGATAACTTTCTCTTCCCCTTCTCTTCAACAACAGATTGCTACAATGTAATTAAACAAAAACCAAAATTATCGCTAACAACATCTTGCAATTTTATAGCCATATCGTATTACTCTTGACCAAAAAAAAAAAAACAGTCACGATACATACCGACACAAGATCACTTCCATCTCGCGGTGATCTCCATTTTCTGCCTCTCGTACGAGAAGAATTTGGTTGCTTCTTCCCCAACTTTGGGGATGAAGGTGATGGAATTGAAATTCCCTTAGTCATAGGACATTCATTAAGTGTGTCCAAATCATTACGAAACCTTCTATTATTTGGAAGTTTAAAATTAAAAGAAGGAAATCTTGATAACCCACTTTGTGAGGAGTTATCACTTTCAGGTTTAGACATGTTCAATTTCCTTTTAATACATCTCTCCTAACTATTAGGTGTCACCCTAGGCGCCGAATTCCCGTAAGTAAACACTCCAGGAATAAAAGCATTACTAGGAGTATTCTGAATGTTCTCTCCTAATTCTACATCGTTTGGTCTACTATGAGTCATATGTTCACACATGACTTTAAGGGTGTCCTGAATTGAATTTAAAATTGAATTTAAAACACTAAGAATTGCTTCCGAATTCGCACGGCAGTGGCAAGACTGGCAACTAGGGCTACCATTAACAACTCCATCGTCATGTTCGATAATCAAAAATCAATATTTCATTTAAGATATATTAAACTAATGAATAAAATATTTCTATACAACTTACGTTTGTTGGAGCTGCATTATTCAAGTCTATAGAAAATCGAACGTTTCCAAAGTTTTCCATCTTACCTATTATCACACAAGAGAAACAAGTCGGAAACAACATATTATAACGTTATTGTTGTCCTCAAGAAGTTATAAAGTGAATACATCAAGTATCAACTACCCACTAAAACAAATCAAGAAGTTAACAACTTCACTAAACAAATTCATGATAATTCAGACTAGAACAAATAAGACAAGAATTGTTTCCTTGTAGACGTAATCTTTGGGATTCAATGATTCAAACTAGAACAAGTTTTACTATGAGCAACAATAATAATTAAGAGGAAAATAAAGGAGAATATGAAAAATGGAAGAAAATAGGAAAGAAAAATGGAGAAAACGAAAAGGTACAATTGTACAAAATGAAAGGAACAAGGAGGGAAATGATAAGGGACCCATACTAAACCAGCAAATATCAATTCAAGCAGAGACACTGGTTGTGTATTAACACTGCTACTATGACCTCAGAAGTAAGAACAAAATAACAAATTAACAACTACCATGACTCAATGGCCAATGAAAAGTACACACACAACAAAGTACTCCCAAACCTGTAATAAGAGCTATTCACCAGTATATGCAATAAACCACGGTATGACCTCAACTTGAAGCAGATACAATCATAGTAAAGCGGATGCTTAAGACGAGTAATAATCAACACTTCAAGGAACAAATAAAACGATACAATTATGGAGAAATTACAAAAGTTTATATTACCATGTCCTAAGCTTCAGCAAGAAAGCAAGAAAATGAGCAGAGCACGAAGATGAATTGAGCAGAGTACGAAAGCGAAAACATTGACAAAGAAAAACCCTACGAATTATATGTACAAAAATCTAGAACAAATATACAAAATATAAAAATTATACTCCAATAACACTAAAAATAACAGAAGTACAACAAATATACCAAAAAAAAATCTATACGTCTACTAAATACAACACCAAATTTACCATAATTAAAAGCCAAATTTATTATTGAGTGGAAAAACCCAATATATTAATTTCCTAGCAAAATAAACCACGAAAAATATTTACCATAACTAAAGCCAAATATATTATTGAGTAGAAAAACCCAATAAATTAATTTCCCAGCAAAAAAAAACCACGAAAAATTTTAAATGGTGTATCGAACCTACAACCTCTAGGAAATGTCACCGAACAACAACCAAACCAATTAATCTACAAGTTATTTGTGATCTATTGGTACAAACAAATTAATATGAGCAAAATAATTATAATAAGAAAATAGATTATTTACCTGACTGGAATTCGGGGATAAGCACATACATCGTCGGACGGAGCTGCGACGTCCCCCTTCACAGTGATTGTGATTGGTACCGGACATCGGTCAGGACCAGGGACCAGATCGATTGAATCAATTAAAAGAATAACTGAAAGTTCCTACCACACTGACCGAAAAAGATCGATAGATCACAACTATAAAAGAAGAGGCCGATGAGACGGAAAAAGCAGCCTAGATGTTGATCGATTGAATCAATTAACTTGATTTGTTGAGTCTGAAGATTGATTGATTTTTTTTTCTTCATATTTTTTATGGAAAAGAGGGGAAGTATGCGTGAATGGAGTATGAGGATTACAGGCAGAGTGAAGGAAACTTGTTATTTTAACAAAAAAATCTAAATTAATATTAATATTATGTAATATTATATATTATTATTTAATTATTAACTATAGTTAAATTTTATCCTAATTGTCAAAAACTGACAATCACCATAGAATCATCGCTAATAAACATCATTCTCACTAAATTACAACAAAGGAGCATACAAGATTTTACTATTTATAAAGATAAAAAGAAAGAGTATATTATTGCATAACTAACCCAGAGAAAAAACAAACATGTGAACGATCCAAGGACCGTACATGTAAAACACATTTATAGACCTAGGATCTTGCATATAAAAGACATGTAAGCACCATGATTAGTACATTTGTTTTACATGTAGGGTCCAAGTTCTGTACATGTAAAACACATGCAAGGACCTGAGACCTTACATGTGAAATACATGTACGGACCTAGGGCGATACATGTAAAAACATGTAACTTCCTAGGTTCGTACATCTTTTTTCACATGTGACTGTAACTTTCCGGAATTTTATTTGTTTTTTTGATGATGTAAACAACAATTTTAAGTACTAAAATTAATAGATTTTTATTTGTCAAATCCTTAATTCGTTTACCTCGCATATTCATTAAGAGTTTTAGTTTGATAACCATGTGTTAGTTTACTGAGGGATAGAGAGTGATGAGTGAGAGAATTCAGGGTAAGAGTGGAAAAAATAAATGACAAAAATGAGGCGATAAGTAGCATCTGTGAGGCGACGTATAACATGCCCCCAAATTAAATCATACCACATAGTGCAAATTAGCGATGTGATGAAGGATCCTTGTGGATCTGAAATTATTTGGTAATTGCATATTTCGATTTTTTTTTTTTTGAACGAGGAAGAAGCGTTAAGGATGAAAAATAAAAGGGGTTATGAAATATGGGTTTAGACTTTGAAAACCGGGTAGAAATCCATAGGATAATTATTTTCTTTGCTTTTTAGAGATCAACCGTACCGTCTGATCCGCTTTTAGCCAGGTAAGCTAGCGGTACATGACCGGTTTTGAATGGGTTTTTAGAAGGCGGGTTTTCGGAGCTACTTGGCCCCGAGAGGTGACCGGTTCCCGGTTAAACCGCTTAAACTGGCCGGTCCGGTATGATTTTCAAAACACTGCTGAATATGATAGATAGGGACACAATCCAAACAAAAGAACATCGGCAAAGGGTTTAGTAAGAACTCAAGCTAAGCAATAGAAAGTAAGAACAGTGGAATAAAGCAAAAGCCACGAAAAAAGGGTTGGGCACGACTCGTGTCCAGTTCCGAAACCCAGGCCAATAGGCCCGAAACACATGGAACCTATCCCATTTAACTCAAGCTAAGCAATAGAAAGTAAGAACAGTGGAATAAAGCAAAAGCCACGAAAAAATGGTTGGGCACGACTCGTGTCCAGTTCCGAAACCCAGGCCAATGGGCCTGAAACACATGGAACTTATCCCATTTAACTCAACCTTGTCGGAAGACTCAAGGGATCCCTTCTTGTATCGGTAGCCCTTCGTGAACATGGGTCCTATACCCCAAGCCACACCACATCTAGAACATCTAAAACCTATCTAGTTGACTTCAGTGTACACACCACTCTCTATAGAGCTAGTAACATAAAACCATTGGTAGGAAGAATCCAATTAGCTAGGAGACTGGTAGCTAACCGAGCCTAAGTCACCTTGGCCTAGCTAGGTGTATTACTTATAATGGGTCATTCACTGCATGGCTATAGTGGGTTTTTTTTTTTTTTTTCCTCAACCTTTATCCCGCCATATTGACTTAACTATTCTACGTACATTATTCGATGATCATCCTAAATTTATAACGGTAAGCCCGAAACCATGATAGAAGGCACAAAGGTCGAATCAACAACTAGTAACAATGGCACAAAGGCCGAATCAACGTACAATAACAAAAATGCTTATCACTTTGAGATATATTTACAATTCGAAACACGAGACTTAAAAATGGCTAATGCAACTGCCCTGACTGAGTGAGTCATACTTTTTTTAGGTAATCTAAGTAGTCGTACTTAGCTTGGTGCCATTGTTAAAACAAAATTTTGCTTTCATTAAATCATCGATCCTAATCAAAGAAAGGTTACAATTGTAGGTTGGAGGCAAGCTTGATATATGGCACAAACTTTAATTTACTGCACTAGCAACGGTTTTTTCGAAAGAATCAAAATTTAACAAAAAGAAGGAATTAACATAAGAGCAAATCTCCTTGAATTTTGAGCATAAATACTCTACTGGCCAGTCAGCTCGAAGAACAAACATTCTTGTTGAACTATTAAAGTTGTTAGAAGTACAGTACTACTAGCTTCTTTCAGGGCTCTCACACCAATAAAATTACCACTTTGAAGTATGCATGTAACAGTCACCAAAAATATAAGATTGCAACACAAAAGTAAATAAAGCCTTCATCTTACTAGCTTAGACTGCCTCAAAAGAATTTTGCTGACTACTTTGCTCTCAAATATCTACTCTTAACATATTTGGAAATTGGACCTAAATCTGGATGTACATACTCGATCGCAACAATGCTTTTGTTTTTTCATTTGATTGTGAAGGTATTTATGGTTTTAAGTATTCTAGCTAACTAGCAACTACTAAATCTAATAGATGCATGATCATAAGGGTAAATAAAAATGTAAGCAAATTGATAGAGGTCTATAGTTTAGACATAATTAATTTGTTTATAATGTAAAATTGAGCTAGTAGTAGTAAAATTGAGATCGGAGTAGTAAAAAATTCAGGTAGTAAAATTAATTGTGTGAGTAGTAAAATTTTGATAGTGTAGTAAAATTATTACTGATTGTAGACACTTTTAGGTGTTTACAGTTTAGACCTCTAGCATTGTCCAAAATGTAAATGTGGATTACGCCTCCACATTATTACCACGTTATTGTCAGAGAGTAAAATTGGATATTATTGTAATGTATTTCATTTTTTGTTCGGGGAAGCAGCAAAATTACATTGCAAACTCTAAAATTGAATTTATGTCAAATGGACAATTTTCTATATGTACATACAAGTAGTAACATCTACTAAAGAGCTTATAGTATTTACTATGAGTATCTCATAGGAATAACTAAAAATAACATATCGTTCTCGAAAAAAAAAAGATATTTTGTGATTTTTCAAATACACTTATCTTATTAATATTTTTTCGTGTTTCACACATTATTATGAATTGTATAGGATCACTTATCTTAAAATCTAGTTAAATATATACTACTCGTAGTATGTTTCACACCTTCCATATAAGTGTCACTTCCCAATGTAAGATTGTAATAAGTTGGTTTGATTGCTTCGTTAGAGACGGTCGTTCTAGGGATGCATGCTTCTTTGAGGATTATACAAAACAAAAGCTTCCACATACAGGCATACCGCAGAACATAGAAAGCGTGTATGTGAAGTTTAGGATCTGAGAGAAGAATAACATGGACTACTATTCTCATAATGTCACTTGCTCTCTTTACACATGTGCTCTTCTTCATTTTATTCGTCTACTACCCCTTTTTCCCAGTCAAATTTCATCATTTTTCTTTTTTATTCTAAAGAAGATCTACATTTTGGATTTTTTTTATTTTTTTTTATTTTTTGAAAAAACCCTTTTCACTTGGTGTTCATATTTTCTTTCTTTTAATTAGTCAATACAAAATTGAACTCATTAAGACTTCATAATAACGATCTACATTATACAAACTTTGATCCTTCATTTTACTTGTACTATACATGTTAAACTTGATCATGCACATGAGTCTCTTGTAAATTGAACAACATTCTTCATCACTCGACATGCATACTAGTATTTTAGCCCGGAATTAATTGCCCGTTATGCCGCATAATTAGCTAGGTGACTTACGTAGTATAACATTTCTGGTGGCCTCTTTTATGTAGATCAACCCCGTGATGCATACTAGTATATAGTAGTCTTCCATTCGTTCCCCTTCTCTCGTACCCGCGTACTCATTATGAGAACGATGAGTAAAATTAAAAAGCTTTACAAGATGAACTTTATATTCAGTTCAAATTAGTTAAGCTCTTAATTGCCTCATCAACTAATTAAATTTAAGACATCGTACATCATATATGTATAAAGATGTTATTCCTTAACATCCGATTAACTTGGTTGAATGAAAGTAGCGATAAAGTAAGCAAGAAAAGAAGGAGCATACATGCAGAAAATGAAGACAAGTTTTAGGACAATAATGCCGTGCTATAACCTTAGATTTAATCAAAAAACCACCTAGCGAAGCTTACGGAGGACTGCCTCTCCCTTTCAGGCTTTCATTTTGGGTATGTTCTCTTCACGTAATAATCATAATTATAATGTCATAATTAATCATGGTCCAATATGGTTCAGAATTGAAGAAATGACCTGAGCGGGAAAGCTATTCGAGAGTCGAGACATCCAATGACGGTCGATCGGGATGCATATGATTATATATATACTGTTCAAATTGATTTGAAAATCAACAATACGATTCAATGATTCATAGTATACATCAAGTAATGGATATGTAACAAAACTAGTATACTTGAATAAGGTGTCCAATTTACGTAAAATACATTTTAGATGTTTGGTTTAAACCCATTTTTTGTACAAAGACAATCAATTTAACTATCAAAAACCTATGTTATTACTACGAACATTTCCAATACATACATTTTACTACTCTTATTACTCACATAGTCACGCGATACACCATATTATTATCACTTATTACATTCTTATGAATGCTAACATTGTACAATCTCAATCAGCGCAAATCAGAAAGCTGGGACACTTGAGTATAATTACACTTTGAACACAGAATTCATCGATGCCGGGAAAGTAAATTAGATTATACTACTAATTGAATCAAATTAAACTTTAGTGCCAAAGTAAAAAGAGCAGAAAATTAAATGGTAGGGTGGAACAAGAGTACAGTTAATTGATGGAGTAATAGAGTATACATAACTATATTTTGGTGCATTCCAAGCCAAATTCGATCATCAAACTTTAATTTAGCTTGGACAAAGTTTTGTAATGATCATGGCAATCCAACTGATCAGCCCTTTTCATGCCATGATAACAAGATGACAACCTAATAGTAACTTACACGTTTCATTTCAAGTACAAGAAATAAGAAATCAAGCCCCAACAAAACTTACAAATAAAACCAAATTGAGCTAAAACCCTAATCCCACCTACTAATAAATACTACGTCTGATCTCCTCAGTGAACCTCAATCAATCGATCGATAGTTAACGTTACTATGAACGAACTCAAACTAATGCTCTAGTGACTTACTGTTTAATCAGCCCAAGAGGTGGCCGTCCGATGAAGCTGAGCCAAAACCGGAGAGATCACTATTGCCACCACCACCACCACTCCACACATTAGTAGTGTTCCAATTGAAATGATGCATATTGTTATTATGATGATGTTGGTCATGTCCTTGAACAAGGGCAAACTCCTTTGCCAAATTTACCCCTCTAGGTTCCTCAATTTTTGCGGACGCCACTCGATCGATGACATTTGGATCCATATCCGACGGCTTAGATTGAAGGGAGTGGCCAATTAGATTCCCAAGAGATGAATTCTCAAAAGGGTGCTGCATCCCATTCATTCTTCCTAGTCCTTCAAAACTAGACAATAAATTTGGAAATTCCATTTCTGACCCTCCTGCTCCCAACAAGTTCAACCCAATGCTGTTAGGGTTAGAGTTCCCCAAGTGGTGTAAGGAGGGTAAAAATGGTAATTGTGGCAAATTATGTGACAGGAATAAACTTGTAGAGCAAGAATTGTTTCCACCACCACCACCTCCCAAACTAGTGCTAATTGGGGTACCAAGTGACCTTGAGCCGCCACTGGTCACGCTTACTGTCGCACTGCCACCAGGCCTTGCCTTGCTCCGTTTAGCCGTCCTGCGGGACCCACCACCCACCGGGACGTTCCTCAGGGACCCACCCCTAGTCCAATACCTCCTACACGTCTTACAAAAGTGACGAGGCTGCGAGAGGTTGTAGTTGTTGAAGTAGCAGAACTTTGTATTTGTAGACTCGCAACGAGGGCACTTTAAGCCAGCTTCCGGAAGAGGAAGCTGTGCCTGACGGGCTCGATCCACCATCGAGTTTGGTTTGATCGAGCCCGTCATCGACCCACCACAACCAACACCACTGCCGCCACCACCCTGCTGGTTCGGCGGGGGTGGTGTTGGTTGTGGTGGGGTCTGCTGCTGCTGGTGAGCAGACCCGCCGTTCTCGAGGCTATGATTTTGGAGGAGTATATGTTGATGATCATTGGACTGCTGCTCAAAATAAACACAAATAAATTCCGACTCTCTATATACATATATACATACAAGTTTGGCATATTCGAACTCTACAAAAAAGGAGAAAACAAAAATAAGAATATGATCCTGTTTATACTTTTAAGTGAAATAATATTATGCTTTCTTTTTCGAAGATCGAATTTAGTTGTTATACCTGGTGATGCCAATTAGCTTGAGGATCAAGATGGTAGAGTGGAAGAGATGAGAAAACCATACTTCTATCTTTCTTTCTTTCTTTCTTTCTTTTTTTTTTTTTTTTTTGGTGTGTATGTATGTGTTGGAAAGAAAGAAAGATTGATGAGTTCACATCAGTAAGCAAAGCAAAGTGAGGAGGAGAGAGAAAGGAGGAAGATTTATGTAAGAATAAAGATAAAGTGAATGATGAGGAGGTGGGATATGAAAGAATGATGATGGGGGTATTTATTTAGGACAATGCTAGAGGTTTACAGTGTCGACACTTAAAAGTGTCTACGATCAGCAATAATTTTACTATACTATCAAAATTTTGCTACTCACACAATTAATTTTACTACCTGAATTTTTCATTACAATTAATTTTACTACTCCGATCTCAATTTTACTACTACTTACTCAATTTTACATTGTAAACAAATGAATTGTGTCTATACTGTAAACCTCTAACAATTTGCATTTATTTATGTGCTCGTTATATCATCATATCATATCATATATACTATATATTGTACGTAGTTACGCTACGCTCTTCTTCGGTCATCGTAACACTGATTAATATTATTATTGTTATTAGATTAGATGTAACTTTAGCTTTTGTTACTGGAGGGGAGATTCGTATGTAGCATTTGGAAAAAGGTAAATCAATGATGGGTTTGGCTTCTTCTTTAATTTAATTAGCATTTTGAACTTCTGTCTGCTCGTTACTCATTTTCCTGGATAGGGAAGAGGAAAAGATAAAGAATAACGACATTTTACTGCACTACTACTCGACGTAGTTTGTAAAAGCCCTAGTTCTCTGAGCTTCATTGTTCATCTTTAATTTAACTCAATTATGTTTGGATTTTAGAGGGAGTAGAGTCCAAAAAAGAAGCATCGTCGGATTATATGCTCGGGAATCGAGTATGTATGACACTCATTTTGAGATTGATTGACTGTAGTACAGTGTAAGATGTTAATGGAGGTCTAACTAATTTGTCTAATGATGGTGTGGGATACTGGAATATGTCACATCAATAGTAATAGTATAATTACGTATTGGTGATCACGAAATTAAGTTGCTTTTAAAATGTTACAATAACAGTACAAGTTAATTATAATTTACGTTTTTCTTTCGGTTAATGAATTGGGACTTCTTAAGAAGAACCCGGTGTTTTCTCTTGCCAATAACTCTTCAGATTTTGGTATGCACGGTCTTTGGGTAGCCGAAGACCCGACCCCTTTCGGCAAAGAATCAAACCCCAAACAACTAGGTCACTCTACAAGCAGCGCATTTAAGTAAATTATGAGACCAGTCTACATATATAGTAATCAATACTAAAATATTTTTCATTTGGTCTAAAAGTAGATCCAAATTGTGGATAAGAGGGAGAACTTGTTTGTGTCTTCCTCCATCAATTAACAAATAGATCACGTTGACAAAGAATCAGTCATTTAATTACCTCGACTATGAGGACTCAAGACATTCCTTTTGAATGAGCCTCTTTATGGACGAGGTTGATTGTTAGGTTCTCGACGGTCTGAACACAGTGCCATGCATGACTTGGTCGTCCGAGCCGCTTTACCAATTTTTTTATGACATAACCTCTTGATGTTACCCAAGATTACACTGGTGTGTGGGAGGCTGGGCGAGCTGAAGCTAGGCCTAGGACCCCATATTCCAAAGATTTTATAGATAGAGTTTAGATTTGTAAAGTATTGTGATATTTAGTTTATTCCGGTGGTTAATTAAATTGGAGATATTCATTGTGCTTTGGTTGGGTTCAAATCCTACTATGACCATATTCTGTTTTTTATTGTTTTAGTTTTTTCCAATTGTCTTACATAATACGATGCAAGCACCTCTATAATCGATATCGTAATAAATTAAATAACAGAATCGTGTAGAAATCTCGCAACTACAAGAATTGCCAAATTGTATAAAGAAAAACTTAAAACATAAGAATTTTTAAGGCAAAACAGTGTACCATATATTTTCTCGCTCCATAATCCATATAGTTAACAACTTGAATTGATGAACACACGACAGGAAAAGGACAAAAAAACAAGGTAATGTAACTTTGTGTGTCGTTGGCCATGAGAAAAATACTAGTAAATTAGTGGAATGGTCCACGAGGAGTAGTGTGATGTAAATTGCATAAATGGGGTTATATAATTGGATAATAAAAATGATTTTATGGCTGTAATGGTTGGTGGAGAGATGGAATCTAATTCCTCCTGTCTGATTCTCATATCATCTCTGTTTCTTGGCCCTCTTATCTCCAATTCTCCATGCACAAACTAAAGTTGCCACACTCTCACTAACGTGGCCAAAATCTCAAAACTTGAGCTTCTAAAGACTTGCTCTTAAAACTTACTGCTTTTATCTCTAAAGTTGGTAAATAGAAATTCTAAAAATAGGATCCAAGAACGTATTTGAAGACATTTTTTTCCTTTTTAGTCTGCTATGAGTCTATGAGCACTATCAATACAATTTTGTATTTGTGACCGGTAAGAGATGAGCGATATCCACAACAACACTCCATATATCTATTGCTTGAATTTGCAATACAAGATCATGCATGCATATGTGGGTAAGTGGGTTACGTAAAATGTTCAAAAACTAGTTTAATAAACAATGGATTAATTCTTGATGATACGAAATTGATTATGGCGTAAATTTTTACATTATGCCTCTTTCTCTCATCTATTTTATGTGAAAGGATATAAAAAATTTAATGTCAATTCTTATACCCCAAACAATGAGACTGTTATTTCTAATTGTTACATATTAGTTTTGTTAAAAAAAATCATGTTATTCATTAATTAAATTGTTAACATTTCTATTTTATAATATTTTTTGTCCCCCTTAAAAAAACTTGTACAGTGACAAATTTGTTCTAGTGTTATTCAAAGCCAACCTCACCTATGTAGGCCCTAAGGTGGTATAGACATCACCAAATACACATGGGCAGGGCCGGCTGGGAGATTTCCGGGGCCCTGGGCGAAGTTTTTTTGGGGCCCCCATGTATTATTAAGCAAATAAATTGCGATTTAACAAATTTTCGATTTTATTGTTGACTGAACGATTATTTCTTCCTAACCAAATTGAAAGTTGATCATTAGTACTCTGATCCATCTCTCTATTGCAAAAGACTACAATACCAGGAAAGAAAAATACAAATAAATCATGTAATTATAAAACAAGCAAATCGTAGAAAAAAGGTTATGAGCTGTACACCATGCCCTACCTTTGAGTAATACCGTAAGTTGTAATGTTAGGAAAATAAAAGCAGAAAACAGGGGCTGGGGTTTGATCCCGAACAACCTGCAACAATTCACAATGGTTCTACCGCTAAGCCAACTTATTTTACATGCATAATAGTGCATGTTATTGCATATATATTTCTTCTATATTTGGGGGCCCTGGGCGACGGCTCATGTCGCCCAAGCTAATAGCCGCCACTGCACATGGGTCATTCATAAAACTGATATCTATGAATAACCGGTGACATTTTTACAATTATAACCAAAGAATAGACATCGGATTTTCGGTAAAAACCCATGTCTAATAATAGATGTAGATTTTTTTTTCCAAAAATCTCATGTGTATTGTTGTTACATAGACATCATATTTTTTATAAAACCGATGTCTACTCATTCTCCAAAATATCTTGAAAAACTTATGCCATTTTATTTTCATGCCCTACTCATCACGCCTCTCTCCGTCATTTCTCATTCTACAATTTCTCTCTCCTCTTTCATATGTTGAACTTCTTCATTTTTCCCATTCAAAACCTTACCAAATCACTAACTTTTTTTTCTACAAACCAAATTACTTCTAGTTCATATAAATCTAAACTGTTTCTTTCATGTACATTTTTTTTCCAGAAACCCCATGTGTATTGTTGTTACATAGACATCATATTTTGATAAATCCGATGTCTACTCATTCCCCAAAATATCTTGAAAACTGATGTCATTTTATTTGCCCTACTCATCACGCCTCTCTCCGTCATTTCTCATTCTACAATTTCTCTCTTCTCTTTCATATGTTGAACTTCTTCATTTTTCCCATTCAAAACCTTATTAAATCACTAACTTTTTTTTTCTACAAACCAAATTACTTTAAGTTCATATAAATCTAAACTGTTTCTTTCATGTAGATTTTTTTTTTTCCACAAAACTCATGTGTATTGTTGTTACATAGACATCCTATTTTGATAAAACCGATGTCTATTCATTCCCCAAAATATCTTGAAAAACTGATGCCATTTTATTTGCCCTACTAATCACGCCTCTCTCCGTCATTTCTCATTCTGCAATTTCTCTCTCCTCTTTCATATGTTGAACTTCTTCATCTTTCCCATTAAAAACCTTACTAAATCACTAACTTTTTTTTTCTACAAACCAAATTACTTTAAGTTCATATAAATCTAAACTGTTTCTTTCATTTCTCTGTCCTCTTTCATATTCCATTTCGATCTCATTCATTCTGATCTCAATACTTTACCCAAACTCAAACGAGGCCTAATTTCTTCAAGAAAATTCTATTCACGTCCAAAACATCATTAATTTGAAGTGAAAATCTCATGATTTCAAGATAAACCCGGATTTGATGTCACAAGAGATATATCTTATGTGTTTCTGTATTACCTTTTGTGTAAAAAAAAATTGTCAGATCTAGATGTGAGTTTTCTGTAGATTTTCGATTTACTTTCTCCAAATTATGAACATGCAAGGAGTATAAGATATGATAATTATGAAACATCAAAGATTTTTAAGTTTGAGATCTTTGCGGTTTCTATCTATATTCACATAAGTCAAATCGTGATGTGATATTTGTTCGTTATTATTTGATTTTGTTTGTGTTTTTTTTTTCTTTTTTTCCTTTTTTTTTGCAGGTGATCTATCAATATCTACAACTTTTTTCCAAATAGTATTATTCTATAGTTCGTTTCTTTGCAATATGTATGTTCTATTGCTTGTAAATTTTAACGTATTCTAGATTTTGTCTATGCACTCTATTTATAATGATTCTACATTATTTCTACCTTATAATAATTAATAAATGTCGATTTTCTATGAATTGGTACTACATACCAGGCAATGTATTATTAGTTGAATTTTTTTTTTATAATTAGCTTGGAAGAATAGACATGAGATTTTTATAAATGAGATGTCTAAACAGTGTAATAGACATGGATTTTTCAGAATTTCTCATGTCTATTTGACAAAATAGACATCTGTTTTTCGTGGAAATCCCATATCTATTGGACAAATAGACATGGGTTTTTTTTCTCCAAAATCCGATGTCTATACTTTTTACACACGTCGGATGAAAAACCGACGTCTATTCCAATTTAATAGACGTCACTGAACTTAACGTCGAAAGAGTATCTGAAGTCTATTTGCAAAAAAAAACATCCGACATCTATGTGCGTTTCTCTAGTATACATTTGATTTTTTTTTTTTTTTTTGTAAAAATGTTAGTTTTTATCAATCCTTTGGCGGGAAAAAAAAAGACAAATTTAAAAAAAAAGTTAATAACCTCTAAACAACCACCCTTCCTAAATTCCATTTAAACAATGTAACTATCTACTATCTCATTGTGATAAACACTCCTTAGACAAAGCTACTAATCTTATACTTACAACGCTCTTGATTTGCTCCACAATTTGCGTCTCCGTCTTCTTTTTATCTCTGAATACTCGATCATTCCTCTCTCTCCATATCGTATACGCAACTGCAACTAAGCTTATGCAGTACCATTTGTAGCACCAATGTCTTTTTGCTCTCCGTGAGGTCCCTAAACAAGTCAACATTATACGTTCTTCGAGGGCCTATGTGAGATCTTTAAAGACAAGCCAAGGGTCCTACCCCAAGATTACCACATCTAGAGTAATATAGTTATATCAACCTAAAGACCTACCCGAGTGTGCACACCCCTCACTAGGGGAACGATAGGACGTACAAGTCCCTAGAAGGAAGTCTATTAGGGGGTTCGGTACAAATAAAACCTCTCGTCAGAAGTACAAATAAAAGCCACATCATCTCGATGTGGTGACGACTCCTATGTCCACCCCTCTAGATGGGTTTGAATTCTAATTTCATTATTTCAACTCTTTAGGGTATATATTATTTGTGCTTGTGCTTTCAATTTATAAGGCGTAGACGGAAACATCAACAATTGAGAAAGGCGGCATTACCATATAACAAGATATACATAAGCGTGGATTTCAAAGATGATGAACAAGAGAAATAAGGAACATAATAAAGGATGAAACGGATGATAAAGCTCATGAGAACGGATGATATAATCATGCTCAACTTTTAGGAGGTCAACGTTTTTACCTTTCAACGCTAATCTTTAATCAAGTTCTTCTAACAAGATTTACGAACTACACCTCCTTGAATCCACAACTTAGGTAACCAATCAATCACAAACTCAAATGATAATCACAAGGCGCATGTATCCATGAGTCATAATTCTCAAAATTAACACTATTCTATAATGAATCCAAAAGCAGACAGTAAACATAAATAACGTCTACCTCTAACATCAGATTACCATCAAATTTTCATGTCATAAAATTTATGTCAGGAACGTCTACTCCAAATTTCTTCCACAACCTCCAAGCACATCAACAAGAATCAATCTCACACTGAACCATAAACATGAATTACGGTTTACCCACAAATTCTGATATAACTTTTGATATACATATCTAGGTCTTACCAATTTTGGATATGTTGTCACAACTAGAGTTAAGAACATCTCCATATAATATTGTCCCAAAATACCTTAGGGGTCAACGGAAATCATCAAAATACCGAGGGGACGGAACAGTTCTCGGTAGATAAACATAGCTCCACTAAAACACCTCCACAGAGAGTATTCTGTAGAATATTGACACGATCTACATGTTGATGGATTTGTATCGAAATCACGGTTCTAACGGGACCTACGGGCCAAGGGACAGTCTCCCATCAACCACGTTCTAATCAGAGGTTGTACGTGATTGTCGTGTGTGTTTGAAGGTGACACGGTTGTGCTGCGATCACTACAAGAAACACGTTGATTTGCGACGGAGCAAACTCGTCAAAAATCAGCCAAAACTCGTCGTAAATGGTCTTTTACACGAGAATCCCGTCCGGTCGCGGGTCATCGCGAATACTTTGGGACGAGTTTACTATACCCCGTTGTAATATGTCTTTTTGCGATGAGGTGTTTTTTTCGTCGTAAATGCTCTTTTGCGACGAATTTTTCTCGTCATAATTCTGTTTCGTGACAACACATATAATAACGCAATTTTATGTTTTTTTTCCCTCACATGAATCGGGAGTAGTTTGTTCGCAACTTGATCTTACCGATGCGTACCTTGGAAAACTTCCCAAGAGGTCACTCATCCTAAGACAATTCCCCATTAAGCACATGACTTTGCTACTTTGAAAGTTGATTTTGTTTGTATGATAAGCACTATCAATTCCTTTAAACACTCGTATGAACCCTTAAATCTTTTAAAACCCTCATTATAATAACACAATCATTTTTTACCCTTAAACTTGTTGCTGTGATTTTTTTTTTTTCAAACTTATTATCACACAACAACTATTCCATAGTGGTTCAAAGACTTCAACAAATGAAATCAAACCTTTTATAATCAATGCACTGAGTTACATCACAAATTAATTAAAATAAATTTCGAATATTGTTCATTACATCTTAACTCTAGATTTAGTTGTTTTATGTTTTTTTTTTGCGACGAGAATCGGGTGTCATCGTAAGTAACTTGATTATCTACAACGAGAAATAGATTCTCGTCATAGCTAATCTATTATCTTCGACGAAAATTAGATTCTCTTCGTAACTGATCTATTATCTACGACGAAAAACTGATTTCCGTCGTAATATCTTACGTTTTGCGACTAGAAATTTGACCTTCGTAGATGATACTATTTTTTACGACGAGATTTTTTATCTCGTCGTAAACGATGCATTTTTCGCAACGAGAACCCCGCCCGGTCATAATGTTGGTCGCAAATGCACGTTTTTCTTATAGTGGATCTTATGCGGGTGAAGGCTACGAAAATGAGAGAGATGGAGAGGAGGGGGCCGAATGATTATCAAAGGGAAGCAAGGGTTTTTCTTTATTTTTCATAAATAGGTGTGAGGGTAGACTCGGTTTTGGGCTTAATGAGTTGGTTGAGATGAGTGGTCCACAAACCCGATCCAACCCCAAATGAATAATAATGAGTCCTCTTGTGTAATTCTATAGTTAGAAACCCATAATAGTACAATCGAATTCCAATAAAGTTGACCAAATCCTCGGATATTTAATAAAATGTAACACCCTTAATTATTAGAATTCCCAAAAATTAAGCGGTGTTACATCTCCTCTAGTAAATATAATTAATTAAGTCATCGGCAAACACCATATGAGTAAGTTTTACTCTTGAGCACCTTGGGTGATATGAGAATTGAGACACGCATTTCTCTGAAATATTTGGGCAACACTTCCATGCTTAGTACAAATAAGTATGAAGATAAGGGATCACCCTGTCTTACTCCACTCTTGCCCTTAAAAAACCCTCTTGCAGCTCCATTAATTTTCAGGCTGAAACAGGTTGAGCTAATACACCCTATTATCCATTCCACATACCGAGTAGGGAATTCCATGGCAATGAGTATATCCTCAATGAACTTCCAGTTAAGAGAATCAAATGCTTTTGTAGTATCGACTTTGATTAAGCATCTAGGAGAGAGATTTTTCCTCCTGTAACCTTTAATTAGCCTTTGGGAGATCAACACATTATCAAAGATGCTCCGATTATGAACAAAAGATGATTGCTCATTACTAATCAATTAGGTAAAACTTTCCTCATTCTATTCGCAAGGATTTTGTAGATGATCTTGTAGAATGTTGTACAACAAGAGATACGCATGTATTCAGTGACAGAAGAAGCATTCTCCTTTTTAGGAATGAGTGTTATATATGATGGTTGCATTTGCCTGTTTTGGCAATTTACTCTTCGTGAAGAATTCCCTAACTGCACTACAAAGATTCTGATTGATTGTTTCCCAAGATTTTTAAAAGAATCCAGCAGAAAAACCATCTTGTCTTGGACTTTTATCTGGATGAACTTCAAAAAAGGCTCCTTTTATTTCCTCCTTAATTAGTCACAACTGCTAGTAGAGACTCCTTCCAATAACTAGGAACCTTATTTCCTTTAGCTATGAAATCCCTATCAAGCTCACTTAGTGGCGTCCCTCCCTTAATAAACCCATATAAGAGTCCATAAAGCCCTTGGTAATTCCATTCTGATCAGTGAAGATATTCCCATCTTTATATGCTACTTTTCCCACTATGCTCTGATTCTTTCTTGCTGCAATTCTGGCATAGAAATACTTTGAATTGCAGTCATTATGCTAAATTTTAGCTCTTTGTTTCAACATACTTAGCTCAGTAGTTTTGACTTTACAGTACTCAGCCTTTGCACACTCCTCCAGATCCTATAACTCCATATGCATTGGTTTCCTTTTCAGTTCATTCTAGATGTCTTCCAGCTTTTCTTTATACCCCTTGACTCTCTCAGGGAGGTTTGAGAAGTAATATTTGTTAACTGTCCAAGGGCATGTTTAACTCTTTTCAACTTTTCAAAGAGTCTGTGTATATGAGATCCTTTTATGTTGCAATCCCAAACTTTGTACACCACGGCCTTGAACTGTGGATGCTCACCCTAGAAATTCAGATATATGAATGCCTTCACCACTTTTTCCAAGGTGTTGACAGTCATCACTATGCCTGGTGAATGATCTGGAATCCCTACAGAAAGATATTCTGCATAGGATGCAGCGAAAACTTGAAGTCAATCCCCATTAGTTAGAGGTCTGTCTAGCTTTTCCTGTAACCTATTATCTCCATCTTGCTTGTTTGTCCAAGTAAAGTAATGTCCTTGACCGTTAAGATCATCTAACCCACAATTCCTCAAACAACCATTAAAGTCATTCATGTCTTGGATATTTGGTGAATTTCTCCCCATTCTTCCATTGTCTGTCCTTACTATGTTGAAAACTCCCATCACAAATCATGGCATGTTTGGCTTTTGGTTTTCTAAATTACTCCATAGTTTCTTCCTTCCAATACTATCATTTCTTGCATGTACTATATAGTGAGACAAAAGGAAAAATGGGACATGAGTTTAGTGACTATTCCCTAAATCATATGTTTGCCAACAAACTTCACCTCAAAAATCACCAGGTGTGAGCTCTATAGGACCCAAATCCTTCCATTATAACGCTTATCATAATTGATCACATAAGAGTAATTAGCAAATCTACTTCTAATCACCCTATTTGCCTTTCCCTCCTTAATTTTAGTCTAAATTGTTCCAGCAATTACTACATTGTGTTTCCTTAAAAGTTCTTTTAACTCTGCTGTTTGAGGGCTTGATTAAACCCTCTCACATTCCAAGTGAGAGTTTTCATAAGGATGGGGAATGTCAGGCGGTTCCCTCTCCCCTATTCCTTCCTCTTTTTCTTCATTCACTTGCCCAGTCTCTATTGGATTAACATTTGCTCCTCCTGCAAATATATAAGCAAATCTATTGCTAATTAGTCGGCAGAGTTTTATATTCTGGTTTGCCTTTTGCTTTTCCTGGCCATAGTCTGAAACCCCAATGCATCTATCTTTAAATTTGGAAGAGATGGAGTGTCTGTCCCCTTTTCAAATTTCAATTATCTGATGTTGCTGCGATACGGCTTCCTTACTACCCTCAACCTTTACAGGAGCTGTTGTCCCTGCTATTTCCTCCCTACCTTCCTCAACATATTTTACTGTCACCTCTTTTACAGGCTGATGAACCTTCTTTACAGCTGAAGTTTCGGTATGCTTGCATGTATCCAATGTGTGAGCCATTTTCTTGCACCCCTTAGAGTAATATGGCACCCATTCATACTCTACTCTTTGCACTATCTGCTTCCGTATGGTGTTTTGATGGTGACATGAGTTGGCAGCTCCTTGGATATATCCACCTCTATCATTATCCTTGCAAAAGGGAGCCTTCTCTTCATGGTTTTTGCTTGGTCCGCAAAGAGAGATTTGATTATTTACTAATAGATGCATCAACTTTGAAAACCATTGATTACTCTCTCTATTCTTAATGCGATGGAGATTGATGAGGATGAAGGTGTGCAAATTGCAAATTCTCAAGGATGATCTTAGAAGTCTATAGGTAGATAATAGAACATTTGCAGTAAATTTATAGCACTGATAGTAAAATCAACACTATTACGGATCTATTATAGCAAATAAATTTAAATTGATTTATTTTCAAATTAAGGACCTTGATTGTCTCTCTCTTCTTATAATATAATCCATCATTTCCTAACTCTTTCTCTTTTATTAAAAAGAGGCTTTTTAGATGTCTCACAACTAGGGATGAGCAGAAACTCGGTCCGGACCGAGAATCGAACCGGATCGTCCGGTTCGATCTGGTCTCAGTCCGGACCGAGTTCAATTCGGTCCGGTCCTCGGTCCAACCTTTTTGGGAAATTTCTTCTCGGTTCACTCTTTCTAAGAAGACTAAACCGGACCGAGGGCCATTCGATCCAGTCCTCGGTCCACATTTTCCCGAGCCTCGGTCCTAGGTCCGGTATGGTCCGGGACCGATGCTCACCCGTACTCACAACGACCGCAGGTTTTTAGAGTGTTTTGATAATTTTATATCATTAAAAGTAATCCTACGTTCGTATAAACAATTTAAATTTTATGATTGGAGTATCAATGTAGAATACAATAGGACTATTAAGTTAGTTGTAATAGTATGCTCTATAGTCACATTAACAAGAGAACTCTTTGTTGTACCAAATCTAGGACAAATTTGTACTATGGGTTATTTGTTTTGACTAAAAAATTTATCAATTTGAGTCGCAAGCTAGATTTCTTATTTTTAACCTCCTCCTCCTCATCCGCCTTCTTTTATTTGCATATATCACCCTTACAGCTTCAAATGCCATACCTCTATACGCCCAATTTCTTATATTTTTTTTTTCTTAACCATATTGTTATCTCCCCTTACTTACAAATATGACAAAAAAATTTGCATTGTTAAGAAATGCATAGATAAATTAAAATTACAGATCATTTTAATCAATAAGTTGGTCAATTTTACAAATTGTTGTGATAAATTATTGAATTTAGGTAAACTTTCTTTTAGCTAAATTCAGGAAACTTACTACGGAGTACTCACTCCGGTCCAGATTAAACATCTCATCCTCTTTTTTAGGGTTTCGACTTTGTCTTCCCCATTCTCAAACTATTAAGTTTTTTGTCGAGTGAATAATTAGGGAGACAAGATAAAGATGTTGGTGATAGTTAGCTTTTAAACTTATTTGCTAAATGAATCATTAAGAATTATTTATCAATTTTCCTTTTGAAGTGCGCAAAAGGGAACGAGAAGTTTAATCTGGACCGGAGGGAGTACTTATTAGTTAAATTATTATTTATACAAAATATAAAATTGAGATATACTGCGTTAAGGATTAAAGAGTAAGCCCTCGTTTGATACGACAACATCTTTCTGAACTGATCTGATATGATCTGAATAATTCTGATCTGATTTGAATGATTTTGAACTGATCTGAATTTGTTGAAATTTTGATTGAATTTCAACGAATTGGTATCAATTATGGACCAAATACATTGATAGTTATTTGAACATTTTTTGTCTTATCTGATCTAATTTGAATGATTCTGATTTGATTTGAATGATTCTAAACTGATCTGAATACTACTTTTATTAAGTCCTATCAAACAGGGTCTAATCAAAGTATCTGGTAAGGGGAGGGGAGTAATACATTTTTTTTGTCGGGCAACAATGACGCCAGAAAGAGAAGTCAAATGATAAGCTGAAATTTTTTTTCTGCCAAAACCCGATCATTTGTAGTGTTTCACAAATAAATGGGAAAGTAAGGCAGTGATCCCACACAGTATTTCTTTTTTTTTAAGATAATTATTAAGTGACTTCAATGAAAATTCACATTATCACTTGCCTATGGTAAATCAGTTTTTCTAACGTGTGCCTATTAGGCACATGATAGAAGCTCATTTCCTTAATTAAAAGAGATTCTCACATACAAAAATAAAATCTAAGATCTCATTGATTAATTGATGAAATTATTACTAAAATAAAGAAAAAAAATGACTTTTATTATATGCCCAGTGGACACATTAGAAAAACCAATACCTGAGGGTACGAAGATCAAAGGAAAAAAAAAAACAATTTGAATTGCAAAAAATGTTATTCAATAGTAATACGAAATCACAATTTTGAACATAACCTATGATAATGTAACAGATTCAGAATTAGTCGGATATCCAATTTTATCATCCTACGAGAACATAGGGGTACAAATTTATCACCATTAATCATATATAAATCATAATTAAGAGACATGTGCAAAGCACGGGCCTTCGTCCTAGTTGTGTAACAAAATTTACTACACTTTTGATTATTTTTATTATAAATTAACCGTAGACATTTTTTATTTGTCTACATATAAACTCCTAGTATCTTTGAATTATCAATCCTCCAACAACAAAGAAATTTTTTCAACTATTTAAGGAAAATAGAATAAAAATAATAATTAGAGGTTACAACTTACAAGTAAATTTTCCGGTCTTTATTGAGGACCATAGGCCCGTATAAAATAAGGGGGAGGAAATTCGAACAAAAATCGTACTCTCTCCGTTCGACTATAAAACGCGTAGGGTCGAAACACAGTTTTTAAGAAAAGTATAATAAAGAATGAATTTTAGGGTCCACTTGATGTAGAATTACACGAGTAAGGCTATTTGTATATCCCATATACATCACTAAACATATATGAGGGGCAATTCGGGTATTTTGTTTGTTTATATGTGGTGAGATTGAGAATAGAAAAATGGGATGTGGTGGGACATGTGAATAAAAAATGATCCATATACATTTAGAAATGTATATGAATATACATTAAGACTTTCTCAAATTACACATAGGGGTATGTCCCACTTGCACTTTTAAAAAAAAAATACGGAAAATGCACGCGGTACCCATGTACTTTGGGGGTTTGCACACGGTACCCCTGTAGTTCAACTTAGTGCACACGGTACCCCCGTACTTTTAGGAACATCACATTATGCCCTTTTTTAACTCCGATCCTGTTAGTTCATGCTTAATAATATTGACATGACTACAATTGACTTAAGTTAATTACCAAATAATTTAAAATAAAATGATGATAATAATTAGAAAAATTTAACCTTCACCCCTTCAATTTTCTCTCTCCTCTCCCCCTTTCCCCTTCCCCTTCCTTCCCCACCACCACCACGTACTAACTTACAAAATAGGCTAATGTGTATTAAGAGAGATAAGTTAATGTTTAATGTGTAGTTAATATGTTAATGATGTAGAATAGTTGTTTAAATAATGCACTAAAAAAATATTCTAATGATGTTATGAGTGAAGAAGCAAAAAAATGATATGGTGTGCACTTTTCAAAAGTACGGGGGTACCGTGTGCACTAAGTTGAAGTACAGGGGGACCGTGTGCAAACCCCTAAAGTACAGGGGTACCACGTGCATTTTCCGAAAAAATTAGGGGTGTTTTGGTATTTATATGTACAAATAAGGAAAGATTCCTAGTATGAAGTTTAAAGATGAACACCCATAAATAGAAAGTAGGAAGTTTAAATCCGAACGGAGGGACACCGTAATTAATCTCACTAGAAGAAAACATCCACCATAGAAGCTACTATTGTGTATACCGTATGCGTCGGCTGGGATACACAATTCCTTCGACAATACACACCAACTGTAACTATACGGAGTAAGCATTGCTGAAAACCATATCAACGGAAGGATAGAGCTTCCTTCTATACGACTAGTCGACTAGTATGTCTTACAACATCTGCTGCTTGTAGAAATAGTATTCCTAACGAATTAACAAATAGGAGTACGTACAATCTAAAGACTCATAATCTAATCTATCTTGTAAAACAAGCCATACAACTCTAGTTCTCTTCCATAACCCATTTCTTTGACTGGTTATTTTACACATGATAAGCAAACCATATGCATCCATTTCTATTATTCTGCACATTCAATCGAGCCTGAGATACAGTAGACAACGCACGCGAATACATGAAAGTCTTTCAAGCAGGAGCGGCAGCAAGAAAAATGACTGATGCTTATCCTAACCCACTTATGCTCTTCACTTTCTCAAGAGCTTTCTCTTCCATTTGAACAAGTTGACAGCAAAATGATGCGACATCCTTTGCCTCTTCGAGTAACGTCAACCTGTACTCCTTCCAAAGGTACTCCCCATTGTTACCAGGAACTTTTGCCAAGATATCCAACCCTTTGCAATCAACTGATTGAATATAGGCATCCTACATGATATATCAGCCAGTGCTTCGTAAGCAAAATAAGAAATTTAACAGGTAGCTTAGCCTTCATACTGCTACCAACTTTTACTGGTTGCATTGAAACCACAATGTAACATCCATTTTTACAGGATACCATATAGGCACGACTTATCACAATATACATCCTTTCCTATACGACAACAACAATCAAGCCTTATTCCCACAATGATTTGGGGTCGGCTAATATCCTTTCCTATCTTTAAAAAAAAAAAAAAAAAAAACCTTTGTTTTTCTAGATAGAATTAGAAAACAACTAATATGCACTCAGTATTTCTTACGTAAGGACGCTAATATGTAATAGAATATTGGAAACAGATTTGGTCCAGTATTAACGGTCGATATCAGTCCAAAACAGTGACAGTTTAAGGTAGGTCGAGAAGGCATCAACACAGTCCGACAAAGTCGGGACTACTGTCATCCTAACCCCAATCGATACCCCAGAAGGGGGTAAAAAGCCTAAAATGGTGAAAAATCAATGTTACTTCTGGTTACTGTCTTTGCCTACCCTCCAACAAGCAAAAATGATACAAAAGATAAAGTTGACTCTCACCTTTGCGTAAACATTCAAGGAAGCAAAACATAAAACCACCAGCGCTCTACGCCTTATCTCACTCTGATTAATACCGTCAATTAATTTCGTGGACAAAGGTGCTGCAGATAAAAAAAGCTTACTTTCAGTAATACGTTCATTCATTTCAACACAGCTCAGTAGGAGTTTGAACTGGTGTGTAATAAAACAAACCCAATAATCAGCATCGATCCAATGATAATCTTACATAATTTATCAGCCTTCGACTTCTCAAAATCATCTGGATCCACTTCATGATTTCCACCATTTCCATCAATGAAAGTACAGGAGCTGGATAACAGAGATTATGGGCGACTGAGAATTTATTTCAGAATTCTTCCACAACAATTAATTAGCTGTAGCAGAACCCAAGAGTCCAACACTACAAGCCCACCAGACCACTATGGCCAGCACACTTATTCTAAAAGAAAAGGGAAAGGGAAGGATGTCCATTAGCCTTGGGATGACTTGGGAATAATCAGCCATGGTCATTTTAAAGAAGTCCAGGGAATATCAGACCTCTGACCTCTGTATTGTTTATATATCGGTGCACAAGTATAAGACAGATTTTAACACGATTTAGATAAGGATGGAGAATAAACAAAAACAAACAAATAGATAATATTCCCTCTAAATTTGGTGCTTGTTTGACTTGCTCATGGACTTACCCTGAAGTTCCATTTTATAATTTCCTCCAATTTATGTAGGTATAACATTGGGAAATAATTATCAAAGGAAATTTCCACTTGCCTAAGAGAGGTGAGAAAGAAACTTCCTCCATTTTGCGGTAAGTGGAAGTTCATAGGAGACTATACTTCCCCTGGTAGGCAAAAAAAACTTTGCCAACCAAAAATGTCAACCATCTGCAATTTTTAAAGTTTTACTTAGGGCCATTAATTTTTATTGGATTAATTTATGTGGTCCCCTCGTGTTTTGCCAATTTGCACGTACAGGAGTTGACAAAACCACATTGATACTCAAAATTATATTCGATTTTCAACCCTTAATTTAAATAATTTGGACCCAAACCCCAATTCTCAATTGAACTCCTAATTCCTAAGAATTAAAAGTGAAAACTAAGGGAACGTAAATTATTATTGAATTAGCAAATATTATAGCTCAATTTTTCCAAATATTTGGTTCGATTGGGGCAAATTTATGGATTTGAAGAGGAAAAATGTGGTTAATGTGTCCTATAAGGGTGGATGATGATAAAAATAGTAATTAATTTTGAAGGAAATCAATAGGTAGGAATAGAGGGGAAATGAAATTTCAAGTTTAATTGTGTATCTGAAATTAGGAAGAAGAATTTATGGTTATGGGTTTTAGTATGAGTGAAGGGGAATGAACAAGATGAAGATGATGATGAAGAATATAATTTTTTTTTTTTTTGTGAAATCATGGTCATCCTCATCCATATAGATAAAATGGATGGCTAAATATTTTTTTTTAAAAGAAACTTAACGGTGTTAACGGAGGGTCAAAGTTTAGGGTACCATGTGCAATCAGTCAAATCTTGGGGGTATTTGACACAACTGCAAAACATTGGATACCACGTGCAATTTGGCAAAACACGAGGGTATCACGTGAATTATCCCATTTTTATTTTATTTTATTTTTTTGAAAAAAAAAAGTATCGCTACTTGTAGAATGATGAATAATTCCTTAATTATTATTAATAATATGATAGGTCATAGGTGGTATGTTAATACAAACTGGCTTGGAAAATACTCCATTAACTTAACCCTAGTCTCTAAAATCTTCATATTCTATCCTCTAACACTACTCTCTAATAGGCAAGTGGTTAAGGAGATTTCCACAAGACCCTAATGCTTTGTTTCATTGTTATTAAGAGCAGATAAGTCACATATAACCCACCAACTTTCCTCGGAAGGTTATGTCTCAATTATCTTCCCTTCTTGCATAGTTGCATCTTGTGACATGCTTGTTAATGGTAGAGGGATCATGTTTTGCGAGGACTGCTGAATTGACATTGATGACTTGCAAGTTTGTTCCACTACTTTATCAACTTTGTGATTTGCATCACGCTAAAATTGCGTCGTTTTACTAGATGATGGGGAACTCCTGGAATCTACACCTCCATAAGAAACTCCATGAATAAAAAAAGAGGAGCTTTCTTCCTTGTTCATGTTTATTGGACTCAAATCATGTCTTTGATGCAGGACATACTTGCGTATGGACAGTTGGTATGACAAAATTCTGTCTTGTAAATTATTTATTCCTCACATAAACCTGCCATTGTGTTATCCGTTGTTCCCTATCGCTAACACTTTTTGAAAATCCATGACTCCAATGAAGGTTGATGCATTTTTGCAGATCACGACACTCAGGAAGATTAAAAAGAATTTAAGGTTCAATGAAGACGCCATATTTTTTTCTCTCTTTTTAATGTGTGTTTTGTTGGCAGAAATCAGGTAAATAGATTATTAAAGAGACGCATGGACGTTTGTTTCCACATTATGAGTTTATTGGATATTTATGGAGACCTCTCTTTGAAGTGAGAGGGTAGCATTCAATACTCCTTGAAGGGACTGGAGAGCCCTAGAAAATCAGGTACGTTGGACAAGGAAGTCAAAAGGAACATGAAATTCTTTGGAAGTGTGCTTTAAAGGTGATCCCTAGGGTGTCTTCAAGGAATATATCGCCCTCTTTGACCTTTCTGGCGGATTCTTTACTTTGCATCTAAGGTTGTTGGGTATGCCCTAATTTTTGGGAGGAACCCTTGTCCTCCAGTCTTGTATTAGTAGCGTAAGCATGCCTCTCTAATATCTAAAAGACAATCATGCATAGCTCCCCGCCACCCACTCCCCAAAGTGGAAAAATTAAATGCAGGAGTGAAGGGGGTAATCTTCTGGGGTATTCGCTGCATAAGCTGAATATTCAAAGCATGTGTTGGAACATCAGATATACTAAACTCTAACAAGGTAAAATCAGGACAAACTACCAAGTCTTGGCACAATATTCTGCTCTCAAGGGAAAAATCAATAGTCCACGAGTCAATAAAGACAAGCATTGTTTTCAATAACTTAATATCACAACAAGAATTCTTCGTGATTATATGTCCAAAACAAGATAGAGAAGTAGGCTCAGTTCAAACCTGGTGCTGAACTTGTAGACCATATAATTTTCATCACTATCGAGTAGCTCAACAAGGTTTTCACTTCGAGAGGTGTGGCCAAAAGTAGAAGAAGTCAATACACCAGAAGCTGCATAACATGACTCTGATATTTCTTTCTGTTCAGCCACAATCATCTCCCTGAGACTTTCATTGGCAGATTTCGCCTGTTATCAAATACAATTATGTATGAAAGTTAAATTTCTGTTTTACAGTGAAGATGTGATCATACAAAATGACAGAGCCCACCGCAGAGAGTATTCATCAAACTGGAGACTGCAAAGAAACGGAAATGTGTTTTATGCTGCGATTTTAACTAAAAACTTTGTCTTCACGATCACAGATTTTCACTAATCTCCTGTCCCAGTAAGGTCAATGCTATGTATGATAAAATGCAGACTCCGAAAATCAAAGGATTCAGTGTGTCTATAATGAGTTCCACAAAAGTTCCATTTGTATATAAATAATAGATCTCTAACTAGGAGACTGTTCTACTTTATTAAGTGAAGTCTTCACGACAGCCTCTTCCATGTTGTAATGCATAACATCATAAGCGAGTTGTGATGACCTGTTCCATTCAAGAGTGCTACTTCACCAATACCATGGAACGTCTCCGTGTACTTCCTGTCTATTGACTCATAAGGTCACAATTGTAAAAATCTATCTCAAGGGTCCACTTAATTTAAGGCTTTCAGCCCATTATTATACATGGAGATTTTATGTGTCTTGGTCTCCCATTACAGCCATTAATGGCTAAACACTATTGAACCTTTCTCCTGCATTAGAAAATTGGAACCCTGAATAATCAATAAACCAAAGTGTTTAAAATCTGTTATGGGAGAAGATACAAAAATAAATGTCAGTTGTCAATTTGTGAGTCTCAAAGAAGTAATCCGGTCACAATGGTAAGAATAATCTATGCAAGGAATGCCAGCCGTTACGACGAGATGTGTCTAGTAAGACCTCAAAATCCGGTTCAGTGCCCCAGAAGCTTTACAGAAAGGATGCAGTCCAGTTTTATGTCCAATATTCTATACCTTTACTGAGTATATCTTGGATATGAACATAAAGGTTTTTATAGGAATGCAACGCTTCCCAGTATCGGTGGGACAAGTAACTTGGGATACAACCAAAATACAAATCTGGTATTTACTTGAATAGCATGCGCCTATAGAAAACCAAGTCAAATTAAAAGACTTTTGAATGCTATTGCATAAAAGAAAAGGGCTCAAACTTCCACATATTGGTACTTGATACTGATTTCATACAAAATATCTTACCCAACTCCCTTTTAAAAAATAAATAAATAAAAAGAAAGAATTATAATTTCTTGGACGTAAAACTGAACTGCATCAACAAATTTAAAACCCTCCCCTCCAGCAATGTGGTTTCTTATTTAAAAAATAATGAAACTTTATTATATCCCTTGGTTTGTCATGGTAGTCCTTGAGTTTGACAAATGAATATGCGCTTATTGCAGCCTTGATTTTAATTGCAATATGCAAGAAATTTCCGAAAGACCACAAAATTACTTATTTTCTCTCTCTGAATGGATTTTTACAACAAAGTGGGTACCAGGAACATGCTGAAAATCCATTGTTTTCACTAGTGAATGTAAAACAATAACAACCCAATTTATAACATTTACCTATGTCTAATTTTAATTAAAATTCCCAAGTTGGGAATATGCAGTTTCAAGGCAATTTACGTCATCTTACCCTATGGCAAGAGTGAAAAACTTAAGGACATGCCTCCTATAAGTCTGTACCAGGAAGCATACAGAGGGGAAAGAATGCAACAAAACATAAAAAAAGAGTGGGAAAGAGAGACGTCTAAGGAGTTAACCGGCTTCACAGTATCAAGACAATTACGAGTAGATCATTAAAGTAATAGCAAAGAAGATGGACGCAAAATTTAAGAACAGCAGAAAAATATCAAGCTACATATGGTCATTTAATGAACAGTTCAAGGATACAATTGAATACCAGCACTAGTCAAGATATGCAGATACTTCGTGGGAAATATGGTCACAAGGAAGGTAAAATTATAAACCCTACAGTAACAATAGGGAATAAGAGGTAAGCAAATCAAAGCACAGTGTACAGCCTAATTATCTACCTTCCACATAAACCCCATGTAACTGCAACAGAAATCACAAATGAACTAAACTTACCTTCTGTTCTCCTAAAGGAACAACTTCACCTATCAAAGCAATTCGGGCTGGAAGCTGTAGCACAGAAAAAGTAAGGAGGGTTCTTTCAGCCTTCAGCACAGAAACCGTCGATTCACTCAGAACGTTATCCAAAGCAAACTAGAATCAGGACTTACCTTTTTCAGTGATCGAAACAAATTTGCAAGAGGCCCAGGGTGAGGACTGGCCACAGCAAATGAAGCACGCTCATCTACGACAGTATTCTGCATCCAAACAACAAGGTTATGTTTAGGTTGGTTTCAATATATTTCAATTTCAAATATAAGACACAAGGTTCACCATTAGCATATGTAGCATCACAATTTCAATCATACAGGTAAACCAATAAGAACCTAGAATTGCTAAAAACTAGTACAAAGCGATAATACATGCTACAAAGAAAACACGTTTAGTGCCGTTAAAATCCTGTCATTACAATCTTCTAGAGCTGACATCAAGTATTGCCACCACCATATCACAGTACTCAGCTGAACAACAGGTTCTCATCAAACTTCAAAAACGCCTAAGCTCATGGTTGAGGCCCAAACAACGGTTTTATACCTTAACACCCGTCTACTTTGCCAACAATAAAGGACCAATTCGTCCCAACATATAATACAACGTGGCAACCCACTGTAGGAGGTCCTATTATCACATATCTGAGTATGCTTCTTATATCATTAAATAGTAACCGGCCAATGTAAATTCGACTAATTCAAGTAAATTTCGGCACAAGATCGAAATTATGAGCAAGATAACAATTGAATTGATGGGTGATCACAGGAACACAAAAAATCCAAAAGGACTTACCACATTGTGTAAGTCTTTCTCCGGAACCCAGATATATGGCTTCCCTTTCTTGACTAAATACTTGACTTTTGAAGTGTATATGTCCTGCTTGCTAAAAACATCAGTACATCACTGAATTATTCAACCCGATTTTCGCCAGCGAATACCCGAAAACAGGTTCGGGTAAAATAAAGGACAATGTGACACAGTTTAATAAGTTGTTTTGGGGGTGATTTTCAAACATAACATTATCACTAAAAACTTTTCTTTATAGGATCGTCTTATCCAAGTTTTTGCGTATCGGGTTCGTAAGAGCGGTAAAAGAACAGGAATTAGGAGAGAAGAGGGGGGGGGGGTTTAAAAAGTTACCTTCCTGCAGAATCAGCTTTGATGGTGTTGAGATTACCTTGCCAATTAGAAGCCAAAATGTTCTGGTGAACAAGGGTAACTTTTTTTTTAGTATGAGATGAAGCAGTAATTAATTGAATTGAGAGTAAAGAGAGAGGAGAGAGAGGGAGAGAACCTTGCATTTCTTAGCAATGGTGAGCGCAGTTGAGTTGCTGCCCTTCATTAATTCTGATGCCCAACAGGTGTTCGACGAAATGACACAGTGAACGGTTTCTTTTGCAGCGGGAAAATGTTTTTGTTACTCCGTTGGTAAATACGCAACACAAGTACAACACAACAAACTACACTGCGGTCTGCGGCCTTTCCCTGCGTTGTGTTTTTTCTTCTTCGGTTCGCTTCGAAAATAATCTTGCACTATTAGGAGGCACAACAAGAGTAATCACGGTGTCATTCAAAAATAAATTTGCGCTATTATGAGGCAAAAGAGTGAACACGGTATCATATGAAATATACTCTGTATGTAAAATTGGTGACTAAGAAAAAATAACTGAAAGGTCTTAGAGCAACAAAAAAATGGGTATAGGTTTCCTTCAAAAAAAAACAAGGGTATAGGTAATTAAATTTATTCCCGAAATGCCCCTAAGACTTAAACAAAAACGTTGACAACTCTAACACGTATATAACCAATATCGATATCATAAAAACAAACAATCTTCAAACTTTTCAGGTAACTTGTCTAATGGCAAACGGTATGATCAGTGGTGTGGAATGTGGATGAGCATGGGCGAGACGGGCGTGCGCCCAAGGCCCCAACTCAAAATTCAGACCCCATTTAGAAATTTCGCACAGGGTCCCAAAATTTATTTGAAGATTCCAACACGGCCCTGGGTATGATGGATAACAATAAAATTGTCGAAGACAATTCAATACGCGAGGATGAATTCCTTTACCGTAAGTTAGCAATTGTACAATTAAAGTGTTAGATTAAAAAGGAAGGATATAACTTCTTTTAGATCGGAACTGTTTTTAATAGGCAAATTGAAACTTTGATTAGCATAGTGTAAGGTGGGATTATTTTTAGAAAACCAACTGAATTTTGGATATTGTTTGTGGGAAAATTATAGTATGCCCCGGGAGTATATTGAATTTTTGTACCCCTCTAACAGAATTCACGAGTAACGAGTGTATTTTGATGAGTGACGATAACTATCATTTCATATCTTATGTGTATTTTTTCTATTTTCTTTTCAAAAAAATTGTTAGTATGTACCGTATTAATCTGTTTGACAGAGTTTAAATCGAACATTAACCCGACCGATTCGTAACCCCGTCGAGCTAAATCCTAACTATGTTCACACTCTACTCCCTACTTGTCCTAGTACGAGTACGTCGCTACTCGCTAGGTGATATCATTCAAGTCAAATTGTCAAAAACACATTTGCAATCTTGCATAATAATACTCCTAACACCGCAAACTCCAGGAGAAGAAAAACCCAAAAAAGAATTTTTTGATGGATTCATCGGATTCAGTGAAGTTTGAGAGAGAAAGGCACGTCAGATTCCTGGACATGATGTACGAATTACTGCCCAGTGATTATGAATGCCAAGAGATTAATCATCTTACTCTTGCTTACTTCACCCTCTCTTCACTCGACATCCTTGGCGCCTTAGATGGGGTAATCTTTACGTTTTCTTCTCAATTTTAATTGCAAAAAAGTGGGATAAAAAAGTATGGATCTTTCTGGGTTTCTGAGAATTTCAGTTCAATTGCTGAAAATAATTGGTGGGCATGTTTTGGAATTTGAAATTTAGAAGTATTGATCTTTTCTGAGTCTTTTGAGTATTAGCTTGTTGTTGATTGTAGTTTGTTATCATGCTATGAACTTTGCCTTGACGAGGATCAAGGTAGGCCTAGTGGATGTCCCGGGTTCAAATCCTCGTATCCCCACCGCCGCAGCATTAGCTGCTCCTATTTACCAAAAAAAAGAATGAACTTTGCTGTGGTTTGACTGGTTGAGAGCACTGTGTATATTTTGCTGTGATTGTGATTCTGTATGATTTGTGATTGATGTGTAAGGGGTTGATGTTTTGGTTTGAGTATGCAATGATTGATACTATATGGGGGTTCTGATTATGATTCCTTGATAAGGTAGAATGGCTTCAATTGTTATGGATTGAAAGTTCCATTGGGTACTAGAATCATCGAGAATTCGGATTTCCTGACATAGGATCAATTAGTGCATTGAAAGTTTCATTGTGTTGTAGAATTGTCGAAAAATCAAATTCCTTGACATAGGATCAATTAGTGTATGAGAATGTAACTTAGACAAGGCAGTCAGCTGGTGGACTTTCTAGTATGGGGTGTGGCTCAGTTGGTTGCTCTGCTCTTTACCCTGGCATGGATAATAATTACTTGGTCGTGTTGATTAAGGATGCAATTTGATCGATGACTAGCAATCTGTGGATGTTTAAATATTGGCATCGTTGCTGTTTCCTCTATTTTCCTTGTGCATCTTTGTCTATTCTTGTTTTTTTGGGCCGGGGAGGATAGAGTAGGAGGAGATGGCCGTAGTGTGTTGTGAATGAAGGGATTATGCCACCATCTTATGTATCTGTGATTAACGGTAATTAGGACTTGTTAGCGATTGAAGATGCAAGAGTAATTGTTGAGGAAGGTGGGCAAACTTAGAGTACAAACTTGTCCTAAAAACAAAGAAATTGAAAATTGGAATTTAATACTTCAAAACTTATAATCAAAGTCACTGAGTTCGGATATGTTTGAGGATTTCAAATGCTACCTAAGTTTACCGACCTTCTCTTCAGTGTCAAAGCTGCATCTGGTGTTTGGTTAACCATATTTCTGCATAACATCCATGGCTAATGTTTCCAATTAGTACATGTTTTAGGATAGATTTAGGCAAGACAGAAAAAAACAGGCTAAGGTGAATCAAGTTAATACGAATTGAGGTGTGTGAGAGAGAACTGAGCCTAAGAAACCATATGCTGGAATGGCATGCATACCCTTCCCGAAGATATTAATTTGGCTCCTAGTCCCTTGAAGCTGTTTTAAGTGTAGAATGCAGTATGCAAAACGCTGGTGGATTAATTTAAGGGAAATTATCCAATATAGCCCTGAGGTTACCGAAATTTTCAGGTATACCCCTCATGTTACCGAGGTCTCCAGCGTACCCCCGAGGTTTGCAAAATCCCTCCAGCGTACCCCTAAATCGTGTTTTTTCCAGTTTTTCACTAACGGAGTTTAACACCGTTATGATAAGTTTGACTTTTTTAAAGCAAAGTGACCACTAATGATATAAATTAAAAACAAAAAAAAAAACAATATTCATTCGCCTTTCCCCAACCCCCACGCAGCCACCGCCTCACCACCGCGCCCCAGCACCGACCACCACCTTGCCCGCCTCCACCCCCACCACTAGACGCGGGTCCCTCCCGCGACCACACTCCGGCCACCATATACCCCGACCACCCACTCCTCCATAGGCCACGACCTCTTTCCCTCATTTTCTCTCTCCTCCCTCAAACCTTTTCTCAGCCCTGATCCGCCGACGATACAGCCCAGAAACCCTACTCCGCCGCCCATAAACTCTCCCCCACCGCCCAGAAACCCTCCCCCGCCCACCGATAATGGTTTTTGTTGAAGAGGAGAGAAAGCGAAGAAGATGGTGCAAACGAGGGGGAATTCAAAGAGGCGTCGTATAAGGGGGCCGGGGAAGGGTTCGCCGACGTCATCGCTCACTTTTGCGGTGCTGGTGGTGCGGTGGTGATGTGGTGGTGAGGGGCTGCTTGGGTTGGGTGGGGAAGAGGGGCCGGGGAAGGTTTTTTATTTTTTACAATTAATGTTATTAGTGGTCAATTTGTTTAGAAAAAGTCAAACTCACTAGAGGTCTAACGGTGTTAAAATCCGTTAGTGAAAAACTGGAAAAAACGCGAAAACGCAAACCTCGGGGGCATATTGGATAGCTCGGTAACCTGAGGGGTATACCGAAAAAATTCGGTAACCTCAGGGGTATATTGGATAATTTCCCTTAATTTAAATCTGAAGAAGTTTGTGGCAGTAGCAGAATATTGAACTTTTCTAGAATACATGCATAATCTATAGAGCTTGTACTTACATATGAACTTTTTTAAGCACTGCATAATGTTTTATCTCTATTAGAGCAATTGTTATATTCATTTCTCCTCTGATCTTTGTGCTCGCCTAGTTCTGTGACTTGTGTTAGATTCTAAACCAGTTTGATTGTTAGGTTGACAAGGATGCTATTGCTACCTGGGTTTTGTCATTTCAGATTCATCAAAAAGATCAAGCAGATATGAGCCATGGTATTCTCTTTCTTTATTCTTTCCCTCTCTTTCTTTGTTCTTTCCCTCGTTTGATTAAAAAAAATATATCTTTAGTAATCATGGCTATCTAGAGCGCGGTGCATTACTGATGAGCCATTGGAATGCAACAGGACAATTTTACGGATTTCTTGGTTCAAGGTCATCTCAGTATCAACCAGATGATAAAGGGGTTTGTTATGCATTCCAATTGGAGTTAGTAGTATCTAGAATATGATTCATGTTACTTAAGTAATAAATATTAGCTGGCTGTGAGTCTGACAATCCGTCTTACATGTCACATCTGCTTGTTGCAGAATTTAAGACGCAACAGCAGTCACTTGGCCAGTACTTACTGTGCATTATGCATTCTGAAAATTATTGGCTATGACTTCACTCTTCTTAATTCCAAATCCATTGTGAGATCAATTCGACACCTTCAGCAGCCTGATGGAAGGTAGTTTTCATCAGGCTTTTTGTTCTTGGTTCATCTCTTCTATTATTGATATACAAACTTCTGCAGTATTGCTGAAATACATTTAAAGTACATGATATCTGCAGCTGTTTCTACTATCATTCTGTTGTCAATTAAAACCAAGTTTTGGCTTACATGATTTTATGTTCATTTTCCTGTTTCTGAAGCTTTATGCCAATCCATATTGGAGCTGAGACGGACCTCCGATTCCTTTATTGTGCTGGTAAGACGGAATGTCTAAATTTTTTTTTTTTTTTTTATAAATATGTTTTATCCATCCTCCGAATCTTACTGCTTTAACAATTTCGGATTTCTATTCCTTTTCTTCTATCCTCAGCTGCCATCTCTTATTTGTTGGATGATTGGTCTGGGGTAGACAAAGACATGGCAAAAGAATACATACTGGATTGTCAGGTATAAAATGAAGATTGGTACAATGGTTTTGATTCTTGATCTTGTAGTGATGTTGATTTAAAGTGTGTGATACATTTTGCAGTCTTATGACGGTGGCTTCGGCTTGTGTCCTGGTCTAGAATCTCATGGTGAGTAGATAGCTAAATATATTATTTGCATCCTCATTTATCTTGATTTGCTTTCTGCATCACATTTTGATATCAGTTCAAGAAGTACTTTCCTTTTTGGCTGTTTTGTGTTTGTTTAAGCTTTTTTCAACTCTGACTACAGGGTTCGTTGTCAATATGTAATGTAAACCTATTCTATTAGTGCCACAGGTGGTGCGACATTCTGTGCCATTGCATCTCTACGGCTGATGGGATTTATCGAACATGATCTTCTCAATCAGGATCCCTCAACTTCCATCATAAATATTCCGCTGCTTCTGGATTGGGTAATTCAGGTGTGTTTTTGTGCTTCTTACTCTTTCAGAGCTCTTATGAAACCTTCTATTATGCAGACTTCTCACACAACCAAAAAAAAAAATCTATTGTCACCTATTGTAGCATATTTCCATTTTATTTAATCTAATACTCCACTTCATTAGAAACAATTAGATTGTGCATTCATCTGCAAAGGTGGGGCAGAGAATAAGAGTACAAGAAACACGTGCAGACAAACGCACCTCATAAACCTTAATAATGGTACTAGGAAAAGATTTGAACCAATCTAATGCATGCCATGCGGAGGACTTGTTTTGCTTTAATGTTCTGATAATTTTGTTTCCGCCTTATTTCATAAGTGGTAGCAGCCAAAACTACCTTTAAAAAGCTGTCCTTTTGATTCCTACTACGAGTTAAGTGTTAAATTGGTCCCCGAACTTTGCATGTTGGGTAAAATTGGGGACCCGTAACTTTTCTTGCAAAAATGAGGGACTCACCTAACTTCTGTTAGCATTGCCGTTAAGCTGCATGATGACGTGGCGGAGGGGAGTAAATGCTAGGAAAGGACTGCCATTTTCTCTCTCCTCTCATCATCTTTCTCCTCTTGGTTGATCAAACTCTTCTCCCACAATCAAATACACCAAATCATCCAAGATAAAATTGAGATCAAACATGGGACGATCAATCAATCCCCCGATTTAATCACCCATTTTTTTTTTGCGAGGATCAATCTTTTATATCGATATTTTCGAAAACCACCAAGGAATAAACCCATCAATCCATCACAACCCAAAAACTGTTACCCAATAAACACTCAAATAAAACACCATCAATGAGAAATGATGGTGATAAATGCACCATGGCAAACCTGATGCCTTAGACCGGAGCGTCATCCTCGACAGGGAAAAAAATCGAGTACGCTCGAAGATGTTCTGTCTTCTAATGGCTGGTTAGACGCCATGAAATATTCTTCTCCTCCACGTAAGAAGCTTCTCAAGGACTTCAAAGGGGCTGTTTCACAGATTTTGCTTACTCCTTTTGGATGGTAAATTAATATGATCACTTCTAATGTTTCTTACTGTTTATTTCAGCAGTAAAGAACAAACCCAGATTTTCGATTGAACCCTCAATTCAATTTTTTTCAGCATGCATAAATACCAAACCCAGATTCTCGATTGAACTCCAATTCAAAACCCAGATTTCTAAAAACCCACAAAAATCTTGCTTTTTTCATCAGCTTACCTCAATTTCTCACCATGTCCCGAAAATTGAATAATTCTAAAAACCCACAAAATTCGTATTGAATTGTACAAAAAAGAGGAATTGTTGGGTGTGATTTTATTACTTAATTTAAAATTGAAATGGGGAAAAACTGAGGAGAGAAAAATGAAATAGGGAAAGAGGTAGAGAGAGAGAGAGATGGAATGAAGATGAAGATGACGATCAGCTAATGATGATGACCGACTCATGATGATGACAATGGTGCGGAGATGCGATAAAATTGGAGAAGATGATTATGATGAATGGTGCGGAGATGGCAATGAAAATGAGGAGAGAGAAAAGAATAAGAAAATAACAAAGTTCAGTCCCCTCGCCTCCCACGTCAGCACTCCGTTAATGGCGTTCAACTGAGGGACCAATTTTTACAATAAAAGTTACGGGTCCCCAATTTCAACCTCAAGGCAAAGTTCAGGGACTGATTTGTCACTTAACTCTTCCTACTACTATCTGTAGTGAGAGCCATCTCAACTTTTGTCCAAACCTATATGGACTCCTATATATATCTCACCAGCTATGGGACAAGAGAAAAAACAGGCGAGGAACTGTCACATTCCCCTGACAGCTCGACGTGCAGATATCAACATATCATCAACCTGAATTCCCTTTTTACGAGGTCTTTCTTAGTAGCCGGCTTCGCGTATGTATCAATCCAACTAAGAATAGCATGTCTTCAAATTGTCATACCCACAACTAGTTTCCGACTCACCATATACATATACTTTATTGTGAACTCTCTAAAAGCAGTCATTTCTGATCAGTACTGCTGCACAAAGATGTCGTGCTGACCCAGCAGCCTTTAGAACAAATTTATCATGCAGACTTCCCCATGCGTCACCCTTATTGACAGGATCCTCAAACAAACACATAAGTCTGCAAGGTGTATCCAGACCTTCCAGAGGGAAGTCTGCTCTGAAACAACTTCCCTACCCACTTCATACAGAATCCTTTATTCCAGCTCAAGGCCTCTTATCTAATAAACCTTCCTCCACCTACAGATAGCCTTCCAACGAATTAGGTTATATTCAAAACCCTCCCATGAGGCTTCTTCTTGTAGTACCTTTGATTGATTCAATTTTCTGTGTATTGTACAGCTCCCATTTTCTTTTGTAACTGGCTACTAGCCTTATGATCATTACTTCTATGGGGCGTAAAAATAGTGTTTTTGTTGTCCTACCTTATATGCTCTTAATGATATTTTGCTGGATGACCCACTAATTTAGACATTCAATCCTTTGTTCTTCCTTTTTTTTTTTGGAGAAGAAATCTTAGAGATTAGTATCTGGATATTTGATGTAGTATCAGATTACAAAGGAAGAATACTATATGATTGTTTTTTTCGTGCATCAGAGACAAGCTATGGATGGCGGATTTCAAGGAAGGATAAACAAGCCTAGTGATACTTGCTACGGTTTCTGGTACGGTGGTGTGCTTATGTAGTGATTATTATAGGTTTTGTTATCCCTTGTGACATTCTTAAGATGAGAAATGTCCACCACCACATGCAGGGTTGGCGGAGTGCTAAAGATGTTAGGAGGTAGCAACTTTGTTGATACGCAAGCCTTGTCTGATTCACTGTTTACTTGTCAGTCTCAGGTAAATGTTATCTTCCCCCAGTAAACCCTCTACACTCTCCACAGTTCCGCCTACTATGATCATGATGCATTATTTGGTTATCTTTTTCTCTTTCTAGTACGGTGGGTTCAGTAAATTCCCAGGGCAGTTGCCTGAGCTTTATCACTCGTACTATGGGTTATCAGCCTTCAGTCTTTTGGAAGAGCCATGCTTGAACTCTCTGTACGTGGAGCTTGGAATAACTGCAAGAGCTGCTTATGGTTCTTAACTGATGAGCTCTTCATAGACGAGTGATCTCTCTCTCTCTCATTTTAAGTCGTCTTCAGGGCCTTTGGGTGTTTTCCTGACAACCGTATTGATACCCACACCTGTTCACCCTCATCAACACCTCATGTCCTCATCCGTATGCGCTCCTCGTAAGTTTGCACTATTGAAAACAAATCAGTGGGGTCATGCACGTGTGACGAGGTGGATTTATCAATCAGGTGCGTCATCCCTTGCCATCCTAACTCCCAAGGCTGACTACATGTTGAAAGTGCTTGATAGTTTGTAGTGTGATTTTGTTGTGTTCTTATCTGGATTCTTGGCTGCTTAGTCAGTAATAGGTCCTTCACCCATTGTATGTTTCTCCTTGGATCAGAACTCCGAAGAGTTATTTCAAAATTATATTTACATAACGTTTTTCTGATCAAGTCGGAGATAATCTCCATGAATGCATTGATCAATCAGAGATACACATGCTATGATGCTAATGTGAAAACTTTTACCATATTATAGATGGTCCATCGTTTCTCCTCTTGAATCTCCTAATTTTTCAATTCAATAACTAGATTATTGTTCTTCTGTAGTGGTGTAATCTTGATCCTTTTTTTTTTGGGACAATGGTTTAACCAGAAAACATGAAATACAACAATTACATCAAGAGTGACCTACTAGCTATAGCTAATCGGTGAGCTTCTGTCACCTCATTCCTCTATCGCCTTTCATGACAGCACAATGGGTAGCTGTCGACCCAAGTTTCTTAACCCAAATGCCATCTGCACATCAACGACCATTTGACCTTGAATCTATGCAAACCTAATTGACCCCCAAGTCTTCCGCTTGACCCTGCAAAGTGGGGTGCATTTGACTCACTTGCGCGATGACCACCAACCTCGTGCTTATGCCTGAGCTAAGAGTCAGTGGAGCTGAAATAAAGTCCTCGAAACCTGTAATATTTTCGTGGATGACTTGTTGATCTAAGATAAGGTCCAAGCCCTCGTAAAGCAAGGAGTTACAAGGTGCATATAGGTGGTGCGTGGACGCTACACCTAGAAATTTAAAGAGAATCCATCAAGTATACAATCACAACTAAATTAAGACGACAAAAATCGAACTCTCAACCTTCAATCCGGAGAAAGGATTGAACCAATGGAGCACCCAGCTCTTGTAAGTTTGATTACTTGCGACTTGGTAATAAATAATGTGAAATGATGGTTTTATATGCGAGCTTCCGAGCCAGGCAAATAGACCGAGCGACAGACATTCACGGGCAATGGATTCTGTTTGGAGTATTAGCGAGAAGATCCACTACACACATTTCACAAACTGTGACACTTTCAACTTTTCAGGTTAATATCTCCCCTGTTGTTCTAAACCAATTATCTAAGTCCTGGACAAAATCTATGGATGCCCCAACTCCAAGACTGATTGGCTACAAACCTACAACAACCTATGTGTCTTTGGATTTTTGCTTGTGGATGTTTGTAGATGTGGGATACTAAATGCCGCGGTTTACTTGTAGGTCGTTGTTTGCTACAGTTGTTATTAGCCATTTATTTGAGGTTAATTAAGCGTAGCCTGACAAGTAGTCTCAATTTAAATCACTTTCTCTCCTAAAAGTGTAAATGACTTATACGGAGTATATTGTTTAAAGAAGGGGTATTAAACTTCTGCAGAACTACTTCTCAGAAACAGTTTCTGGAGGAGGAGCTCCAAATTGGAACTTACTCCTGATGAACAAATTTACACTAGAAGTGTTTCTCAGAAACCAGAAACAGTTTCTTAGTGTTGGGTGTTTGGCCAGTTTTCAGTTTCTAGGACCCAGAAACTGTCTAGAAACACTTCAGGAGTTTGGCCAAACACAAATCGCAATTTATGATCTTGCGTATTTATCATTCATCAAAGAAAGATGTTGGAAGATGATAGACAAAGGTGGTTATGAACACACAATAAGACGTTCTTGAGAGCTCATAGTTGTAGGTTACATCTTCTTACAATAGCATCTCATCATTTCAGAACAAGAGGACGATGATATAGTAAAAAAAAAAAAAAAAAAAATTCGTCCTTGGACATAATATAGTTATCAGAGATAAGCTTTATGTAAATAGCGTCGTACCGGTCTAAAACAGATACTTCCGACAATTTGCTTAATTTACAGTTACATACTTACATATAATACACATTCGGTTTCCTTGGACAGGATGCTCAAGCTGTAGTTCAGATTGAAGTGAGCAACTAGCCAAGTGGAAAGGCAGAAGAAATCAGTTTTATTTGGCCTCAAAAGAATTGCAATCAACATTTCTAATTAATTAGAATTATTGTACTTGTAGTATCAAACACTCACATGAATGATTATGGGTATGTGACACCTTGGAAATCATGGACACTACTAAAATTGATTAACCTCCATAATGCCCACATGAGAATTAAATCATTAATTACTTCTGCTTTACTTTTTAGTACTCCCTCTATTTTATTAGGTTTTTTACATTTGGTTTGAATCTATAAGGTAAATTATTTGGATTCAAACCAAATGCAAAAAAACTAATGAAATGAATGGAGTATCAGACAATGCTATGTTTCTTAGAAAGTAGCTTCCTCTCAACTTTTATTTTGCGCGTATTTGTGACATCTAATAAGTTGGGTTGGGGGTGCAAGTAAAAAAGTAGAGAATAATTCTAAAGTCAATAAGTACACAATGATCTTACATAAAAAGTGTCCAAATGAAAAAACAACCTTAGCCTATGTGAACAGCTAGCTCACATTGTTTGGCTGGTTTTCAGAATAGTATTCAACCTTAAACCGTAACTAGAAAAGTGAAAAAGATTTCAACAAAATGAAAGACATATCAACAATAATAATGTAATCCAAAAAAAAAAAAGTATGTATACTAAAGCTTCGTCTTTTCTTGTACCAACTTTTACATCAACACATCATCCATAACTCATAACAACATGCATCACCCGTTACAACAACCGAGTGTCTCAAATGTTCCCCACATTTTCCGAATGCATAAGAAAATTCCTAATTAACTAGTACTGTAATAACATTCAAAAACATTTCATCCAAAAAAATAAAAAAAATGCAAGTAAAAAAAAAGAAAAAAACAAGTGATCCTAACAACAATTTATTACTTAGCCAAAGGAAACACCTGTGAAGCATAAGTTGTTGATGATGATGATGATGGGAAGCTTGAATGACACTGAAAAGGAGAATGATAATGGTGGTTTGGCATATCAATCTCCATATTATTTGCAACAATGATAGCAATGAAATTCCCATCTTGCCCTTCATTATTCTTCATCTTACTCAAACTTTTTTCCCTTATTACTTGCTCAAACAACAAGTTTTTCCTGTGCAACTTATCCTCAGCATCCCTTAGAAACTTGAACTTTGGAGGAGGAGAAGACTTGACAATCTTACTAAACTCAGCATCATTTGAACACTCATTAAAAGGGTTATATCCACTATGAGTAGAACTCACAGGAGTAGTTGATGAACAAGGTGTTAAAAATAATGGAGGTGAAGAGCATGGTGTTACATATGGAGTAGTAGCAGTAGTAATAATGTCCATATTTTTCATAAGTTCATTCAAACTTTTCCTACTCTTTTCTCTTGCAACAACAATTCTCCCATCTTCTGAGCATGCCATATCTTCATTGGTTTCCTCATTGATTGTGAAGAGAAACCTTGGTGGCCCAGAGATTACTAAATCAGCATTACCGCGATTTTGATCAGAATCATCAAAGGGTTTGTGATGCAGTAAATCTTTGTTGTTGCTGTTGTAAGGGTCACAGTAAAAATCTTGTGTGTGTACTTGATTGCTTGCTGCTGCTGAGGAGGAAATATTTACTGCACAAGATGCTTGGTTTTTACAGCATAGCATGTAGGAGGAGTTTCTTGATTCATCTTCAATAATTTGTCTTCTGATGAGTGATCTCCTCCTTTTCCACCAAAGAAGATAGTAAATTTCAGCTACTAAGGCTAATAGTAAACAAGTAAATACCACACTCAGAGCAAGTCCTACACTACTTAATGACTTCATCTTTCTTGCTTCTTCATTGAATCCATCATCAAGCTTCTCATTGTGATGAACAAGAAGGTGCGCACTTGAATATACTAATAAAGATCTTACAATACCAATAATCAATTATAGATCTCGTAATCGTTAAGATTTCGATAGTAATAGAGCAATCGACAACTACAATGTACGCAATTTTACCCTTAACCAGACATGCGACAAAAAGTATATACGACACAAACTTACTATATGTGAACTCTTAGTAGCACTCAAAAAGGCTACCAACTTAGGGATGAAATTTGGTAGATATGAAAAGAATATTATCTTCTTGGGAGGGAAAATTCAAAGGAAAACAAAACATGAAGATGGATAGGAGGAGAAAAAACAAGTAAAAAAAAGGAGTGAAATTAGTGGGAGACGAACGAGTGAAGCAGCACGAGGGGGTGTTTAGAGGCTGGTCTCACATAGTCCAAGAGAAGATCACATGTGGGATAATGCAAACGAAAAAAAGGTCTTGTACTTGTCCCTCACTCTCATTCACCATTTTTATTTGACAATTTGGTGCTCTTAACATCAGTTCTAAGCCCACAACATTTGAGCCTGAATATACTTCTTGGCCGCGCTCAACTAAGGTCGATCTTCCATGAGGCCATGATAGTTAATGTAGTTGGAGATATATTCAAAATCGGAAATTATTGTGTTATACTACTCGTACCCAAAAAAATTTTCATATTTCTTTTTACAGTTTTGAGTTACCATGTTTGGGACTATTTGTAGACTAAATGAAAGACTCGTTTACCTTGAAATCAAGTAGAGTTAGTTGATTGCAATGCAGAATGAAAGAGCGTTTTACCATAGGGTTATACACTTAAATCACTTAATAAATAAGAACGAAACCTTTCAGTTTTACAAAAGATGTGCATGTATTTGGGGCTAGAATATTGGGTTTATTATATTTGTCAACGTCTAGTAAACATTTGTTTTGTTTATTACATCCGCGGTTTTATTTATGTGGTTATTAGTTATGAATGGTTTTTGGATGATCCTACGAGTCTACGTGTAGACAATAGAAAATTTGTCTCTAACATAATCAAGTGTGGTAAATTAAAGATTGCAAGTAGTAAATATTATGCGTGTGCAGTAAATTTAACATGTTTGCAGAAAATTTGAAACTGATAGTAAAATCAACATAGTTACGATTCCATAAATAGAAATAAATTTAAATTGATTTCATTCTCAAATCAAGGACTCTTGATTGTCTTTCTTTCCTTATAATCCAACATTTACAAAATTGCTACAAAATTTACTGCACATTTGATTAAATTTTACTACAAACTAAGTATAGATCTTTTTTATTTTGTCAACATATAGACTCCTATATTTTTGATGATTTTTATTTGGCAATTTGCTGCTCTAAACACCGGTTCTAAGCCCACAACGTGGGCCTTAAAATACGCCTTGGGTGTGTTTGGCTTGGGTGTGTTTGGCCAAATTTTTGGCTCACTTTTGGTTCTAAAAATGGGAATTTGGACAAACCCCAAATTGAGAAACAAATTCTCACTTTTCACAACGACTTCTAGTGTAAATTTTTCGTAAATGTAGAAAATTCAAATTGGAGTCCCACCTTCAGAAACTATTTAGAAACTTTTTTTAAGCAATTGTTTTTGCAGAAGTTGGGGCTTTGCCAAACAGACATGTGGTCGCTGAACAAAGGTCGATCTTCCATAAGACCATGACAGTTGACATAGTCGGATATATATTCATAAACTGGAAATTCGGTTGTTAAGGACCATTTCACCATAAGGTTATGGACTTATATACGCCACGGCAAGACCTTATAGATATGCGTATATTTAGGCTAGAATAATTTTTTTCAAAGAGGTAAGAATACATGGTGATCTATTAGGTTCCCCTACTATTCATAGTGACACCCAACGCAAGAGTACTATGACAACTATACTAATATGACTGTTGGTACTACAATTACAACAACTATACTAAACTACTACTACTACCAAAGAGAAAAAAGGGCGAGCTAGGCTTACTGTATCAAGAGACATAGAAATAAGTGGAGTGAATTTAAGTGAAAGGTAAGAAACCTAATCCATACAACTCATGACTAAAACCCAACACACCGAGGAACAAGCGATGCCCAAACATCAACAGCAGCACGATACCGCTCTATATATGCCCGCAAGCCAAGAAGAAGGAAAAACCATAGCACTGAAACTTTCCGTATGTGCAAGGACCTTCGGTACAAGGTCATCACACTCACATCCCGTATTGGCTTTGTTATTTTTATGATGACATTTAGTGACATTTATCGTTGATATCTACGATTTTATTTATGTGGTTATTAGGAGTATAAGTTATGATCTAGGTAGCACCGATACGGACTCGGACGCGGACATAGACACCGATATGGATACGTGACACGGCACTTTGAAAATTAGCGGACACGGACACGACAAAAAACCAAAACTAACAAGTACTTTGAATGCAGATTTTTTCAAATACGCGTACTGTGTACGGGTAGGTAGAGGTAGCGATGGAGCGGTGGGCCGCTTGAAGACGTCGATCGGAGGAGGTCTGCTGAGGGAGAGCTGATCGAAAGTGGAAGAGTTGGTTGGAGCATGAAGATGGGAAGCAGAAGAAGATATACAAACTTAAGACATGTAGTTGAACTATCTGTTAATGTAATTAGAATAGGAGAGAGAGAGAGAATACTTTTTTTTTAAAACTTGTCAAAACGACGTAGTTTTGTGTCGTGTCAGGTGTGTGGTTTGTGTATGGTCAGTGTCCGTTTCGTGTCCAACTAAAAAACCGTGTATGTTTCCTAAAATTAAATAAAAAACCGGACACAGTTCTTGGGCGTATCGGACACGTGTCATGCCGTGTCCGACACCGTGTCGGAAAGGGACACAGCATTGGACAAGCGTAGGTCCGTGCCAGGGCCGTAGATGGGCCTGGGCGAGCAGGGCCCAGGAACAGGGCCTCAAAATCTTAGGGGCCCAGATTTCATATATTTACATTACATTTACCTAATACTTCAATACAAACTGCATAGACTAGTGGTAAAGTATGTTAAAGCATGAACTGGGTGACTGCGGTTTGAATCCTTCTGAACCTGCTTTCTTTTTTTTCCTTTCTTTTTTTGAAAGGCTTTAGCAGTTTCTTGTATTTTTGTTCTTTTTTTTTCTTCTTCTTTTCCTTACTAGATTATGCTATTTGCTAATTCCAATCATCTCTTAGTGCTTAAAATTATGTGTAATTTGGCATCTCGAACACATAGAGCGCTATTAATATATGTCTCTTAATATTTTAGGTGTAACACCCCCAAATTTCCTTTCATTTTTAAAAACATTTTATTGAGTACCAAAACACAAATAAGGAAATTCAGAGGTGTCACTTGGCACTCGAGTCAAAGACCCGAATGCAAGGAGATTTCAAAAGCCACAGTATAAGAGTCTAATGATCTAAAATAGTCTATTACAATCCATTTATTAAATTACAACAATCGAAATATGAAATAGTCTAAGTATAATGAATTGTCTAGTAACCTAGAGTCCAACTAATATCTAATGAGTCGTCGTTCCCGCATGCATCAATCATTCCAAACCTGTGGTGGATTTAAAGCACAAAAACCACAGTTGAAAAAGTCAGAAAATTGAGTAAGCTAACACCTCAACATGTTTAAGACCCAAAACCCTTACCTGGATTTTGAAAACGTTTTTAGTTTTATTTTCGAAAACACACTTAGCACATAAACATATAATCATCCAATAATAATTCCAATACAACAATTAAAGGCATATTCCACAATTCACCATCCAATTCATCACATACTCATAGTATAAGAAACATTCCACAATACATATCCAACAAATCAAAGATTAAAATTGAAATTCATAAGTCACAAGTCATGAGCCATAATCCACAATTCATAGTTAACAATTCACAATCCACAATCCCCAATCCATTGAACATTAATTTGATCACGAGTAAGAAGTTATAAGTCACAATTCACAATCCATAATCCATAATCCATAATCCATATTATTTAGTAATGAACTGAATCTTTTGTCAATTCATCCTATCAACCATAATCCATAACCATAATCCAAGACTGCTAGACCTTAAGTGTGCACACCCCCTACTGGGTGTTTTTAACCCAAGTAGAGTAGACTAGAGCATAACCCTCTTAAATACCGATGTGGTGGGGTAATAAATAGCAGTCGATGCGACTCAATCTAATGAATAGGAGTTCTTTTGACTCAAGCAAATAAATAGGACCTCTTTTGGCTCAAACGAATAATAGGAGTTCTTTTGACTCAAACGAATAAATAGGAGCTCTTTTGGCTCGAATAATTAATTAGGAGTTCTTTTGCTCCGTCTAAGTAACCAGTATCTTATAGAGAGAGAGAGAGAGTTAATCACAGAATCATATACAACAATACCAAACCAACATCATAATATAAATGGCTATGCGCCCACAAATCAACCAATTCAATATACATTCAACCTTACCTTTCAAAATCACATTTATATCACAAGCCAAACCATATACCATATCAATACAATAATTCCAACCAATCATGATAATAAAATTATATAAATTGAATCGTTCTCCACCTATCATACTACGTTCTCATTCAATCACACCATTCACATCTAGCACATAAATTTGAAAGGTTTCTACAAGTTTAAGAAAAGTTGAGCATGCTAGCTTACCTTTTCAAGCAAACGGAATTCAATAGCACAACAATCACTAGTACTCCTCGTCTACGAACTTAAGCTCTACAAGTACACAAACGACATTCCCAAATCAACACTCAATCTTACTCAACCAACCAACCAACTATACATCTATATGTTACTATGATCCTATATGCAATGTATGAACATGACAATACCAAATTCAAACCAACAATTACCAATTATCCAATAATTATAATTCTATTTCATTAATTATCAAATATAAATCAAATAACATCCAAATTATTATAAATATTCCTAAAGGCCTAAAATTAGTTTAAGACAGAATATAACTCATAAAATTCAACCCTTGATTATTATAAATTAAGTAGAAATTAATCTAACAATTTAAATTATGTTTTATCAATTAAAAACAATGTTTTATTCCATAAAGTCCCAAAAATTCGAATTAAATTATTTAAATATCGAAAATCAGTTTATAAATTTATAATTCATCTAATTTTTGAAAATCTTAATTAACATAATTAATTGAGCTAATTACACTAATTTAGAATCAATTACCCAAAATCACAACAAATTACAATTTATACAAAGCATGAACAAACTCAAATCACCAATTAAAATTAAGAACCTTAATTAAATAACTATAATCATACCCAATCTATGATTACAGAATTTAATTAAACCAATTTCGACTAACTAAACTAATTAACCCAAATTCGTGATTAGTAGAAATCAACTTAAAACAATCATCAAAATCAATTCTTGATGCATAAAACCAACGTAGATCGATTACCCACTAACCATAGCATCTATTAGAGTTAATTAAACATGATTTAAGACAATAAAACGAATTCAAATTGACGTTTTAATCGAAAGGACGAAAACAGGGGAAGAAGAAGAGGAAGTATTGCTCACGATAATTGGCCGAGAAAGAGAAAGAGGACGCGGTGGTCCGAGAATAGGTGCGGCGGCGAGAAGCTGGGCAGGAAGAGGAAGAGAAGGTGGCGGCGTGCGGCGAAGGACGAGCGAAAAGAAGAAGAAGAAGAAAGCACAGGCTGCTCTGTAGGTTTCTATACAGGGGAGGGGGGGTTTTCTTTCTTGCGTGAGGAGAGAGAGAGAGTCGGTGAGGGGTTTTTTTTTCTTTTTTTCTTTTCTTTCTTTTTTCTTTTTTCTGATTTCTCTTTTGGGTTGGGTTGGGGTATGATTGGTGTTTGAGCCGTTGGTGTCAATTTGGGTTGTTGTTGGTCCATTGAGTATGACTGACCCGATTTAGGAATATAACCCAAAATTGAAATCCCGAGTTTAGAAATCAATTCCGACTCATTTTCAAAACGACTCACAATTAACATTTTAAAATTCTTTTTCATTTAGATAATGTACTTAGTAAATCTAAAATATTAATATAATTTCTTTGAAATTTCGGGCTATTACATTAGGGCCCCACATTTGCCGTTTAAACGTATTTTTTCCAGGGCCTCCTAAATAAACGCTACGGCCCTGGTCCGTGCTTCCTAGGTTATGATCGTACCTCCTTAAACAAGGATTTATCACCACTGTCACAAAAATTTTATTAAGCTGCTTGGTTTATTACTGGCTCATATCTTCTTAAAATATCTTTAAAAATATGGGAAATTTTCCAATATACCCTTGAGTTCCCGAATTTCAGGTATACCCCTCTGATTACTGAGTTGTCCAGCGTGCTCCTGAGATTTGCAAAATGGTGTTTTTTTTTGTGGTTTTCACTAACGGACACTAACACCTTTAACCATTTTGATGAAATTTGATTGTTTTTAAAAAAAAAAAATTGACCAATAATAACATAATTTTAAAAGAAATCAATTTTCTCTCACCTCCCTCCCCAACCCCAACCTAACCCACGAAGCCGTCGCCTCACCACCCCTGCACCGACCACCACCTGGACCACCGCCACCAACACCACCATATGCGCCTCCTTCCCGCGGCCACACTCCGGCCACCCATTACCCCGAAACCCACTAGGGAATGATTAAAACCACTACAATAACGAATGCGAAAATAATGTAGAACGAAAGTGATTTTATATGGTTCGAGTGGGAGACTAATGGTTTGTGATTTGCCGCATATAGAATTAAGAAAAGAAAAAATGGTGGCAGACATTAACATATTTCTTTGCATGCGCTAAATAACTCCTTATAATCTTAAATCTTCATGAGCTTTGCTTCAGAGGCTGAGAAGAAGGGGTCTATAGCACAGTAGTAGCAGAGGGAAAGGTACTGTTTTTCACAAGTATCTTGACTTTTACAACACATCAACCATGATATATAATATATTATGGATTCAGCATTTTCGATCTTATTGGGTTTCGGGGTAATGGGTGGCAGGAGTTGGTAGTCGGGGTAATGGGTGCCGGAGTGTGGTCGCGGGAGGGGCGCATTTGGTGGTGCTGGTGGCGGTGGCTCATGTGGTGGTTGGTGCAGGGTGCGGTGGTGAGGCGGTGGCTCCGCGGGTTGGGTTGGGAGTGGGGAGGGAGGTGAGAGAAGATTGATTTTTTTTTTTCCGGAAAATTCACGTGGTACCCTCGAACTTTGACTGATTGCACATGGTTCCCAACTTGGCAAGTTTGTGCACATGGTTTTTTTTCCCGGAAAATTTGATATTTTTTTTCCACAGTTTTTTATTTTAAATTTTTTTATTTCTATTTTTTTTTTTAAAAAAACTGAAATTTTAGGGGTACCATGAGCAAAATGTTTGTTTTCAGGGGTACCGTGTTCACCAAGTGGTAACCTGAACATGAAGGGTATCATGTGCACAAATTATGAATAATTTTTAAGAAAAGTTATATTTCTATGGAAAAAAACCCCAATATTTTTGGATTTTTTTATTGAAAATATTTCTTGGATTTGTTTTAAAAAGTCTAAAATTTTGATTTTTTTTATTTTGATTTTTTAATTTTATTAATTAGTAATTTCAATCAACTAATTACCTAACAACTAACTAATACATCAACACCTAACGGAAAATTTAACGGAAGTTAGTATTTGGGTACCATGTGCACAAAGTAGTAACCTCAAGGGTACCATGTGCACAAAATAGTAACCTTAAGGGTAACATGTGCACAAACTTACTAAGTTGGGTATCATGTGCAATTAGTCAAAGTTCGAGGATACCACGTGAATTTTCCGGTTTTTTTTTAAATTATGTTATTATGATTAATTTGTTAAAATAAAAAGAAGTCAAATTTCATCAAAATGGTTAACGGTGTTAGTGTCCTTTAGTGAAAACACAAAAAATAACCCCATTTTGCAAACCTCAGAGGCACGCTGGACAGCTCGGTAAACAGAGGGGTATGCAGTGGGGAATTTTCCGCAATGGGCGAAAGCCTGACGGAGCAATGCCGTGTGGAGGTCGAAGGCCCACGGGTCGTGAACTTCTTTTCCCGAAGAAGAAGCAATGACGGTATCTGGGGAATAAGCATTGGCTAACTCTATGCCAGCAGCTGCGGTAAGACAGAGGATGCAAGCGTTACCTGAAAAATGCGGGACCGTTAGGGATATATTGGAAATTTTCCCTAAAGATTAAAGACCGGAAGTGCTGCCACGTTCTGGGCCTGAGCCTTGGCCCAAGTCCGCTATGATAAATGGCAAAGTCCAAACCAAATTGAGGGAAAGATGGAAGGAGGACATCAGGTCATAGACTCTAACCAAAAATAAGAGGAATCATCTTCGTTTTGGGGGAGTAAATGCGATAAAAATTGCGCATCTCCGGGGGTGAGGCCAAAATTTCACCTACTCCTTTTTGTTTAGTTGTAATAAAAAATCGATCTCTATTTTGAATTTCAAATGGCATGTTAAAGTCTATTTCGTACTTTATACAGAGTATATGAGATGTTCATTTAAAATAACAAATTACTTTATCTGAAAAAATCATCATACGGAGTATTCTCCTTCAGTCCTTTACTCCTTTGTATGTGATGGACAGAAGAGAATAGGGTCGTAGGTATTTGAGTCTCTCGGCCTCTGTGAGAGCAATATTCACCAATGCTTATACCATGCTTCCGGGGGTAACAAGGAACATGGTGGTGTTTGCATGAGAGGAAGCGTGTTGAAAGTCATACCCTAGCCATTAGTCTAGATTTTTGTTTGAATTGATTTCACTAACCGTTCGGTTTTAAAGCACCTAGATTAGCCTTCACTCTTTTCACATACAAATTGTATACTCCCTTCTGCACACTATCATTTTCTCTTTTATTTTGATGTTTTGTCTGGCCACGTTGGGAACTACTTCCAAACTGAATGACTCGTTTACTTGTTGTAAAAATTAATACATATTTTCTTTGTCATTGCATTTAATCAAACTCACTTGATTTTATGGTAATAAGGCTTTTCGTTTAGTCTAAAAATAATTTCCAACATCACCAATCAAAACATTAAAACGAAAAAACTCACGCCCCCGCTTTGTGAGTGCGTGTCAAGGGGTCTAATAACCACCTCGTAACACCTAGGAAAAGATAGCGTAAATGAGATCAGAAAGGAAAAAGACATGTCCAAGAAACACATGTAGTAATGGAGTAGATCAATTAAAATGAAGCCCTACACACCCACCCACCAACATTAATAAGTAAGAGTGTAATAGGTGTACAATAATAATCAAATCTCTAGTCGTAGTAGGGAGTATATGTTGAAAAATGAAACCGCACAAGACCAACGCGACAAGTGGGAAATGATCAGAATAAGTGACGGATTATTATTACTCGTATTACTTTTCTAATAGAAATTTGTGAGAATGAGTTGACAAAGTGGTAGAGTAATTAAGAAGATAAACTAGTATAGTAATAAGAAAAGAAGAGAGATAAGGCAAAGAGAGATGATGATGATAACTGATACGCCCTCTTAGAATCGTAAAGGGCAGAGGAAGGTATATCTGGTCCATTAGTTATCAAAACTTTAGGCCTTAAAAGATTCCGTGAAAGCAACAAAACCAACCTCCCCAACTCTCAAGGGGCTGCCTGGGAAGGTATATCTGGTACATGACTTATCACCGCAACTCCGCAACATACTCCTTAATCACTTGCTGCTTATTCAATTATTTCTTTTCTTAATTCCACTATTTGATCGTCAATAATGAGTGTATGTGTGTTGTTAGTAACAACTTGTTACTACTTACTACTCGGTTTTGTTCGGATTCGAGCAATGTAGAATGATTAGGGTGACAAAGTTTTATCGGCAAATTCTCATGGTGCCCCTTAACTATGTCAAAATACTCGTGGTGCCCCTATGTTAGAAACTGTTACCTTACGGTGTCCCCGAACTTTGCACTTGTAGGCACGTGGTGCCCCTATCAACTAACACCGTTAACTTTTAGATGGAAAATGGTGATGTGGCATATGATTAATGAAATTAGTCAAGATCTATTAATTTAATCACTTATAAATAAAATAAAACATAAAAACAATAATAAAATATAAAAACAAATTTCCCCAAAAATTTCTCCCCCTCAACTTTCCCAACCAACCCGCCCACCATCACCACCACCACACCTACCACCGCCGACCACCTCCCCTCTGCCCACCTTCACCACCACCAGGCCGCACTTGCCGGCCCGAGCCCCGTACAACCCACCATTGGGGTTGTCGTGCTTCACAACCACCCAAAAAACGCCCTCCACCTAATTTTCTCTCTCCTCAACCATGCATATTCGGATCTTCTAGGTGCTTTTCGGGGCTGGTTCTAGGCGGCGACCAAAAAGAGAGGGTCGTGGTTGTTGCGGAGGGTCTTTTCGGGGTGGATCTTCAATTATTGAGGAGAGAGAAAATTAGGTGGAGGTGGTTTTTTTGCACAACAACCCCGATGGTGGGTTGTGCGGGGTTTGCACCACCAAGTGCGGCCCGGTGGTGGTAAAGGTAGGGAGATGGGAGGTGGTTGGGGTGGTCGGCGGTGGTAGGTGTGGCGGTGGTGATGGTGGGCGGGTTGGCTGGAAAAGCAAAGGGGAAGATTTTTTTGGGGAATTTTTTTTTCTTTTGTTTTTATTTTTTTATGAGTTATTAATTACTAAATCTTGACTAATTTTCCTAATTATATGCCACATCACCTCTTTCCATCCAAAAGTTAACGGTGTTAGTTAATAGAGGCACCACGTGCCTACAAGTGCAAAGTTCGGGGGCACCGCAGTGTACAAGTTTTAAACATAGGGGCATCATAAGCATTTCGACATAGTTCGGGGGCAGCATGGGAATTTGCCAAAGTTTTTTTATAAAGTTTTTAACATTGTATATGCTTCAAACCCGATACCTCTAGTCATGTGAAATATGAGTACTGGGTAATCAATGATTCATTCTTAATCCAAGTCTTCAACTTCAACATGCATATTTATATGGCAAATTTAGTGAAAATAACTCAATGTTTGCTTCATTTTCTAAAATAACCCAACTTTTTGACTTTAACGGAAATAACACGATGTTTAACCTTATGTCACAATTACATCACGAGGGTAACCAGACTAAGACAATCCGGCACTTCTAGATATATCGTGGAGCTTAGTTGCTCAACCATTTTAGAGGGCATGTTAAATTAACATCACCAAGCATTCTGACATTCTCACCATGTTCAATAAGATCGAAATCCATACCAGATAAGCTTGTATACTTAGACCCTGTTTGATAGCACTGCATCTTTCTGAACTGAACTGATCTGATCTGATCTGAATGATTCTGATCTGATCTGATCTGAATTGGTTGAAAATTTGATTGAACTTCAACGAATTAGTATCATTTATGGACCAGATACATAGATAGTTATTTGAACATTTCTGATCTGAACTGAATGATTATGATCTGATCTGAATGATTATGATCTGATCTGAATTCATCTGAGAATAAGTCCTATCAAACAGGGCCTTAATCTCTCTACACTTTAAAATTTCTGGAAAACTTAAACTTTACGGAGTACTTCAATACAGTAATGAGTACTAAATTACTAATACGATTTGAACATCCTAGCTAGCAACTTAATTGTATAAGAACATCATAGTTGTGAAAAGTGAAAACAATAGAAGACAGAAGAGAGAAAGAAAACCTTCTGAATGTCAGAAATGAATCGAGAAGCACCGTTGATGAATATAGGATAGTGAGTGAGAGATTGTCAACATGCAAATACAGATATACAGTGATTAAATTGGGTGGAAATTAGCTATCAAAATGAAGTTTTTTTTAGCCTCTGGACCTAATTAGTGCTACTAGATATTCTTATTCCAATGAGTCACGCTATAATAGTAACACGTAATCAAACATTGGATTAATTTCATAAAGTGTAAAGGTTGGGTTATATTTAAAAGATGAGGCAAGGTCGAGTTATTTTTATTAAATTTGTCTATTTATATTCGCCATTTTTTTTAATTGATTTTTCTAAAGTGTGTCCATAAGTCACATGATAAAACTTAAAATTTCTTCATTAATTAAATAGTAATATTCTTCTAAGTTAGTCGATGAGATTCCATAATTTGTGTGTTTTCAAGTGAGAATATTACTTAAATAAGGAAAGAATAGGAGTTTTATTATTATGGCCACATTTTAGAAAAAACGTTCTTTTATTATGTCTTCAGAATTTAATTTGTTCGAATTCGAGCTGCGTGATTTGGACATTAACCGCGAATACATTATAGGAATGTTAAATTGATTGTTTTGCCATTTTGATTGGAAATGATCTGTTCTTTCGAGCAACCACACTGATTAATAAAATAGTACAGATTGGAGTAGTTCTTTTCATCCCACGTCATGACACTTATGCATATACGGTTAATAATCATTGCAATTAAAAAACTATATTCATAGGCTAAAATACCTTGTGAAATTATTATCACTATTTTGCAAATCATCCACACCTTGTGAAGTTCCGTAAACTCCGTGCTAAAACAAATGAGAACAAAATAGGGTCTCGGTTTTGCTCCACAACACTTTATTTATTATATGTCGTGGGTATAACACATACGCTTACGACTTGTAAGAAAAAGTAGGCGTTGATTGCTTCGTATATGGGACTCTTCACCAGGAAGCTCTCGGTCGCATATATAAGGCTATTGAGCTGATTAGCCATTTGTCCTACGTTTCTTTTGCGTCGTCGACTTTTCCACCATTGAATTAAAAGCTTATCTTCCCTCTTGTTGACCGCCTCTGCCATCCCAATTTGGGAAACACAGGTGTACTTTAAACAAAACAAGGTGCTGTTCTTTCTAATACGTGTGCCCATCATATTCAATTATGTATTTAATCATTTCAATAGTTAAAGATATTAGATAATACTAGTATAAAATAAACTTTCAGTATACGGTGTACGGAGTATTTATTATTGTCTATATCAGTCTTTGGTAGCACAATATGGTAAATTTCATAAGGTTTTATGGTTTTAAAGGTGTTTGGATCCCATGGAGTTGAAAATAAACTCCACCATATGGAGTTTACCTAATAAGGTAAGAAAAAAACATGTGACATTTTACTTGTGCATTTAAAGATTTTCTTTCATTTGCTTTATTACTATTTATGGCAAACTCCATCAACTCCACCAAATTTTAACTCCATGGGATCCAAACACGTTTTAAAGTAGTGCTTTAACTTGGCAATCGAAACATGTCATAGTGAAAAAGATTTCTTCTGCTCATTTCAAATGTTAGCATTTAACCAAAATAATATTAAATCTCAAACACTAACAATTCAATGGAACAGATGTCTCCGTACTTCCATAGGGCCTAGGGGAGGTATCGGAAATTTTGAAAGCAGACTCTTTCAACAAAGTTAAAGGTTTACTGTACTACTACTATCTCTGGTAGTCTGATGAATGATGTAAAAAGGTCCTAAACTAAAGCACGGGAAAATTTTAGGGGTTCCTATTTGACGCCCGAATTTGGTGGGCCTATTTGCCGCCCAAAATTGTGATGTACCGACTTTGCCCCTTTCCTTAAAATCTTCAGATTTTTTTCCCAATGTGCCCCTTACCTGCTTCAACCCTTCTCTCTCTCACCTTCATTTTCATTACCTTCAATCTCTCTCACTTCCATGGGTATCATCATTACTCACTATTATCAATCTTTAATCTTCGTTAATTAAAATCATCCCCTCTCTTACACTCTCTTTCTCCTCATTATAATCATCATCAACATATGAATAATTGAGATTTGTCTCACTTCTATTAACAACATATTCACTCACTTACCATTCTCAATCGATCAATTTTATTAATATCATCTCCTCTCTCTCCTCATCACCATCATCATCAATATATAAAAAAATAATTATTGTGGAGGGTGCTGGATCTGAGTCGATCGGAGGGGTCAGTGGAGTCGATTTGTTCATGGCGGCCGTGGTTAAGGGCTCCTGTATGAGCACGTCTTCTTTTGGCAAATCGTAAGAGAAGCATCTGGGGAAGGAGTGAAGGTTAGAGAAATCTGGGCTTAAAAAACGATATCGGAGATATCTGATTAAAGTGTTTTGGTTATGGAGGAAAGTTTAGAGAAGGAGACAGTAAAGAAGGGAAGAAAGAAGGAAGGGAGAGGGCAAAAATGGTAAACCAAGAAAAATAAGAAAAGACAAACAAGATTTCATATTACGGGCGGCAAATAGGCCCACCATTTCGGGCGTCAAATAGCAATCCAGAAATTTTAGAGCTACTATTGATGCAATCCTTTTTTTAGGGGGGTCTAAACCTATAATACCTACTGTAATTTATCTATCTATATAATAATATTAATAGGCTAATAAAAAAAATTCTCCAAAGCCACGTGGCATGGTAAGAGCGATTTCAATAATATTATTCCTCATCATCAGCTTATGTGTTACTCCCAAATCAACTTTAGTGATAATAGTCTTTTAAGCTGCCTTTTCTAATGTTGAAAACATTTCAACTTCTTCTCAATTAATTCTCATAAATTTCATCATTCATATGACAATTCATCATCATGATTCATCCTAATAATGGTAATATACGTTGGTTATTACTAGTATTTGTTTGTTTTTTATGAGAATTTTTTTTGCATGAAACACATATATGACATGTTAAAAGAGAGAGCGCATGCAGTTAGGGTGATTAGATATTAAAACTAGTTTTTTTTGCCCTGTGAAATCACAGGATCTTTTTAATTTATTTGTAGAGTTTTTATAACATGTTAGCTAGTTATATCAAAAATCTAAATAAAATTGTCTATCATGTTACCGGAAATAATCATACCAAGAAAATCATATTTGGAACTTAAATAATGATTATAGGGGTTCAAATACAATCAGCATAAGCGTGACGACAGATAAGAGGAAAGCGTTTTATTGTTTTTAATTTATTTGTAGTGTTGTCGGAACACGTTAGTTATAACTTAAATGAAATGAAATTGTCAATCACAATATCAGAATTAAACATGATCAATTCAAGATGATCCCGAACACACAAAAAAAATCATTTCTCATCTCATTGTAGATTACAATATAACTATTTGGAATTACAATATGGATTTGCAACATGCCATCATATTTTGATGGTAAAACTTAAAATTTAGAGAGTCGAACTACAATGAATACTTATAACTAAAATTCTATCTTTGATAAACTCAATGTATATGTAGAAAATGATATTATTTTTCACATCAAACTCAAAAGATAGCCTAGCGTATACTAGTATATACTAATTCGAAGTAGATGTAACTGACACAATAGCAGACAAAAGGCCAAGATCAGAGTCATCATGTTTAATGTCGTTATTAAGATGAATAATGATGTGATTAATAATGATTAATTCAAGGAATTTTAATAAGATTAATGTATAAAAAGTTGGAGTGAATCATAACGTCAAAGTGAGCAATTAAGAAGATTAAATTTACACTGCATTAATAAGTCCCCTGATGAAGTTGTGACACATGACTAGTGCAATATAGAGATGACATGTAGGCGATTGTGGATTTAATTTTTTTTGCAAATGCTCTAATATTACGCCACGTCATCCGTGATGTTATTTAGGCTATTGAAGGTATAGTATAGATTGGTTTTCCATCTTAGAGGAATGTTAGACTGGGATCTGATCAGACGCATTCAAATAAGGTCAGATCAAATTAATTCAAATCAAATTAAATCAAATCCGGATTTTTAATGATCACTGAACTTAATCCATTTTTTTATATCAATTCGTCCCAATTCTGATAAATATTTAACACATACATATCAGATCAGATCAATTTAGAGTCATTCAAGTTAAGTCAGTTCAGATTAGTTGTATTCAGATCAGATTAGATCACAAAGATGTAAACCTATCAAACAAGACTTTAACTCTTAAGGGTCTAAAATTTGGGCCTGATCAACGATGACCGGGCCAAGATCGATTACAGTGTGCATCGGTTGAAGCTAAATCTCGGTCATCTCAGATCGTTTGGAATTGTAGGCTACATTAGAATATTTTATTCGATCTATTTTTAAAGCCTGAGTATAATACAAAGAGACGAAACTCAAAGATGTAATGCGATAAATGTTGGCACTCAAATATGTCAAACCAATCATAAAGAAGAAACTGATAATCAATGATAACAAATAAATGAGGGCTTGTTTGGTATCGTTACCTATTTTCAGTTTTCTGCTTTTTATGAAAATCAAAGTCCCGTTTTTTAAATCAGATATAGTGGTTTTTATTTTTGAGTTGTCAGTTTTCATTTTCTAAGTGACTATTATAGGGCCAAATAGCCAGATTGGTATAAAAAACCAGTGTGCCTTTACCACATTGGTATAAAAAAAAAAACCTAGGAGGACAAAATTGGTATAAAAAAGCGCAATGAGAGTCAAATAGGCCTAATTTTATGTCGGAGTTGGATGATGAAATGTAACTGGCTCATATCTATTTTACACAAAGTATATTTTGTCATTGCATTGAGTTTTGCTTGTTTATCATTTTTAATTAACGACATGTCTACATACTATGTAGTTCTCCATTGACTGAACTCATCCTCCAACTTTTTTTTTGAATGCGTTGAATTTGCTTGTTTATCATTTTTTTTTCCGTTTAGGAGGGGATTTAGTCTCTTAGCTTGTTTGACTTGAAAATTTAAACAAAGTAACATTGCATATGAGATTCATTAGATACACTAGTCGATTTGACAACACGAAACGTAGAATCACATATCACAAAGTCATCATCTAATACTACATTAATAACTAGTATAATACCCTATCACCCAACCCCTAGATGACTAATGAAAAACCTCAAAGGTTGTAATTATCCCAAAAGACCCATCAAAATAAAATTTCAAGTTGACACCAATTGACCAAATCCCATATATCCCCCTCAAACCCAGCAAACCCAAACAAAACATAAAAAAGCACAAAAATAAAGAGTACTACTGGTACTAGGCAAACTAGCAATTTGCAAACCCTTGCTCAAAAAAATAATCAAAATAATCATAAAAAAACATTTTTTAAAGAAAAAAAGTGGTGAAAGAAAAAAGGGGAACTCCAAAAATTGCAGCTGTAGCCTTCACCAATGTCCCTTCCTTACCCCCCCACTACATTAGGCACAACTGGTGCAGGCTCTTATAGTTTTTCCCCCACCATCTTCCCCCACAAACACAAACCCTTTTTTATTTTCTCTTATGTTTTTTCTTCCTTTCTCCCATTAATATAAACTTTTCTTGATACCCTAATCATTCCAATCCCAATTGTTTGCCCCCTTTTCAATTTTCATTCACATTTTCTAGTACCCTTTTTCCTCTATTAAAAATCCCTGAAAAAAGAACCAAAAAAAATGAAGATTGCTGCTCAAAGTTGTAGTCTTTGTTGTTGTTGTTGCTTCAAGGAATATCTCATTTGGTAAAAAAAATCCTTGAATCTTCTTGTTCAATCTTCTTTTTGTTTTTTTTTTTTTTGTTGGTGGGTTTGTGTGTTGTTTTTCTTTAGGAACAGGAACAGGAAACAAGAAGAATTAGAATTAGAATTACAGTTACAACCCCTTTTTGTTAGTGAAAAAAAGAGGGGTGTTGTTTGTATTTTATATGGATTTAATCGCTTTATTTAGATATTCTTCACCAAATCTTCATGAGATCCTGTGGTTTGTTCATGTCTTCATTTGATCCTTGTATGAATTATACCTCCACTTTTATATGTCAAATGCATCAATTCTTGTTCCTTTTTTCCAATTATAAACGATGGATTTTACTGTTTTGACCCCTTTTTGGTACCATAACTTTTGTGGGTTTCTATCTGGGTATTTGATTTGGTGATTTAATTGGTTTGATTGATTGATTGTTAAAGATGTTGTTAGCGTTGGCTATGATGTGTGTTGGTGGTGGTTCTGATTGACATTGAAATCCCTAGATTTTTTGGGATAATATATATATTGATTGATTTCATATAGAAAGAAAAAGGAATTGATTTGATTGTGTTGGGGAAGCTAATGATGGGTGAAACTTTGTTGACAACCTTGTCCATTGAGAATTACCACCCTTCAACTGTATTGTCCATGGATTCGAGCTCGTCTTCTCATGATGAGTCGGAGCGAGATGCGAGCAGGCCGGTCCTGCAGCCGGGGCCGCCTGATATTAATCTCCCCTTGTCTGTAGAACTGAGTGTGCCACCCCAATTGTGGGGAGATACTTGTGATATCTTAGATGTTGGTCTGGGGCCTCAGGTTTATGAGGCTGAGGCTATTGTGAGTGTCCCTAAAGTAGGTCGAAAATGTGCTAAGCGTGTGGATACTATATGGGGTGCTTGGTTTTTCTTTAATTACTACTTTAAACCGGTGATTAAGGAGTGTAGCAAGTGTAAGATCACGAGGGATGTTAATGGTTGGACGGGTTTTGATAAGTCCGACCTGAGGCTTGATGCCTTCTTGGTACAGCATGATATGGAGAATATATACATGTGGGTGTTCAAGGAGAGGCCTGAGAATGCCTTGGGGAAGATGCAGCTTAGGAGTTTTATGAATGGGCATTCCAGGCAAGGGGAGCGGCCGTTCCCCTTTAGTGTCGATAGGGGGTTTGTAAGGTCACATAAGATGCAGAGGAAACACTATCGAGGTTTGTCTAATCCGCAGTGTGTTCATGGGATTGAACTGGTCAGATCACCTGAGGTGATGGCGTTGGATGAATCTGAGAGGAAGAGGTGGATGGAGCTAACAGGACGGGATGTTAACTTCTCAGTACCTGATGAAGCAAGTGATTTTGGGTCTTGGAGGAATTTGCCACCTATGGAATTTGAGGTTGGATGCCATGCTCTTTCAGTCAAGGGCACTACAAGAAAGGCGACTCCTGATCCTGGTCTCAATTTCGCTGCTCATGCGCTGAAGGTTGCTAATTGCAATGGAGTGGATCTTTCCCACGTTGCTAAGAAACAAAGGAAGGAATTCTGCTCTAATGGAACTACCGATAATGGATTCTTACAGATGAACTCACACTGTGATGGTATTATAGATATTGAATCTCATTTGGTCGAGCCAGTATGGTCACATGAATTCACTGGAGTCATGAAGAACAATTATGGCCCTGTCACAGCAGCAAAAAACATATATGAGGATGACAACGGGTTCCTGATAATTGTTAGCCTGCCATTTTGTGATCTGCAGCGGGTGCGAGTCACTTGGAAGAACAATCCTTCTCATGGAATCGTAAAAATTGCTTGTGTTAGCACTGCCTGTTCACCCTTGATTAAAAGACATGGAAGGACATTCAAACTAGCTGATCCAATGCCAGAGCACTGCCCGCCTGGAGAATTCATTCGACAAATTCCCCTTCCCACACGTATCCCAGACGATGCCAAGCTTGAAGCCTACTGCGACGAGACAGGAACACTGCTCGAAATCATGGTTCCTAAACAACATGCTGTACCCGAGGAGCACGAAGTCCATGTCTGTCTCCGGCCATCACCTTGGGTCTGAACTAGCTTTACTTTTAACAAGCAAGAAAAAATTTAGTGTACGGAAGTTATGAATGTCTGTTTTACAATGGTCTATCCTTACCCATCATTGATCAACTAACTGTACTCATATCATATATAATGAAATGCAATGAATATTACTTTGTGTTTCCGTCGGTGTCCATTCTTCACCATTCTGGTGATACTCGACTCGTCCTCCGTATCTCGTTGCGACTGACACTGTCGGACCATGCCTGAACGGCTCGGCATACCGTAAATAATTTAGCAAGTCCACATTATTGTCTCTGGTGCGCCATTCAAGAGATTTTATCTATCTTGTAGGTGAAGTGTCCTTGTCTTTTACAATCTTAGCGCACTTGCTTGTGGAGTTTGTGGTGAGTAAATCAGATCTGAAAACAGGCAGTACAGCTACTGGTGGTTGTCTGGCCATGTTATCTTGGTTGGCATCTTTTTTTCTTCCTTTTTTCTTGGAACTCGTTTTAAATGCAACAGGAAAAATCTTTCTTTTCTTCCTTCAGATACACCCTCACCGGGCCACCACACCACACCACTACATGATATGATTTGTGTCCATGACGCCTTCTAATCGAATAGCATTACAGATTTACAGGTGTTAACTTCAATTGTTAATCTAACTTGGAACCTTCTTCGTACATTTGCAAAATATAATATTTCATGATCTTATAAATCCAAAGCTGGTAATGTGGTGTGATCAAAAATTGAATTATTTCTGGGTCTTCTTAATAATATCAGTAATTCTAGAAAAGATTGTATTTAATTTATTTATTTTTCAATTTTCAGCAGAGTTTCTGATCTGGGTCACTTCTTGGCTTCTTGCAAGCTTGAGGTCACTTCATTTTGTGAAACCGGGTTAAAAAAAACGATCTTGTGGTCGTTCCTCCTTTTCTCTGTATATATGTTCAATTCTTCTAAAGGAGATTGATTAGAATCGGATATAAATTGATCTTGAAGGATAAATTGTGATTAATTGTTGTTTCGCGAATGGATGGAATTATGAGAACTGAACCTGCACAAAGACATCACAGCTGCGTGTCCTGTGTGCTTTCTGAGTGACATCTTTGGTTTTAGCCTCGAAGAAGGCAAAGGAATTTGGTACATGGCGTACGTAGTGGCCGCAGTTGGGATGCTCTCCGTCCTAGAACTGACAAATATGCTTCGTGTTCTTGGACTTAGTTTCATACTGTTTTTACTTTTACGAATGTTGATTCCTGTTGTGGCAATCCAGCAGTTGAATGCAGATTAATCCATTGGTGCAGCCTTGTGCAATTGAGGAACTGCACCTAGTGAGGCCTGATAGTTCAGCATTTCTGACACTTACCCAAAACGCTTCTTTCATCTCTTTTTATGGTTGATTCTCCGCGTCTCCCTTCATATTAATCTAAAATGATTATCACAACTCCTTCCTACCTTACGATATCTGTACAGTCTAATCAGAATGAATTTTACTCAGTGGAGGAATGCCACTCGTGAGCACAAATTAACAGTATTCGCGCAATTCCAGTTGCTGATGCAGGAAAGGGCTTAAGCTCTGGTTTTATCGATCATTACAGCATTCGGACTTCTGGCTTTGGCGTAATGCAATGCAACAAAGTGATGCACAGACGTATTGCTTTAGTCTTTACAATAAGACTGTTTATCACTTCTATATTACACAGATAGAAGATGTTTGAACTGAGCTCATGATGAAGCAATGAAAGGCGGCATCTTTCCTGGTAGTTGGATTCCTCATCAGTCATCCCTGCGCGCTTTCTCACACATCCAATTCACACGACACCATAATGCCGCCGCACAGTTGCAGGTACAATTTGGACACTGCAGAAAACTTATATATACATCAAAGTTTCTTGTTCATCTTCGGATTTTAACTATGGACGTACAAATGAATAGCTACTAAACCTAAGCAAACATGTGCAACAGAAAAGTACTCAAATTAGTGATTGATCAACATGTACAATCATATGCAGTTCCCATTGATTAGCCTTGAAGAGGCATAACACTACGAGGGATCACAATAGATCCTAACACAAATATAAATCATGTATATGCATCACTAAATTTAAACTTTCAAAATTACTCGATACGAGACACACTACTCAATTTAATAGCCGCTTTTTAGCTTATCATTCTCCTAAACTCTCACTAGTGATCTCCGTCACAAGAATAAATAATATCATTAAGATTATTGAGGTACGGGTTGAACATATGGCACCGTGTAGCTTTAGTAAACGAGGATCAAGTGGCAACATCATAGAGGAAGAAATAGCTCAGAAATATAATTTATGTGTTGTGTATGCCCTATCACCCTATGGAATGAAAGGAATACATTTTTGCACACAATATCCGATCCTCGAGTCAATTAGTCGATTACATCAAATATGTTGTTAGAATAAGAACGTACTCTTGTGTATGTCAATGGAAGGAGACAAAATAGTGGATGCGCTCACTAGAAAGCTAGATCTTAGCCGGTGGTCATTTTTTGTAAACTTGAGATCATCTGTTCTACAATTATGTCCCTTTCGTTGTCTCACACGTATGAATCCTGCCACGTTAATTAGCACGTCAAAAAAGAAATATCAACACCCACCTCACCAAACCTAACCTAACCTCACCCTCACTTGGTGGCGGCGTGGCTTGGGGCACGGCGGGGTACGGTAGAGGCTTGGGAGGGGGCGCCGGGTGGTATGATGAACGCCCGACGTCGTTAAGTTGCGGATAGTTAGTTGTCACTCAAAAATGCGTGATTGATATTGATAGTCAATAACAGTTACTGGTTACAGCAGGATGTAGTTACATGTTAGGACTAGTTACGAGTTTGGGATTCTCACATTAGAAATCTCGGGATACTGTACTGCAAAACCATCCTCCGATCCCCCGATTCTATTCTTATTCCTCTTCATCTTCTTCGATACGCGACAGGCGACACCACCGCTTGAACTACGAAGCCACCCCTTGCATCTTCTTGCTGTTGCCATCAAGCTGTGGTATAATTTCTCTCTCCTCTCAAAAACTTGTTCGATTTTTATTAGAATTGATTTTGATCACGTTTCATGCGTTTTAAGCTCTATTTCCTACGTGTTAGATTACGGGTAATTCGTTTTTAGTATTACTTGATCTTTGAAGATGGATTTTTGTTAACATTTTGCAAGTTCATGGTGGAATTTATGGGGTAGGGTTAAATCAGGGTTTGATTTAATCAATTGTTATTATTATGCTAATCACATGGGTAATTTGAACTAGTTATGTAGTGGGCTATCGCTATTTAGTGTTTTTTGAACAAATAAAGGTGAAAGTTGTGAGTTTTGAGGTGGTTTTGGAATTCGGATTCATATTGTTGCTGGTGGTGTGTCAAAATTAAGTGGTGATATTGAAAAGAAGCGTGTTTTTGGAGGTGGGTTTAGTGTTAGTGTTGGTTTGGAGTGGTTTAGCATCGATTTGAGGATGTTCTCATAAGCATGCATTGCATATAGATTCTGATCATTCTATAGCATTGATTTTAGAGATGGAATTTGACCCGAGGCTATTGTGTGTGTTGTTGTAGACCCCGTGAGGCCGTGTTCATAGAGGAGGACTACGAGTTCTTTTGTTATCGTTGTTCCGCGTGTTTGTAAAGGTAAGCTAGCATGCTCAATTCTTCTCTTTGTTGGAAACCTTTGAAACTTTATATTCTAATTGTTAATGGTTGAAAAACGTAGTACCATGATAGGGGGAGGACTGTTTATTTCATATAATTATGATATTATGTTTGATGACTATTTCATGATGGGGAATGATATTCGATATCGTTTTATGGCAAAGATGTTGAAGTGGTAAGTTTGGTTGGGTTGGAAATGACTTGTTCACATGTGTTGGTTCTGAAGAACCTTATTTACTTATTATGGTTATGGGGGTTATTGTCATTTTGGTGTGGTAATTGTTGGATTATTGTGGTCACCAAGGGTTTATATTGTAAAACACTAAATCACTAAGGCAGCCTTTGGGAACATGGAATTCATTTCAATTTTAAGATTTTAATTCCAAATGATTAAATTGAATTCCAAATCTGAATTCTAGAAAGGTGTTTATAAGTTCTTGGGATTAAATTGATGAAGCACCCATTTCCATTCCCAACCGCCACCAGTCCACATCCCCTACCACCACTCGGCTTCACTTCACTCATAATCGGACACCAGCCGATCCTCGTACTTGCTTCAAAGTTGCAGGTGACCAGAGGCGGCGCCAAGGCGGAGGAACCGCAAGGATGGCAACGACGGTCGGACAATGATCCGAGACAATGACGCGGCATTGGACACAACTGGATCTAGCGAACTGGTCAAGGAAGATATGGCCATATCTAACGAAATGGACGTGGGACAGGGGGGTGAGTGGTGGTGTGATATCGCCAGATGTATGCGCCTCCATTGTTGGCAATCCACGTGGGCTGCCCTTCGAGACGCCAATTTTGGGTCAGACACATCCTCAACTGTACGGGATCCGGCTAAGATGACTACACCTGTCTCGTCCTACCCACCACGCCTAAGCCTGCCACCCCCTCCTCGACACTCACCGGAAAAACTAAAACAACAAAAATGATGCAAGAATAAGACTAGAAACGAAGATTGAATCTTCTTTGATTATAAACCTTATTTGTTTGGCAAAGAGCCTTGTGAAACGGGGCTAGTACATTGAGTGCACCCTGGTCTTGAAGATCTTCTCTCTCTCTCTCTCCCTCTACGGAGGCTTCAAACATCGCCATCAATTCTGCGTTTTTCTCTCCTGTTTATTATTTAAATCCAATTTCTTGAATAAACCCATTTTAGCAAACAAACAAACCAAACCCCTATCGTTTTCATTCCCTTAATCCTAACACCCAATAAACACAACTACACAAGTGCAGATCAATTTTTCTTCTTCACGCCCAAGGTAAACCCATTTGTCTTTGTACCTAAATCAATCCAATTTCTATAGGTTTTAGCTCATTAATTTTTGTTGTCGTTTTTTTTTCCTGTTATATCACCTGCTTTCGCCTGTCACATCCTTGCAATACTTTTGGGTGTTTAGCTCATTAATTTAAATTCTGTTTTTTTTTTGTTAGAGTAAAGTTTATGTTTTTATTGAAAACCCAGATCAAGATCTTAGGTCATTGAGTTTAATTATCTATCAGTTATATGTGGCAAGATGTTAATTTGAAGTGATGAGCCAACAGGTTTATAAAGGTCTTGTCTTAGATGGGGTGAATTGTATGATTTCTTGTATTTGAATTGTAAAAGGTAGATTCGGATTCAAAATGTGTGCTAAAAGTATGATTTGTCATGTAGATTATGCATGCTAGTAGTAAACTAGTAATATTTGTGTGCTTGCTTAACGGAAAAATATGGTGCCTCGTAACCATTAGTTAAAAGTGGACATCTTTCTTGCCATGTGGTTCTAACAGAGTTTTTGTCTGTTGATGTAGGGAGAAGTGTTCAGAGAAGCTCTATCATCTCAGGAAATCATGGCAGCTTCAGAAGAGAACAGTTCTTTGTTTCCTATATTCATTTTGACTATGATGGCACTGCCTTTAGTGCCTTACACCATATCAAAACTATGTCGTGCTGCTAAAAAAAAGTCCAAAAGCTTACATTGTCAGTGTGCTGTATGTTCCCGGTCTGGAAAATACCATAAGTCGTTATTCAAACGGGTGAGTTTTCATCTTTGCCACTCATCATCAGTCTCGTTGCTCTTCTATGTGTCTAGCGTTTTTTGTATCTTCTATTTGTTTACATTTCAACTGTGATCTGCAGATCTCAAAATTCTCCACCTGCAGTAACTTGACGCTTGTGTTGCTTTGGGTCATTATGGGCTTTCTGATCTATTACATCAAAAACATGAGTCGTGAGGTGGGTTATTATTTTATTTCTAGGTGCTAATCATACATTATCGACTGCTGTAGATTTAATCATTTGCAACTTATGTTGACTTAAGTATTCCCCCCTTCTGATTTGGTTTCATTTGTTTGGTATTCAGTTTAAGTATTCCCCCCCCCCCCCCCCCCCCCGCTTCTGATTTGGTTTCCATTTGTTTGGTATTCAGCTTCAAGTTTTTGAGCCATTTAGTATTCTTGGTTTGCAACCTGGAGCCTCTGACTCAGAAATAAAGAAGGCGTATAGAAGACTCTCTGTCCAGTACCATCCTGATAAAAATCCAGATCCAGGTAGAGGCTTTCTTTATTTCATTACTTATGCTGACCAAAGATTTCCTTGTTTTGTAAATTAACACTAATTGTAATATCTATCATTTACGCAGAGGCCAACCAATATTTCGTGGACTTCATTTCAAAGGCTTACCAGGCCTTGACTGATCCTATTTCTCGTGAGAATTATGAAAAATATGGTCATCCTGATGGGCGACAGGTAATATTTTCTTGTGAAACCACATTTACTAATGTGTTCTCCTCAATAGATGGATCTTGAATACCTTATTCAATTGTACCTTGGATATTTGCAGGGATTTCAAATGGGAATAGCTCTTCCCCAATTCCTATTGAATATCGACGGGGCTTCGGGTGGGATATTGTTGCTTTGGATTGTTGGGGTCTGTATATTGTTGCCATTGGTGATAGCTGTTGTCTATCTCTCAAGGTCAGCAAAGTATACAGGGAACTATGTTATGCATCAGACACTTTTAGCCTACTACCACTTGATGAAACCATCGTTGGCACCAAGGTAATATTATGTTTACACCTGCATCTGTTGTGCTTTTGGCCCTTTAACTTTTGAAACTCCCTATGATAATAGTCTTCGTCTTGACGAGTTGAAGATGGGACTGTTTTTGTATTTATTCTAACTTCTGGTGTATTGGCTAACAATTTTCTATATTTATGGTACTTTGGATTAGTCTCATGTTATATTCTGGACTTTCATTTATGTTATAGATTTTATTTGAGCCCTGGGGACTTGGGTGTTTATCACAAGTTTGTGAGGGAGTCTGGCTTAGGTTCATCTTAAGTGTTGTAACCCAACACTTTCATGTGTAATACTGATGACACCTTGTACTTGATGGCACAAGTTTGGGTTTTAGAATGTCACATTGGATAAACTTGCTTACGCATTCTTTTTTGTTTTCAGCAAAGTGTTGGATGTATTTATTAAGGCAGCTGAATATATGGAAATCCCAGTTCGGAGGGTCGATGATGAACCGCTTCACAAACTTCTGCTCTTAGTTAGAAGTGAGTTGAATTTTGATGGCAAAAGTGTTAAACAAGAGCAGGCCAAATTTTTGAAACAGCATCCTCCACTAGTTAAGGTACTTTAAGGGACCTATCTTCATTTCTGAGTGCGTCTGAATTAAATAGGTTGACTACATATGGTTCAATTTCTTTCAATTCAGACACAATTGTTGATTCAAGCACACTTAACTCGAACAACATCTGGGCTACCTCAAACACTAAATGGTGATCTGAAGCGCGTCCTGGAACTTGCACCCCGTCTGCTTGAAGAGTTAATTAAGGTGATTTAAGATTTCCAGTGCCAATTTTTTACTTTAAAGATGCATTCGACTAAAGGTTGACACTTGTGACATTTGATGTGGGTTGAACTTGTGACATTTGATGTATGAGGATTGATTGATCTGCTGATTTCTGAATAATTGACCTAGTAGATGATTATTACTTTTGTTTTTACTTTCAATATGTCCTTCAGTGGTAGTACATGCCTGAATCAAATATTACCCTATGGTTGCTCTCGATATTTCATGCCTGAAAATCTGAAATGTTGAAGCGAAAGAGTATTTTCTGTGGTGTTCATCTTATCTCCAATGATCTAGTTTAATTGTTTCAGCTGAAGAGCACGGAAGATTGATAAGATAGAGGATTTGTGAGGGTTCAGGATTAGAATTAAGAAGCTCTCAAAACTGAAATTAAGCGATGTATCTTAGCAATTTGTGCATCTATGTTTAGTCGGCTACAGCTGCGTTAAGTAACTCTCCAATTTTATTTGTGATAATTTCTTTTTCTAATAAGCTAATTTTCTTTACTACCTTGTCTATATCTCTCTCACCTTTTAAAGTTAGAAGTTTCACAATCCATCATGTAGAACTCTTTATGCGTGGCGCCTGCGGAAGTGTCCTCCTTTTACATATACATATATTTGATTAGATAAGTAACAATTTGATGTAGTTGGATATGTTATTAAGATTTGATACTGTGACACAGATGGCTCTTATACCGCGCTCTGCTCAAGGGCATGGATGGCTTAGACCTGCTATTGGAGTTGTTGAGCTTTCTCAATGTGTTATTCAGGTATTATATTAGATATTGTGAACGACTACGGGTATTACCTTTAAAAGTGTAAGCATGTAATATACCTATATTCTTATTCTTCTCATAAGGTACATTTTCCAGAGAGATTTGAACTTGCTGATCTGATTGAGCGTAGTATACTGACTGACTAAAAATACTTGGCCCAAGCTATCAAATCTGAAACTGTGCTGCCTATCTGAGGATTCCTATTCATGGACATAGGTGTCCAAAATTCAAAAGTTACTAAAATTTGGCTTCAAGGACAAATCTGAGGATTCCTATTCATGGACATAGGTGTCCAAAATTTGGCTTCAAGGACAAATTCTCACTTTTTTTTTTTTTTTTTTTTTTTGTTGCAGTCTTGCTAGTATTTGAACAGAGTCCAAATTTTTCATCGCTTATACATTTCACTCATTTGTCTCTGATAGAGGCACTATTCATATTCAGTTTTAGTTCTTTGAAATACGATTATCATTTTCTATAGTAAAAAAAGCATTATGATGTAAATAGAACGTGAAGGTTTAGTTTCAGAGAGTTGAAAAACTTATTCAGAACTATTTTACTATCACAAATAACTGCTCTAGCTTAAAATGGTTATGTGGCTAAATATGGTCAGATGTTCTCCTACACTAGGCTTAGCCTACTCTCAAAGATTACTCAACGTAACTTGCAAGGTCCGTGAAGCTCTTAGAGGTTATTATTTCTGTTGGTGAAAGCACTGAACTCTATTGGTTGATATTATGTGCTATCACTTGTTAGCCTTTTGTTCTCCTTTCTTGTGCAGAAACCATTCAAATTCTTTAACTTTGTGTGATGGATTACTGTGCAGTCTGTTCCTCTCAGCGCTAAGAAACCTGGTGGTGGATCAACTGAAGGCATTGCACCCTTTCTGCAGCTCCCACACTTTAGTGAAGGTGTTATCAAGAAGATTGGCCGAAAGGTTTGTTGGCATACATATACGCAGCGTTTTTCCTAATTAATTATAGGAAGTGATTGATTTTGCTTGTCCTTGAAAGAAGTTTTTTAATACATTGCTGAGAAGCCACATAGGCATTGGATTAGCTCATACATCTTATCTACCACTGGGTGCCTAAGGTGGGAGGATTAGGGAAATCAGGTCTGTAAGTTGTCTCTGCTAGGAAGAATGTCTCTTCTGTGAGCTTTCTGATGGAAGCACATATTGCCTCCATGGCTCCACCCATAGTTTCGATAACCTCATCAGAAAGGTCCACGTAATATGCTTTCTACATGTCCACCTGACCCCAGTTCATGTCTTTGCAGAAGGTGCGAACTTTTGAGGATCTCCGAGACATGTCAACAGAAGAGCGTGCGGAGCTGCTTTCGCAGACAGCTGGTTTTTCTGCTCTTCAAGTAGAGGATGTGGAGAAAGTACTTGAGATGATGCCATCACTATCTATGGAGGTGAAGTGTGAAACTGAAGGTGAAGAGGGTATACAGGAGGGTGACATTGTGACAGTGCAGGCTTGGGTTAAACTTGCGCGGCCTAATGGGTTAATTGGAGCTCTTCCCCATGCTCCTTACTACCCAAACCATAAGGATGAAAATATCTGGTTTTTACTTGCAGACTCAAACTCTAATAGTGTCTGGTTCTCCCAAAAGATTAGCTTTTTGGATGAAGCTACAGCTCTGACTACTGCCTCAAAGGCAATTGAGGAAATGATGGAGGTTTCAGGAGCCAGCGCTAAAGAAACCAATGCAGCAGTTAGAGAAGCAGTTGAGAAGGTTAAAGGTGGTTCTCGCCTGGTGATGGGGAAGTTCCAAGCCCCATCCGAGGGGAACTACGCGATGACTTGTTATTGCTTGTGTGATTCGTGGATTGGTTGTGACACAAAGACAAGTCTGAAGGTTAAGATTCTGAAACGGACTAGAGCTGGCACTAGGGGAGGTGCCATTGCAGAAGAGGGGCCTCTAATAGACGATGGTGCCGAGGAAGAAGAAGAGATTGAGGAGGAAGAATACGATGATTATGAGAGTGAGTACAGTGAGGACGAAGAAGATGAGCAACATGTAAAGAAGAGGCCCTCTGCCAATGGTGATGCACGCAAGAAAGATGAGAACTCTACCTCAGAAGGATCTGATTCAGATGAAGAGTAGCTTACAAGAACTGTAACTAGATAAACTGCTTGCTAGCATTTTTTTTTTTTTTTTGGTTCGCTCAGTATGATAACTGGCACATTAATTTGCGATGATCAACCACATTTTTGATAGAGTTACCATCCACATATAGTTTTCTTTCTGGACTACTTGAGTTTGTTGTTTCCAGGGGGGGGGGGGGAGAAGAACTAGGGTGGGATTTGAAGTTGAGCTTTGATTTCTTTCCGACAAGTAAACATAAAAAATTAGACATCTGGGGAAGGCTTATACATCTACAAGTGTCCGTGACCTCCAGGGAAAAAAAACAAGACGATGAAAATTTAGACAGTATTTTGAAAGACTGTACTTGTACGATTCTAACATTGATCGGTGAGGTATAGGGAATGAGACAAGTGATTCACGATACTTATATTGGCAAGGGGATAAACCGTGTCTACTAAAAGCCTTAATACACTCAAGAAGTCAAGAAACAAGATCAACCAAGGAAAAAAAATCGCCAACCATTCAAACTGGAGCAATAACCAATATCTTCAGTCACATGGTTCCGAGACCCAAATTAGAGTTAGGCCTAAAACTACCTGAAGATGTGCCAACAAAACGCTACAGTAATTCAGTGGAAGCGTATCAGAGCCCAGTCGCATAGCTTTAATCATAGCTTTTTTCGATTCCACGTCGCTAAGAACACAAACCTATGGATGCAGGGTGGTAGAAACGAACTGCGGGCACAATGGCAGACACTCGCTAGACAAGCTAGGTATACAGAATTAACAGGAGAAAGACAGAAAATTACGCAAAAGCAGGACAAAACGCAAGATATAGAAACAGGAGACTACTTGTGCATTACGAAAGAGTTACATTCACTACAAAATATCGGGTTGACTGTAGAACTAATGCTCAAACAGCCAACTCGAAAACTAAAACATACTGCAGCAAAGATATTCGGGACTAGCAACAATGGGTAATAGTAACCAATTCTAGAATCAACAGAAAACAGCTTAATCGACTTCCTCGATCTTAGGACCAGCACCGCCTGCAGCAGCTGGGATATCATCATCCATGGGAGCTCCACCTTCACCACCAGCACCCTGGTACATCTTGGCAATGATAGGGTTGCAGATGCTCTCAAGCTCCTTCATCTTGTCATCAAACTCATCAGCTTCAGCAAGCTGGTTGCCATCAAGCCAGGAGATTGTCTGATCAATGGCATCGTCAATCTTCTTCTTGTCGGCTTCAGAGAGCTTGCCAGCAATCTTTTCATCCCTCACGGTGTTCCTCATGTTATAAGCGTAGTTCTCCAAAGCATTCTTGGCTTCCACCTTCTTCTTGTGCTCCTCGTCCTCAGATTTGTACTTCTCAGCCTCCTGCACCATCTTTTCAATCTCCTCCTTAGAGAGCCTGCCCTTGTCATTTGTGATGGTGATCTTGTTCTTCTGGCCGGTTGTTTTGTCCTCAGCAGATACATTCAGGATACCGTTGGCATCAATGTCAAAGCACACAGTGATCTGGGGTACACCTCTGGGAGCAGGAGGAATGCCAGAAAGCTCAAACTTTCCAAGCAAGTTGTTGTCACGGGTTCTGGTTCTCTCACCCTCGTACACCTGGATCAACACACCAGGCTGGTTGTCCGAGTAAGTGGAGAAGACCTGTTCCTTCTTGGTGGGAATAGTAGTATTCCTTGGGATCAACACGGTCATGACACCACCAGCAGTTTCCAAACCAAGGGACAGAGGAGTGACATCAAGAAGCAAAAGGTCCTGCACCTTCTCATTGCCCTCACCGCTCAAGATAGCAGCTTGGACAGCAGCACCATAAGCAACAGCCTCGTCAGGGTTGATGCTCTTGCAAAGTTCCTTGCCGTTGAAGAAGTCTTGCAACAGCTGCTGCACCTTGGGAATTCTGGTAGAACCACCAACAAGCACGACATCGTGGACAGTGCTCTTGTCCATCTTAGCATCTCTCAAACACTTCTCAACAGGCTCCATACACTTCCTGAACAAGTCCATGTTCAACTCCTCAAAACGAGCACGAGTGATAGTAGTGTAGAAGTCAACACCCTCGTATAGAGAATCAATCTCAATGGTTGTCTGAGCAGTGGATGAGAGAGTCCTCTTCGCCCTTTCACACGCGGTCCTCAGCCTCCTGAGTGCTCTTGGGTTGCCACTGATGTCCTTCTTGTTCTTCCTCTTGAACTCTTGAACAAAATGGTTAACCATCCTGTTGTCAAAGTCCTCACCACCAAGATGGGTGTCCCCAGCAGTGGCCTTCACTTCGAAAATACCCTCCTCAATGGTAAGGAGAGAAACATCGAAAGTACCACCACCAAGATCGAAAATCAACACATTCTTCTCACCAACGCTGGTGGCCTTCTTGTCAAGACCGTAAGCAATGGCAGCAGCAGTCGGCTCATTGATAATACGCATAACATTCAAGCCAGAGATAACTCCGGCATCCTTAGTGGCCTGACGCTGAGAGTCATTGAAGTAGGCCGGAACAGTAACAACGGCATTCTTCACAGTTGAGCCGAGGAAAGCCTCAGCAATCTCCTTCATCTTGGTAAGGACCATGGAAGAGATCTCTTCGGCCGCAAACTCCTTCTCCTCGCCCTTGTAATTAACAACAATCATAGGCTTGTCTCCTGCGCCGGGAATGATCTTGAATGGCCATAGCTTCATGTCACTCTGCACAGACGCATCGCTGAACCTCCTACCAATCAACCTCTTTGCATCTGTTGCAATCAAAAGACCACAACAATAAGTAATCGAAACTTACAAAACAAGCAACTCCTTATTCTTCATGATTACACCACCTCAATATGTATGTCTTAAACAATCAACCAAAATACAGATTTATAACAAAGCAAGCATCTAATACATGGAACAACTCGATTAGTCACCCACAGGATTCAAAAACGCCGAATCATAAATCGAATTCTGTTACAATTGACCCTCTAGATTCAACCAGGCCAATCAAATTACATCCTAGTCCGAAAAGAACTAATCAATGAGTATAATATACTCTACTAAACTACACAGATCAGAAAGTCATGAACACGACAATCTCTAGTACCAATCACACAGACATCAGGTGTAACAAGACTATCTCCAAAGGCGTATTTCATCCAGAAAAATGGCGAAAATTACGATCGACATTTACAATTTCTAACGCAATAATAACACATAAATCCAATCTATTCTTAAACAATCATCTCTAACAACTATAACACAACCTATTAACAGCATTCCGAATGGCCGAAATCTCAATAAATCTCAACAGAACAACAACGAGATAAATTAATCAGCAACTTGAACAGCAAGATTGATAATAAAAAAAAAGAAACTTAACCGTAAAACGTAGAGTAATCACTATTCACTGCTACCGTAAATCATCACATACGCATATAAACGAACAATTACCAATTCAAACCGTAATAATTCATACCAAAAATTACAGATAAAAAAAATCATTATTTAAACTCAATAATCAATCAATTAAACATAAAAATCAAAATTGTTGTATACTGAAACAAATCAAACAACCTGATAAACATGATTAATCACTAAAATAAGCAGATTAAATTTGAAAGAACAGAGGAGAGGGAAAGTATACCGAAGACGGTGTTGATAGGGTTCATGGCGACCTGATTCTTAGCAGCGTCACCGATAAGCCTCTCGGAATCGGTAAAAGCGACATAAGACGGCGTGGTTCTGTTACCCTGATCATTGGCGATGATTTCGACACGGTCATGTTGCCAAACTCCGACGCAGGAGTATGTGGTACCGAGATCGATTCCGATAGCCGGACCTTCACCTTTACCTGCCATTATATGATTTTTGATGTGTTGAGTGTAGAAGAAGATACAGAAATGTTAAAAGGGAGTGTTTTGATTGGTAATTGTAGGGTTTTTTTTTTTTTTTTGGTGGAAAAGAGCAAATACGAGTTGAGTTAGGAATTGGTACTTTGGTGGGGGGTTTATATAGTGGAAGGGTGGGTGTCAGTTCTAGAATGTTCCTTAGGCTTGGGAGTGGATCTTGGCCGTTGGATTAAAGGGGTGTGATTTTGGAAGGACGGTGGAGAAAGCTTAGCAGCGTGGGTTCTACAGTGTTCTTTTTTTTTTTTTTTTGGTGATTTTGTTCGTTGGAGGTTTCTTTGCCGTGTTTGGGGGTTCTAGAATGTTGTATTTGCCATTTTGGCTCGGTGTGGTTGGGACTTTGGACTGGATTTTGGAAACTCGGTGTGGTGCTTTGGTTTGGAGTTAGGAAATTCTCAGAACAAAGCCGACGTAGTGTTATTTACATCATCCAAAAGACGAAAACTTGAATCATGTATTTTCATTTATCGTGATTTGTAAATTTTATAACTGTTTATTTAAAGTAAGGCGGACTAAGGTAAGATACCAAACATACTAATCTACGAAAACAACGATGACTTCTGAGCTAGTAGTGCAACGACCTAACACAAGCCAATGTCTTCTGGAGTACGGAGTACAATGTTTCCCGAAGCCATTTAAGTTCATTTGATTTGACTCTAACTGAATGGTAATGGAGAAAATAAGGAATTTTTATTGAAACGAGAAAATAAGGAGTTAAAGCAGAGGATTGAAAATCGATAACAAAAAAAGTCCCAAATAAAATAAAATGTGCATGGTGTTGCTATTGCAATTATTTTAAAAGATGAGTGAAATTCGGTATTAGTATCAACAAATTCTAGTACTTCATAAGTCTCGAATCTCAAATTTAATGCGCTTGTGAATGTCGAAAATGCCGATGATTTTGAAGGACATGCCCCACACTAAAACATGATTCGTTAAGCCGAGGACGTAGTTAGTTACAAAGTATTGCAATAAGAACCCGAATAACTTTTTCATAGAAACATTTTTACCTTGAACTAAATTTTTGCAACCACAAATTACCTTGAATTTATATGACAATAAACAAGTTATTGATCTAGAAATTTTTAAGTTTTAGAACCTCAGAATTCTACATTTTTTACTCGTTCATGTGAAGAACTCACCATTTGTGAAGAACTATTTTCATTTGTTGGACGCTTGCATTTTTTTTTTGACAATGTTTTAACGGAACATAAAACAAAAGAAAACAGAGAAAACCTACTAACAAAAGGGGAGCTATTGTCCCTTTCCTATAGCCCACGGCTAAACAAATGCTCAACCCTTTGAAATCATTCTTTTGTTTCCATCAAACTCAAAACTTATTCTAATTGTTAATCGCATAAGGTTAAATAAAAATTTGATTCATCTTTTTTTGATAGAATTGCTATGCTTAGCGTGTGACTCGTTGGTTTGGGCTATAATTAAGCCTAAAAGAGTAAGAACTCATAATATATAAAGTATGAACTAATAACCAACTCATCGCATCACATTATCTGGATCCAACGAAACAGTCAAGATATGTTTTTTGTTAGTCTTATCGTTGTAGCAACTGGTTCTTCCCTTCCAACTAGAAACCTTTGGGCTAGGAACCCGAGTTTCATTTGTTTCATGTCACGATAATACCCCACAGAATAAGTTCAACCATATGAATAGACAATAAGTGTAACCAAATGGAGCCATGGAAGGCATTGTTACGGACTAACAGGAGATCTAAGACATAAATTGCATACTGCATAACCAAAAGCCATTGCAGAAACGAAAAAATCATGTGAACTTCTGCATTACGCTTTCAAGATGTAACAGGAAAAACGGAAAAACAAAAGTCCCTTATTCTCATTCTCTACCAAGTTTGAGGCCACGCATTCGAGCAATCACAAGTTAAATCATAAAACAAATAACTTTGATGAACAAGAAGCAACCTCTGTTTACTATCTGTTGCAGTTGAAATAACACAAACCAACGAGGCTCTTTCAGAGCGAAGTTTCAGCATTGAACCCAAAAACACAGGTACACTTACAACATCCAATGCAGGATTCATAGTAATCTTTTTGCATATGTACTCCGGCATGGAAGGTCAAACAAAGAAAATCTGAGAAGGTTCTGATTTGAAACAACAATATTCAGCGATATCCAAATGGGAAAACATATACCAGTATCAAACAAATATCGCATTAAACTACACCATCAGCATCGAGTGAAACCTGGAATGGAAACGGAAATACTTCAGACCTGCGCCTGGAACAAGCATATATCAATCTCAGACCAGAGAAACTGGTAAAACCAAAGAAGAGCAGGTATGAGGAAAGGTTGCAAGAAATTTGCATTAAGGAATAGAGCCTCTGGCTATAGCAACTTTGTCCTTACAGCAAGATAAATCATGGAGATACCAAAATGACAGCAGGATATAACCCACTGTAAATACAACCAATCCGGAAAATAGTCTCAAAGAACCCAAATTCAAATAAATGCATAACCTATGAAGTAAAAACTTAGTCGACTTCCTCAATCTTGGGGCCAGCACCGCCTGCACCAGCTGGGACTTCGTCATCCATGGGAGCACCACCTTCACCACCGGCACCCTGGTACATCTTAGCGATGATTGGGTTGCAGATGCTCTCGAGCTCCTTCATCTTGTCATCGAACTCATCACACTCAGCTAACTGGTTACCATCGAGCCATGAGATGGCTTGGTCAATGGCGTCTTCAATTTTCTTCTTGTCAGCCTCAGGGAGTTTCTCTCCGATCTTCTCATCCCTGATGGTGTTCCTCATGTTGTAGGCGTAGTTTTCCAAAGCATTCTTGGATTCAACCTTCTTCTTGTGCTCTTCATCCTCAGACTTGTACTTCTCTGCCTCCTGGACCATCTTTTCGATCTCTTCCTTGGACAGCCTACCCTTGTCGTTGGTGATGGTGATTTTGTTCTTCTGTCCGGTTGTTTTGTCCTCAGCAGACACGTTCAAGATACCGTTGGCATCAATGTCAAAGCACACAGTGATCTGGGGTACACCTCTGGGAGCAGGAGGAATGCCAGACAGCTCAAACTTTCCAAGCAAGTTGTTGTCACGGGTTCTGGTTCTCTCACCCTCGTACACCTGGATCAACACACCAGGCTGGTTGTCTGAGTAGGTGGAGAAGACCTGCTCCTTCTTGGTGGGGATAGTTGTGTTCCTTTGGATCAAGGTTGTCATGACACCTCCGGCAGTCTCCAAACCAAGGGACAGAGGAGTGACATCAAGAAGCAAAAGGTCCTGAACCTTCTCGTTGCCCTCACCACTCAAGATAGCGGCCTGGACAGCAGCACCATAAGCAACGGCCTCATCAGGGTTGATGCTTTTGCAGAGCTCCTTACCATTGAAGAAATCTTGAAGCAGCTGCTGGACCTTGGGAATCCTGGTAGATCCACCAACAAGAACAACATCGTGGACTGTGCTCTTGTCCATCTTGGCATCCCTCAAACACTTCTCAACAGGCTCCATACACTTCCTGAACAAGTCCATGTTCAACTCCTCGAAACGGGCACGGGTGATGGGAGAGTAGAAATCAACACCCTCAAAGAGAGAATCAATCTCAATGGTTGTTTGAGCAGTGGACGAAAGGGTCCTCTTTGCCCTCTCACACGCGGTCCTCAACCTCCTGAGAGCTCTTGGGTTGCCACTGATGTCCTTCTTGTTCTTCCTCTTGAACTCTTGAACAAAATGGTTCACCATTCTGTTGTCGAAGTCCTCACCACCAAGATGAGTGTCTCCAGCGGTGGCCTTCACTTCAAAGATACCCTCCTCAATAGTAAGGAGAGAGACATCAAAAGTACCACCACCAAGATCGAAGATGAGAACATTCTTCTCACCAACGCTGGTGGCCTTCTTGTCAAGACCGTAAGCAATGGCAGCTGCAGTTGGCTCATTGATGATACGCATCACATTTAGACCAGAAATAACTCCGGCATCCTTGGTGGCCTGTCGCTGAGAGTCATTGAAGTACGCTGGTACAGTGACCACAGCGTTCTTCACAGTCGAACCAAGGAAAGCCTCGGCAATCTCCTTCATCTTGGTAAGAACCATGGAGGAGATCTCTTCAGCAGCAAACTCCTTGTCTTCGCCCTTGTAGTTAACTACAATCATGGGCTTCTCTCCAGGTCCAGAGATGATCTTAAATGGCCATAGTTTCATGTCACTCTGAACTGATGCATCGCTAAATCTCCTACCAATCAACCTCTTAGCATCTGCAATAGATACGAGCACAAATACGATTCAGAACCATGAATAAAACTTCTGAAATACACTTAGAAGCAGACTGAAATAGCATTTCTACAATATTGAACAAAGCCCATACAACACGAAGCACACTAATAAAAACAAGTAACAATATTTAACAGGATACTAGAAAACAAATCAGAGCAATAGCAGAGCATACAGATAAACTTGATACATTCCGAAAATTTTCACAATATATATGCACCAAACTCGAGTAATCTATAATCTATAGAATTATGGATCGCCTTATTTATAATCAAACACAAAAATACACAAGACATTAAACATGAGTACCCCCTCCCTGTTATAGGTTCTTCACAATTCATCTCAATTTCCCACATTGAAACAAAACATAAACCACCTAATGTTTTTTTGCGATTTCTCACCTATTCAAACGAAACATAAACAACCTATTGAAGAAGGGTAGTGATCCAGAAGCAATATACAACCTAATGATGAACTACTTCCAAGTTTTAGTGGTAGAGTCCCCGGTAAAATTTTCAAACAATGACAACGACAACCGAGCCTTATTCGCAAAACCGATAATCTTTTCAAACAGTAGCTTACTTTATCGTTATTTTGCAAAAATCAACTAATGTTACTAGCATACTTAATTTGTACCAATAAAATCATCATAACAAACATTAAAAAGTCCCATATATCAACAGCAACCAGATTCACTAGTGCAAAGTTCGAAACTTCTAACATACGAAATATAACACACACCTAAAACATCACATCAACTAGTTTAAACAGTACAAATATCGCAACTTTCTAAACATAGTAATAACACTTCCACGTAAAAAAAAACACATATAACTAAAAATATAAAAGCGCAACAGATCTCGTAATTAAAGTATTGTAGAAAAAAAAAGTACCAAAAAAAAAACAAATCTTGATTCAAAAGGAAAAAAAACTGAGGAGAGAGAAAATATACCGAAGACGGTGTTGATAGGGTTCATGGCGACCTGATTCTTAGCAGCGTCACCGATAAGCCTCTCGGAATCGGTGAAAGCGACATAAGACGGGGTAGTTCTGTTACCCTGGTCATTAGCAATGATTTCAACACGGTCGTGCTGCCATACTCCGACACAAGAGTAAGTGGTACCGAGATCGATACCGATAGCGGGACCTTCACCTTTGCCAGCCATAGTATCTTCCGCTACACTCTTCAACTTCCGGTGGACGGAGGAAAGAGTGAAAAGAGGAGAGAGAAAATTTAGGGAGAGTTTGAGAATGTAGCGGCGGAGAGAGAGGGAGAAGTGAAGAGGTTAGGGTTTGGGTATTTATAGGTAAAGGTAAGGGAGAAGGGAAGGGTTGTGTGGGTTTTCTAGAATGTTCGGAGGCGGGTGTTGACAGCCGTTGGATACGGAGAGAAGGTGTGTTGAAGAGTTGACAGCCAATGGATGAAAAAGGGTTTGACCAATGCCTTAGCTTTTGGACTAGTAGTCGGTACGAGTGCTCTGTATGGCTTTGCTGGATCTCTACTTACCAAAATTAGGAGGATCCCCCGATGTGAAGGAAAGAATAAATTGATCGAAAAATCTAGGCCCAATGATCCGACTCACACTGTTGGTTTGGCGAGTAGAGCGTGCAATCGGGCGGGTCTGACTCAGTTTCGAGTCGAGTTTATATTGGGTTCCGATTTTTGTCGTGTTAGCATGAATTTTTGGTCGGGTCAGTTTTGGTTCGGGTTGCTATTGGGTTGGGTTTTGACATTGTAGGGCCCGTTCGATATAGCTGTTGTTTTCAGATTTTGGTTTCTTTGCGTAAAGTTTTTAGCTAAATAAGTTATAAGATTAACTTTGAATTGTTTGGTTATATAATAGACATATAGAAAATGAAAACTGACAGCTGAAAATGAAAACTGAAAACCACTTTTTTCTGCTTTTCAAAAACAGGACTTTGGTTTTCAAAAAAACCGAAAAATGAAAACAAAAAACGATACCAAACAGGCCCGTAGTTTTTGAGTCGGGGAGGGCTAGTTTCGCTTTAGGTCATTATCAGGTCTACTTACTACATATTCGCATCATTTTAATTTGTGGTCAATATATTATTTGGTTTTTATGCATAATTAGGTGAATTTATGGTGTCAGACATACTAAATTGTTTGGATAATTATTAAGCTTAATTATTGTGGGGTTATCGATCGTGTTGGGTCATTGTTAGGTAACGGGTCACTTCATGTCGGGTAGAGTCGGGCACTATCATGTTCTGTCGTGTCACAAGTCATTATCTGGTCAAATCAAGCCGGAATAAGGTGATCACAGTTTCGTGTTTTATAGGGTCGGGTTTATCGGTCTAGTCGTGTCAAAACTGTCAGCTCTAGTGGTTATTTGTTAGAACATTAGACTATCGGAAAAGTTAATTTAACTACCGATAAAAGTGTCGTACCGGTGTACATTGTTACTAGTGTCAAAGCCCATGCTTTGCAGTTTGCACATTTAATAATTAGACCGACATTGTTATATGGCACAGAATGTTGGGTCGTGAAACAGTGTCACGTTCATAAGATGAGTGTCACGGAGATGCACATGCTACGGTGGATGTGTGGACACACAAGACGTAATCGGTTAAGAAATAAAGTTATTAGGGAGAAAGTAAGGGTTTGACCCATCGAGGACAAGATGATGGAGAACCGACTGAGGTGGTATGGTCGTGTGAGAAGGAGACCTAGTGACGCGCCAATTACAAGAGTAGAAGGGTGGGGAAGTGATAATATTAGTAGGGGTCGGGGAATATTCAAGATGAGTTGGATGAGGGTGATTAGAAGTGATATGAGATTCATATGGCTTTAATAGAGTATGATGTTGGATAGGGCGTTGTGGAAAGACTCTATCCATGTGAAGGACTTAATTTAACTCTTTTTGGTTTCTTTGTTTGGTTTTACTAACTTTTTTCCCAAAAGTTTTCCTTACTTTGTGTTTGAATTCATATGCTTTTTTCACTATTTTTTCAAACTTTTTATTTTTTGATTAATTTGGAAAACTCCCTTTAAAAATGTTTTAATATTACTAAATGGTTTATAACGTTTTTGAAATTTTATGGCGTACACAAGACGGTTACCAAATGACGATTCATTTTAGGCGATCCCAAATCATTTTGGGAATAAGGCTTGGTTGTTGTTGTTTTCTCTCGAAAGGATTGGTAACTCATCCATATCAGGAGTAAATGGTTATATATAAGGGTTAATTCACGTGGTACCCTCGTATTTTGTCGATTTGCATGTGGTACCCATTGTTTCGCAAATTTGTACAAAATATCTTGAGATTTAACTATTTGCTCAGGATACCATAAACTTAACCCTCCCATTAAGACCGTCAACTTTTTTTTTTGAAAGAAATTTAATTTACGTGGTACCCTCGTGTTTTGCCGATTTGCACGTGGTACCCAGTGTTACAAATTTGTATCAAATGTCCTCAAGATTTGACTCTTTTTACATGGTAAACCTTTACCGTTAAATTTCAGTTAACACCGTTACTTGGGAAAAAAAAAATTGATTTTCTCCTTCATCACCATCTCTGTCTTCCCCTCACCACTTTTATCATCACCATATTCATTTTTCCCCACCACCGCCGTCAACATTTTCATCCTTTTCCATCACCACCATCATCTTCAATAATAAACACAATAACCACCATTTTTACCTTCTCGATCCATTGAAACCAACTTTTAAGCGGCGTTAACGGAATTTTGAAGGTAAGAGTACCATGTAAAAATAGTTTTATATTGAGGGTCTTTGGTACAAATTTGCAAAACACTGGGTACCACGTGCGAATTAGCAAAGCACGAGAGTGCCACTTGAATTAACCAAAAAAAATGTTGACGTTGTTAATGGGAAGGTTAGTTTAGGGTACCGTGTGCAAATAGTCAAATATCGAGTGTATTTTATACAAATGTGCAAATCATTTGGTACCACGTGCAAATCAGCAACACACGAGAGTATCACGTGAATTAGCCCTATATATAATTATTTTCACCGCTTACATATTGTTGGAAGGTTTAGCAAACACACCGTAAGAAATTTGAGGGCTAACTATCATTAAGTTCATTTTGGATAAAGAATGAGATCAGAAGGAAACACATAATTAACATTTAATTTCTATGATATCGTGAGACTGTGAGAGATAGGACATTGTTGAGTTTGAAGTACTTTCGCAGGCGATTTCTATAGTTAATAGCAAGATACTTTGAAGATAAAGTTTGAACTTTTGAATGTGTTTGTAAGAGAACATTGTCAAACCGCTGCTAGGGCTGCATTGGATATAAACCTTATTTAAAACCTAAACTCAGATTATATGTAAAAATCTAAGATGATTTGTAAAACAAGACAAACTAGAAAGAGTTTTATAGTACTTTACACCATTAATAGAGAAGTATGCTCCTATACATACTTGCATTTTAACTAGAAGATCCCACTTAACACCCCGACCCTTCTTAAAGGCCAAAAGTAGTCACATATGGTAGCTCGCCAGGATGTATACTGACTCCATGTATCAGTGCGAATGATGGAGGATTGATTGTCCTTATCAGTCGCTTACCCTCGCATTCCCCCACCTCCCCCCGGGGATATGAGTTTGAATGATGGAGGATTGATTGTCCTTATCTGTCCATATCCTAACATCAGCCCCATTGTCAATCATCCATCGGCACCCGCTTCACAACACCTCTTGTCCCTCCAAAATACTCCGACAAATATAGCTCGGATGGTGACCAAGGTTTGCCTCAAGAAAGGAACAGTTTGGGTAGTATTGAGCTTTCATGATACGTGCGACCAAAGAATCCAATTGTTCCATCAGTTGCCATCCCTGTTTTCCGAGCATTGTAATATTAAAAGATGACAGACTACCGAAATTAAGTCCACCATCCTCATTTGGCTTGCACAACTTCTCCCAAACAACCCAATAGATCCTCCTTTTTTCTTCATCAAAGGCCCACCAGAATCTCGTCAAACTCAACTCGATGTTATGACAAAGGTTACCGGATTTTTTAAAAGTCAAATGTGGTAGGTATGGATTGATTGGGCCACGACCTTTACAAGGATCTCTCTACCTGCATAGGACAAAAGAAATTCCTTCCACCCTGCTCGTGAATGGTCGAGAATACAGCCGACTTGTTCCTGCCAATAATAGCAGGCATGCCCAAATATTTTCCTAGCTGATCCACTAACCTTGCACCCATCAATTCTGTCAGGCTCATTCCCTTACTCTCGGACTAATTTGCACTGAAGAAGACCTCTGTTTTATGAAAGTTAAGTTGTTGCCCAGAGGAGTTTTAGTAAACCTCTAGACTTCTAGAGTCTCTTTCACCCTCTTAACATTGTTCTCGTTCGCTTTGTAGAATATGATAGAGTCGTCTGCAAATAATAAGTGGGATACCCTTGGAGCTTGTCGACATACACAAATCCCCGCCAGGTTACCCCTCTCCACATCTCTCGTGATTAATCTCGATAACGCCTCCGCACATATTATGAGGTACGGTGATATCGGATCACCTTGCCTTAAGCCATGTTGGGGAACCAGAGCACGAGCGAAGATACCATTCACTAAAGATGAAGAAGATACGGTTGGCACACATCGCATAATCAACGTAACACGTCCTTCACAAAAACCCATCTTACACATCACCCTCTCTAGGAAGCACCACTCGACTCTATCATAAGCCTTTCTCATATCAAGTTTGAGCGCCATGTAGCCTTCCGCACCGCTATTATACGACTTCATAAAGTGGAAAGCATCAAAGGCAATCATCGCATTATCCGAAATAAGGCAATTGGGTATAAACGCACTCTGTTCCTCCGAGATGATATCTCAAGTAAAGGTTTCAGTCGATTTGCCAAGACCATGGAAATCAGCTTATGTAGAACATTACACAAAAATATCGGCCAGAATTCGCACATGTGTGGTGATTTCGACCGACTTCATGCTTACCTTGCCGCTTAAGCAATCAGTCACCAACTTCACCACATCTTTGCCCACGACATGCCAATAGATCAGAGTTGGAAGAATCTTGCATTCAAACAGTCGGGACCAGGAGCTTTCCCAGGGTGCATTTGCATTAGTGCTTCATACACCTCTTCACCAGTAAACGGACGCATAAGGTCATCATTCATCTGCTCAGTTATGTTGATTCGCACACACGCGATTACCTCCTCCATATCTCTAAAGTTTTCAGCCACAAAGAGATTGTGAAAATGGAGCCATGCGACTTCGTTGATTCCCTGATCTTCATCAATCCATTCACCCTCCGAGTTTTTAATTTTGATAATCATATTCCTTTTCTTCCTGTCCGACGCTTTCTGGTGAAAATACTTTGTATTTTGGTTTCCTACCATAAGATTTGTGACCCTCGACCGTTGTCTCAAGTATGTTTCCTCCTTTATAAGTAGATCACCCAATTGTTTATAGACCACTCGGCGTTCCTCGACCACTTCCTTTGTAGGCGCACACGAATCAATCAGCCTCAACCTGCTTCGGGCGTCCGAAATCTTCCGACTAATATCGCCAAAATCCTCTTTGCTCCAATCCGTCAACGCCTTAGAACAGAGCTTTATCTTCTTTAAGGTTTCGTGATGCCTATCAGGCACAATATTACATTTTCATGCCTCTTTCACAACCCCTCACACCTCTCTGATTTCGCCCTCATATCTTCGAATTGAAATCTACGCATCCTCTTTCTTTTCGTCGGCCAATATTGAGTAAGTAAGATAGGGACATGGTCTGATTTATCCCTATTGAAATGTTTAAGCACCATTAACGACCGCTCCATGATCCATTCCGCTGATGCACACGCCCGATCAAGCCTCTCTTTTACATTGTCTTCATTACTTTGTTTGTTCCACCATGTGAAGCAATCACCGATGTACCCCAAGTCTTTGAGTCCACAGTCGTCGATAGCAAAGTGAAACTCATCCATAACCCGTAGGTCTCTCGGCGGTCCACCCTTCTTTTCGCGTTCATAGAAAATTTGGTTGAAATCCCCAATAACCAGCCATGGTAGGGCAGATATACCTTTCTGCTCCCTCAAGAGTTCCCATGACAAATAATTCTGTTCAGAGGCCGACCATCCATAGAAACTTGTGAGTCTCCACTTCTGTTCAATAAGGAAACCAGTAATCTCAACGTCAAGATGGTGTTGAGTGGTCGATAAGAAGGTCACTTCATAATCACCACACCATAGGATAACTATGCCACCGACCCTACCCACCGGGTCCACAATTAGACACTTATACTCCCCGAGGCGCGTACACGTTACCATCATTTCCTCCTTACGCATCATCGTTTCCAGAAGAACCACCATCTCCGGCCTCACCCCACCTACCAACTTTTTGAGCCTCACAACTGCCGGGTCATTACCTAACCCTCGACAGTTGTAACATAATAGACTTATGGTGAGCGGCGGGGTTGTGCAACGACAACCTCCGCCTGAGCGTTTAGTGGAGTTATGCTAAAACCTGTATCGCGAGCCATACGAGTCACTCTCTCTTCCTTGTTAGCCCTCCTTCCATGTTCAAATTTCCGTTTCAAATTATCACACCGCTCTACCGCCACTGTCTCCGAATCTATATTCATCCTCTTGGACACTCCAGTCGACTTCTCATCCGAATGCCCAACACAACTACACCCTACATCCGGCTCTTTCGCGTCTTTGGAGAACATACGAGTTTTAGCCTTCAAACCTGCCTTTCCACTCCAAAGAGCTGTGAACATCTTGCTCTCCTTTTTAATCACATCAGTTTCCTTTCTTCTAAATTTCATGGGAGAAGCCTTAAGCCAGCTTTCGTACTGAAAATCATCCACACACATATCCTCATCAGCCTGATTGCAGTTTCTGTCTAGATGCCCCAATTTACCACAATAATAGCAAAACTCCGGAAGTTTAATATACTTCAATGCAAACCACGTTTTCTTTCCATTAACCACTAGGTACACACCCCTACCTAGGGGCTTTCCTAGATCAATTTCAACATTAAACTTCAGAGATTTATCTAATCTAGATGGACGAGTTTCATAAAATTCAACAAACTTACCAATGATCTCCGCGATACTCATATCAGTCGCCCTTGTTCTCTTCCGAAGTGGTAGATCGTAGCATTTAACCCAGAAGGCCGCCGAGTCAAAGGTGATATTGGACAGGATCTCATCCCCTTTGATATTCCGAACACGAGCAGGTGATCATCGAAAGACCACGGCCCCTCGTCGAGTACCCGCATTTTGTGTGACATGGCAAAGAATTGGAAAACATACACATCATCCTCCCACAACTTAATCACCAAACCCTGGGGCAGTTTCCAAATGGTTTTTATAGCGTTCATGAAACCCTCCGCGTTATAGTTGCTCTTTGTATATAGTTTTCCAACGAGACATAAGGCCGCTTGTTTCTCCATATCATGGCGTAGCCATCCACAATTTCTATCGATTCCTCCTCCTCTTCAGTTAATATCAATTTTTTGCATGCTGCGATGATTTCTTGATCCATCTCACTGCTAGAAATCGCTTGGACAGAATCGAAAGGAAGAACATGTGTATGATCACAAGGATTCCTCACAAACCAGAGTTTGGGGTCGATTAATCCTCACAGAGAAAAGGTCTAGGGTTTTCCTCTCTGGAGCCTTTTTGCCTTTAATTCGTTAGGGGGTGTATAAATTTGTCACAAATTATTAGGTACCCCGGGGTTACCTAGAGCTATGTACCCCCCGGTTAACAGTTCACTCATTCATATTATAATCATTATATATAGTTTCACTCATTATTTTACAATTTTCGCTCATTATTTCTCAATTTCACTCATTATATACTTTCACTCATTATTTTACAATTTTTACTCATTATTTCTCAATTTCACTCATTACTTCCGCTTTTCACTCATTACATATAACATTATAGTCATTATTTATTTCCAGTCATTATTTTTGAATTTCCAATCATTATATACAACTATATCTATATAATAATATTAATAGGCTAACATAAAAATTTCGCTAATTATCCTACGTGGCATGTTGAGAGTGATTTAGCTACGTCATGCCTAATTGAACGTTTAAACACTTCTTCTTCAACATATAATTTTTATTATTCAAATCATTATTAATCTTCATAATGGTATTAAATATTGTCTCTTGCCTTTTGGTCTGCCAAATTTGTCAGTTACATGTTAGTTTAAGGTAGTATATATACCGCAATTATTTGTTTGAAATTGGTAAGAAAAGAATGTATCTCATACATGAAAGGCATGTTGAAAGAAAGAAATTACGTTAGGAAATAGTGGTATCGATAATTTTCTCTTACAAGAGGAATATTAGCATCGTTTAGTAAATTTACGAATCAATTACAACTAGATTATAGGCATTGTATGTGTTTGTTCATCTATCAAATAAAACAGTCTAGTATTTGTGTTTGTACTCTCAAATAATCATTGTCTGTAGATTGGTATATATTTGGTTATTTATGCTACTCATATTGTTGTATTAGAATTTGGTCATTTGATCAATCATATTTTCCATTGCAATTGAAAAAATATGTATAATTCATCATTCTCAGTTAAAAGAAGCATATCAAAATATAACAATAATTCATTCAACTATTCAAGAACTTCTCCAAAAAAATTAAACATATATATTTCCTTTTCAGTAATAAGTTAGAGGAGTGAAGTGATGAGATATATATTTAATTGTTACTTTCCACAATTCTTTGGTTCATCATAAAAATGAAATCATTTCATCACTTACAACAAATTAATAAGTTTATATTACTTAATAGATCTCACCTAACTACGAAATTCCCAAAATGCTTAGGCTCAAAAATAATAACTTAATAACTTAATATTAGTAGGCTAACAAAATAGTTTCACAAATACCTCGTGGCATGCCCAAAATGATTAGGCTTAGTTGTCTTAGGTTTAATTCAATGTCATCAGCTTATGTGTCAATCTTATACTAAATCAGATGAATAACATCTCTTGAGATGCCTTTCCAAGAGTTTATAAAGTACTTCCACTTCTTTAAGTTTAATTATCATAAGTTTCATTATTCAAATAATTACTCATGATCTTAATAGTGGTATTAAATATTGTGTCTCTTGGATTTTCGTTTGCCAAATTTGTCAATTACATGTTTGATCGACATGTTATATATATACCTGAGTTGTTTGTTTGAAGTTAGTAAGAAAAAAATGCACGTCATACATAAGCGTTATGTCCAAAGGAAGAAATTAAGTTACGGGAGGAGAGATGAAACTGGTAGTGTTGATAATTGTCTTTCACAACAATTAGAAGGGTATTGACAACTTTTAGTGATTTCATGTAACAATCGTAGTTAGATTTTATGTAATTTATATGTTTATACATACATACAAATTATTGTTAGTTATAAATTAAGATAGAAATTATTTCAACTTTATTATGTTGTACTGAAACTTTTTTATTTTATAATGAAATTTTATCGTTTTGGTCACAAATATTTTTGATCTTGCATGCAATTGAAGACAATTATTTTTCACTAAATTTTACACATACACCAACTGCAAATTCATAAAATGTTAGTCAACTCATGACATTGTCCATTGTGATATGCAAATCACGGTTATTCTTGATTTTTAAATAATGTTTACAACGATAATATTGTTATACTCAACGATAATAATCAAGGTAGCATCTCTACTGGTTTAGAAAAGCATACCAAAATCAAAGGATAATTGTCTCAATACGTTCTTAAAGGAAATTAAAGTAATGTTTCTATGGTCACTTTATATACGTGGCATTTGGTACAAACTCAAAAACTTCATTTCGAATAAAAGGAGTCGACATTCTTTTCATTTTTCAAATAAAAGGACACTCCATTATTTGGTTTTTTTTAAAGGGGAACACATATATATATCCGAAAAGAGCGAAATGAAGTTTGTAAACGGTAAACTGGTGATTATACGGAAGAGCGAGAATTTCATTGGGTTAGAGAGAGTCTGTTACCTATCGTTTATCACTTTAAAATATTGATCTTGAATACGGTGATTATCACTAATTATACTATAGTCAATCGTACCACCACGTTTGCATTAATAATGATGTTCAAGAACCCCCTCCCATTCTGTTTCCTTTATATTTGGAGTGAAAAAATAGATGTAATCTAGGAAACTTATCATATTAGTATTGTACTCAAAGCGTTAATCACTCATGAACTAACCAAATGACTTTAATATTCTTACGTATAACGTACTCATTAATCTGCTTATTAATTAATTTATTTAAAAATTTGGCTTCAAATTATATGAACTCTATTTTGTTAACTCTGGTCCTTTTTCTCACCCTACTTACACAATTTCAAGAAAGGTACACGAATAAGATATTAAGAATTCAGATACAATAATTTTTACGTGCGACTTCAGATTATACATGTGCTACTTTCTTAGGTCAAAAACTTAACTTTTGGTGAAACTGGCGTAATGATAGATCACGCAAAGTTAGTCATGGAAACTTCTACAATTTTCACTTGAAAGGAAAAAAAAATAGACCCGTGATTTCTCGGGCGCAAAAACTAGTTCCAATCATTATTTCCCAACTTTCACTCAATATTTCCCGAATTTCATTCATCAATTTTCGATATTCACTCATTATATACCAATTGAACCGCGGGTTACCTAGAGTTACATACCCCCGAGGTACCATATATCGATTGTAAATTTGTTCATCATAATTAGAAACTCCAATCTGGAGCTCCTTCTTCAGTATTTATTTCCTAATTTTAGTAGTTCTGAAGAAGTGAAAGTTTGGCTAAACATGCTTTAGGCTCCGTTTGATAGGAATGCATCTTTCGAAATGACTGCACTGGTTTGAATGACTTTACACTGATCTGATCTGAATGTGTGTTGAAATTTTGATTTAATTTCAACGAATTAATATCAATTATAGACCAAATACATTGATAGAACATTTCTAATCCGATCTGAGTGATTCTAAACTGATCTTAATACTACTTTTATTAAATCCTATAAAATCAAAGAGGTTTATCCTTCAAACTTAGACCAGACCACTATATTTAAAAGTGCATTATTTTTAATTTTGTTTTTGTAGAAAAGATGGATAAAAAAGAGAGATTCGAAAAGTAAAATCGGACCATACACGACATGAGTGACTTCCATAAGCTCTACTGTCCCCCAGTCAGTCTTCCCCTTTTCTTTCTCTTTTCTTTTCCATTCACATTTCCCCCTCTCTCTCCTCTCACCTCCTCACCTCACCTCCGCCATTTTCCCCGTGAATACACTCCCCCCCCCTTTCTCTCTCCTCTCTCCCAACCAATTTCCCGTGCTCTCATGATTTTTTTATACTTGTTCCACCACCACCACCACTCCTACTCCTACTAACAAACAGCCCCCCACCATTTCCTCCACCGCCGCCACCACCGTGTTCTGCCACCATGCGCTCTCCGCAGTCGCTCCGTAACGGTGGCGGCGGAGAAACACCAACACCGTCGCGGTCACCACGGCCGACAATCCCTTCCCCTCACGACATCCGCTTCCAGTCCACCTTGTCCGTACACAAGCTCCGCCGCTTCAACTCCCTCGTCTTCCTTTTCCGCGTCGCCACCTTTGTATTTTCTCTCTCCTCCTTCGTCTTCATGCTCACCAACTCCCGCTCTCAGCCTCGCTGGTTCGACTTCGACGCCTTCCGGTAACTCTTCCCCTCCTCTCCTTTTTATATCATTTCGCGTAACTTTACCGTGAGACCGTCTCATAGTAATAAATTACTTTATTAATAGTATACCCCGTATGATTTTAATAGCGAGTAAAATATAATTTATTGTGAGACGGTCTCCTAATATTGTATTGATTTGGACCAAAGCTTAGCATGAAGTATTTTGTTACTAGTATGGATATTTAATTAAGTTCGGCGTAGCGAATAATTTATTGTGACACGGTCTCATTATTACGGTTTAATTTAGGTTCGTGTTGGCGGCAAATGGGATAGTGGCGGTGTATTCGCTGGTGGAAATGGTGGCGTCAGTGTGGGAGATTACAACGGGGGCCACCCTTTTTCCGGAGGTTTATCAAGTTTGGTTTGATTTTGGTCATGATCAGGTTAGTTTGTGATTTTAATTCATTGATTGGAGTAGTTGTTGAGTGCTGACAATACTTTTTTTTTTTTTTTAATTTTTTTTTGCGCTTTTTGCGGTTTGAAATTTGAATTTCGAAACTAGGTTTTAGAGTTTGACTCCTCATGATTTTTTAAGGTAATCTATGTGTGTCACTATATGTGATGCTGGTGTTTTGGTTAGAGAACAGTGGCATTAGCCTTGTGATATGTAAATTTCGAGTATTGTAACGTGTTCAAGTAGTGTTGTGGTCGGAACCATAGTGGTCGGACTTTGCAACGAGTAGGCTTGTGTACAGCGCCTTAAAGAATTGTTTGCGAATGCTTGGGCCAATTTTCTATGCCTCAATACGAGGGCTAGACGACATAAAGCTTCAAATACCGATATCACTATTGATATTTGATAGTAGCAAAATGGCGTCATACTTCATGGCAACTATAAATTATAATCATGTCGGAATTGTTATATGAAGCATTGTTACATTATAGTAGTTGTTGTCTTTAGGAGACCATTCATCTGGAATTGTAAATTGACTAAATTCCGTAATTAATGGAGTGCTAGCACTTTGTATTTGCGAGAGAATTGGGAGTTACCATGCTGTTAGGGAGTAATTTAGTATCAAATGGTGAACCTAAATACTTCCACTATTGCCACTGTTTTAATCCTGGAAACGTAAAAATGGCAATGTTATTATGTTTCTGCTTCAAATGTACAATAGAGGCAAGGCAGATACTAGAGGTCTTTGAGAGTAGTGAGATTGTATTCCACCTACTAGGCTGTATATGCCTCCATTGTCTCGTAATTTTAAACCCCCTTCCCACATTTGTTTGGGCGTCCACCGACTCCACGCACCAGGCAGCGTTACATGTTAATTCTTTTGACTTTTTGAACCATTTTGTAAAGCTGGCCATCTTCATAGCTAGGCGATAATAAACTTCTTTAGATTCTTAATAATCTTTTGTTGCCTATGCCTGAGGGGCTTCCTGTTGCGTAGAAGGTAGCATTTGCGGTATCTGGTTTTAAGTTTTCGTTATCTTATCGCGTGTGGGATGTTGCAGTAACAAAACATGCATATGTAAGTATTATAGAATCTGTGAGTCCCTCTGATGCACCTTGGTTATTTTTATCATTGGGGACTTTGAATTTTCGTTGCCACAAATCATAGATGTTCAACTAAATCATTGGTATGTGACATACATAAATCAAAATTTCAATTTCTTTATGGTTCTGGGCCCGGGTCCAGGCCCCAGCATAGGGGTGGGTAAGACCTGAGTTGACAGTAGGGGCCTCTCAGGAACTAATACTAACACATGTTGGCAAAACGTAGGAGCTATTTTGAGTGAAAGATATAGCTAAGCTCATTTGACAAATATGGTCAAGGATAAGTTTGGGGTCAATTGTCAACATTTTTTTTTTTTGAAAAGACAATTTCATCTTCATCCTGAATTTCTAGGAGGATGCTATAATATAGACATCTCTTGACAGTATAATATCCATGCTTTGACTTGTGTGCAACTTTGCACAAGACAAAGACTTGAGTTTTTTTTTTTTTTTTTTTTTTTTATAAAGAAAAAGCAAAAAAAACGAAAGACAGCCCATCTACTAATAGATGGCTAAAAAACTGTGTAGGTACCATTAGATTATGTAGGAAGTGTTACTGTAACTCGTTGATATGTAGAACCTCCTAATGATTCTAGTGTGGCAGGTGATTACAATGCTAATGTTTTGGTTTGTGCTGATTGTTTTACATGTAGACAAATTCACCTTTCACACTCTACTGTAATATTCTTCCCCGTTAAGCGAACATAATCGAAATGTTCTATATTTTTACTACCTTCAGTTTTGGCTAAAATTATATTGTACAATAGAGTATCTACCACGCACGAGCTTGTGTCTTATTATTATTAAGAGTAGGATATAGCAGAATGGGAAAAGTGATGGTTGATCATGTATACAATTGCAAAAGATTATGTGTGAAACTATGGATTACTTTCCAACCTTAGCCTTTTATGGTAAACACATCATGTTTCATTTGATTATGATTATATCATCTTTCAGTTCGATCTGTATGATCATAGCGTTGAGGTGGTCATTTTTGCTTGTTTAATATGCTTCTTTTCAAGTGATATAGAGGTCAGAAACTAGTGGATGACCTAGTTTGATAACTTGATTACTAAAGAAAGAAGAATCTGTAGGTGGATTATTACTTGGCCTTCCTTTCTTTACATGAGAATCTTTGATGATTCTCCTTTGTGCTTACTTTTCTTTATTCATATTGTTTTCTTGTTTCTAAAATGAAAAAATTTCACTGTCATATTGATATATGTCGATTTTTGGGCCACAAACAAGATCCCAGTTTATATGTTTTGATGCTGACATATAGGGTTGAATGTCAAACCGATGTATTTGATTTCAGTTCAGATAATTTAGTTCAGTTTGAAAATTAGCTCAATTCAGCAGGTTGTAGGCGAACAAAACAGTTCTTTCTCCTTCTAAGCATTTCTAGACCTGTCACTAATCGAGGTTTTCTTCATTATATGAATATATTGCTATAGGTTGCGCTTTTTTTCCCCTCTTATCTACCTCTTTTAACCGGGACTTGAACATAGATTTGATGAAGATGTGAATTGGGACTTTATAGATTTTGGTTATTCAATATGGGGTGGTTTTCAAGTTTTTTAAACAAGGTGCACATTGCTTGCAGGTATTCTCGTATTTGTTATTATCAGCTAACTCAGCTGGATCGGCACTATTGAAGACGTTGAAGGGTGCAGACACATGTAGTAGCACCAGTGCATTTTGTGTACAATCAGATATATCAATTGCCCTGGGATTTGCTGGATTTCTCTTTCTAGGCTTAGCTTCTTTGATGTCTGGTTTTCGGGTTGCCTGTTTCTTGATCAACGGTTCTCGCTTTCATATCTGAGTTTCTAACAATTCTTTCTAGTATTTATTAATTAATTATAAATATTGTCCTTATAATATATCTAATCTTACTATTTATTTTATTGTGCTCGAAAAACATAGAATAGTTTAGGCTAGAGAGAGACATCAATATTTTTTTTCTTCCCCTTCCCTATGTGAAGCTAAGCCGTTAAGGTGTGTAAGGCGATCGATAGGGCGGCCGAAGAGTTGATGTGAACTGAACTTTCTTTGGTTAGTAACATGATTTTTATCTAGTCTACTGTCTAATTTTTTTTTTTTGTGTGTGTGTGTGTGTGTGATTTGTCTACTGTCTAATCTTACGTTTTATATATCTCGCATTTGAAAGACATTGGGTCTTTTTTGCGAAGCATTGAGCAATATGGCAGACATGCTTTCCAATATTTCATGTCTCTTTCATCAACATTCCAAAAACATGTTTCATGTTTGTATAGGGGCATACTCTGTATAGTATCTTCTCTTGAAGCCAAAACTTGCTACAAGCAGAGATGATAGAGAGAGAGAGAGATGGTATTGGTGGATGTAACTTTTTATTCACGCTTTTTATTTTTGCTTCATTGATGTCCGTATCCATTTCTATGTTTTTCCATCCATCTTGATCAATTGTCTCGACATACAGTGTGAAGTGTAAGCATCTAACGATAACTCAAGCAATATACTCGTAATTTGTACAAGGCAACCACATGAAACTTGAACATAAGTATCCATGATTGTCAAACTTTCCAACATGTTTATTTTATTTTATTTATTTATTTTATTTTTTTTGACAAAGGTTCTGGGGTAGATCAAAAAAAGTTTATTGCAATTAAATTGGTATTGCGATTTCAAAGATTGTTGTAACCTCATTAAACATGAAAAGTAGTAATTGAAACACAAAGATTCAATTACGAAGGAATTGAGCTAATGTATCTACTACTCTATAATATCGAAGGTCGTAGATAAGTTAGTATTCTGCTTTAAGGGCAAAGAAGATCTGCATTTATCTTCTATGAGTTGATTCAGGTCGATTAGAAGGTGCTTCCAATACTTGCTTGCTGAACAGAATGAAATATTATTTAATCGTGAAAATGCCATGTTCGTCGATACACAACTACCTATCATGTGGAGGCTCCAGTGTGAGCAAACGCTTAGGCAAAAGTTTAACGGGAATTGTCTTGATCGTCAGATTCAATTTTTTTTTTTTTTCCGGAAAACATACAGTTATGGGTATGGTGGAGGTGAAAGCTTACACCTTGCCTGATCCCAGCCTATTGGGTCGACATAACATTAAAAAGTCAAGTTCTCGGCTTTTAAGGGTCAGACTGGATCGACATGGTCTTAGTCCACCCTATTGTATCGACAAACATTTACGAGTCAACGTATCGGCTTTTCAAGGGCCAGACCGGATTGATGGTCTTGGGCTCTTTGATCAGCTGTGGCCTGTGGCTCTAACCTTGTTGACAAAATAGGGTGCTATCTTATACCATCTCCAATGGGGGTCTTAAGTGGGTCTCAAAAACAAAAAAAATGAGTCTCAATATAAAAGACATTCATTGTAGATGGGAGGAGAGAGTCTCAAGAATTGAGACGGTTTCTATCTTTAGAGACCGTCTCAAAAGTCTCAAATAATTATTATGTGGGCTCTACCATCAATTAAACCTATTTTATAATTATTTTGGATTGATTTTTAATGAATCAAAACTACATTCATAAATTTATTAAATAAATAAGGTCTCCACCAAATGAAATAAATAAACTTTTTAGGACTCAAATATAGGTCTCACATTTGATGTCATCATGATGTCATTGTCACATCATTATAGACTTTGAGACCCAAATAGAGTCTCACCAAGGAATGCTCTTAGTATCTTAAATAGTAAAATGACTTGCGTGCCCTTTCTCCTCCTTCCAAGCCAAGCTTCTGAACTTTTCCTGGTTTTTCTCTCTCATCTTTTTTTTCAACACGCAGACCATCGGACAAACACTCGCACTTCCCAAAGAAATAAACCGCAACGAACCAAAAAATAAAATAAAAATAAAAACCTCGAACACTTTTTTTTTTTCTCATAATCCGAAAATTATCTCTTAATAATAATTTATCCCAGCAACTTTTATTCAGGTACATATTTTCTTTATTTTTCTATTTTCTTTTAACTTATTATTGTTTCATGATTCCTTTCTTTTGCTTTCAATTTTGTGTCATTCCTGAATTTTTACTTTATTCGATATTATTGTTTTGTTCAATTTCACCTCCTTTTTTTTGTTTTGCATTAATGTCAATTTTGTATGAAAACTTAGGTCTAATTGACTTCGATCATATTTAGGTTTTATGCTTGAAATAAGCGGGAATTTCGATTAGTAGAAGCTTAATATTATGGAAATTGAGAGGTTTTATGGGTTGTTTTTAGAAATTGGGGGTACATTGTTGAGAATAGTTTGAATTATGTGAATTATCGGATGTTGCGTATTATGAACAATGACAATTAGTAGTGTGGTACCGGTCTCTGAAACCGAGGAATAATTATTTGAGTAGCAGTTAGCTGGTGTTAGGGTTTGCCACTTAGAGTTGGATGTGGTTGTGGTTGTGTTTACGGCACTAGGTGAGGCGGTTTCGCGAAGGTGTTCTGAACTGCTGAAGGCGGTTTGGATAGCTTATACGATATAATTGATAGAAACGATAAGGGCACGGTGTTGGTAGAGTTTGGAGAGGTTTAAGCAAACCTAGCGACTTGCTTTCTAAAGAGGGGTTGGTAAAGAGTAATTGCGAATTCGTGGTGAAGATAGAGTAGCTATGGGCGAATAGTTTCACAAAAGTGGAGATGAAATGAGACGAAACATTGTGGTTTTCAATGAGGTTGAGGTGGAGTTTAGGGTATATGTAATGCTGCGTGGGGATTAAGAGGGGATTTCAGTCCAGATGAAAATGTAAACTATATTTGTTTGGGATCGATTTTGTGAACTGTTCAGCTTTCTTGTGAGTTTTTTGGTGCTTGTTTGGGCTAAGTAGTCTTTCAGCTTTTATGTATAGAATTCACTTAATCTCCCTTTTCAATCTTATGCGATGTTTGTATAACCAAGAAATAATGTGTGTTACGGTTGGAATGAGAGTTTTCTTGGGACACTATCTCACATTAGAAATATGACAAGTGAACCACCTGCTTTCATCCCACCAATTGAACGCTTTGTTTAATGGTATGAGTTGAGATTTCTCAAGTGAGAGTGTTGCTGGCACCCTGCATCTAGAAAATGAGCGTCTTCAAAGTTTTTTATTCACGAACTGCAAACTCAGGTGATCCGCGAATAAAAACTCCTGCTTGGCATGGTCTCTGAATTTGCATTAGTTGGCTTTCAGATTTTGACACCTTAAAAGTCAATTTCTTGAGATTGTTATCACTTTCCAAGTCTTAATGTGGGACCTTTCGGTGGATTTTTGATGACAAGCTTTTCTTGCTTGAGATTATAGTTCAAGATAAGAGATGTTCTTAAGAACTTTACTGCTTGACTTGGCAAGACTGAGGTGGAAATCCAGTATATGGATGCTAGCTTAGCAATTTACCACTCAACATCCTTCTTCGTGCAATTTGATTGGAGTTATATTTCTGTTCCTATAGTTGATTATAGCGCTATACATATGCGGTATGCCGTTTTTTTTTATGTCCTATGACCAAGCCTTGTATGTTCTTGGTTTTTTTAAATCTATTTACCAGGAAACTGGGCCATGTAGTAGAGTGGGCTTGCTTTGGACCATCATCAGTATAGCATATTAGGATTACACAGATAACCAGCTGTGTTACTCTTAACCTTGAGGAGGGGGATCTTGTTTTCAGTCGTAAGTCTAGGTCATACAAAGCTTTCAAATAACCGAATAAGAATTTTTATTTTTTTTAGCTTAATCATCTTTAAGTATCTTGGACGTTTTTTTTTAAGAACTTTAGTGTAATAACTGGGGTTAGTGGGTTACATTACCATGACTCCATGGTAAAATATGTGGTAATTTTAGTCATTCCTTGTGAAATTTAGCCGAGTTTTTGCTAATTTTTCTCAATTATATTCTGCAGTTGGAGCTGAATAATCCGAACTGCATCAGTTGCTGGGTTGAGATTACAATCAAGATTTGACTTACTTTCTGAGCATGTTACATATACATATTTGGTATGATTTACTCATGACTATGAGTGGATGAGCTTTCTATGCTTTATCCCTATTTAAACCTGGACTTCTGACGTGTTCGAGAAAGTGGTTGGCATTTGGAAGTTGAATTAATGGCAGATTCATTGCATATCGCTGATAGTAGGAAGGAGCTGAAGCATAACTTAGTTTGTCACAGCAGACAACCTAAGCAATGGTTAATCTCTTCTATACCAAAACACTGTTCTCAGAAGGCTTTGAAACATATAGGTAATATGAATCGAAATATACCGGGCGTAGGAACGTTCTCTGATATCGGGCTGTTCCTCTTAAAGTTAGCAGCACTAGAGGCAGTCCGAAGGTTTTCAAAGGTTCACTGCCCTTTGTTGTGGCGAAGCGTTCAAGCCTTACAATTTGTTTGCATGCCCCCTCTTAAGTGGATTGGCAAGTGGGGAGTTTTTAAAGGTTTTCTGAAGTTCGCGCAGGTGGGTCTATTCCCCTTGTAAGGGCTGTGTGTAGCTTATCACCATCTATGTGAACTCTAGATATCTTCTTGATGTGCACTTCTTGATTGCTTGAATTTCCTATAGAGAGCAACAGAGTAAAGTTTTGCCGTGGTATAATTAAGGTGCTTGATGAAAATTCCTAGACAAAAGATTCAGGCTTAAGATTTGATCAGTGGCCTGCCCTCGGTCAACTCCAAATCATATATCAGCAGATATATAGCATTTCCAAAAGAGAGGAGCGACGTATATGCGTCTCCATGTTAGCATCTGAAAGGAACAGTCGATGAGTAGAATATCGAGCATATTGGTATCCAAATAGCTCTGGAAAATATTTTTCCGACATTATACTGATAGCCAAGAGGAATGGACTCCATTGATTTAAATTGGAATTCCAAAAGAATCTTGTCAATGCTTCTGTCTTGTCTTTGAGAGAGCCAATTTCCTTTAGTTGTGGTTCCACAAAGGCAGTTATGAGAAATCATGCTCTAGCTGAATTCTGTATATGTATACCTCCTAGAATATTGGAGCTTTTTAGCACTTTTTTAAAGTGATTTTTCTGATCATCATATTCGTCATTTATATGTGCAAGTTAGATTTTCATTCATTTGTTACTCATGTCTCAATGTAGGCGCTGTCTAGACCACTTCTCGTTCTTTCCATCGCTACACTTGCTGAAGGCTCAGCTAATGTTGAAGATACTTCTGGAAGTTCAGCATCTGATTCACTGGGTGATGTGGCTTTAAATTCAAGGTAAGAAAAAATGCAAGCTCCCTAGCAGTGGTGTTAAATGATGCTTACATCAAATTATCAGAATACTTAAATCAAATATTGTTTGGCAAAGACTAGTGGCACTTCACTAAAGTTCTCGTGCACGCCCTCTAAACCATTTCCCTTTAAGATAAAACAATGTGAGTGAGTGCTGGAAAGTTTTAATGGAATGCCAATAGCCGCTCCTTATTCTTTAAAGCTGTCTTCTCTAAGATGAATTTTATCAACCTGTAAAGGTATGAGAAATCTTGTTTTGATCTGTTTTACTGTTGTAAATTTATCTATTTGTCGCAATCAAATAAGACTTGCCATTGGTAACAACATGTTGCGAAGCAAGCTAAATTATACTATTGTAGAATGCTTTATTTTTATTTTTAAGTTTTGAAAATGAGATATGTCCAGATCGAGCAACAATTTTTAGAACTCTTTGTTTAAGTAAAATTCTTTCACTTTTTATGAGGCATGCACATCAACTAATTCTTTCTAGGGTAATAGAAGTATATATGGGTGTGTCATTCTTTTATTTCTTTATTCATTGCCAGCGATAGTCTCTGGGTTTAATTGTGTTCAAAGGTATACTGAGAGCTGTACGATTTTGTTTGCAAGATCTGGGGAAAGTGTTACACCGAGTCAAGATCCGGAGGATTGGATGTTGCAACTTATTTCTGAGCTAGAAAAGGAGGGCATAGTCGTACCAGACAGGTACTTGTGTATTACTTCGTATTTGTTTATGATGCTTAAGATCAGCACTTGACTCTTGTAATCTCGTTTATAATGTAAGTTGCTGATGGTATTGTTTTTATAGTTCAAAGCATTATTTCTTGCTGGCTCTGATAAACCTATGACTAAGCATTCCATGCTTTGAAATTTTTGTGCAGTATTAAGGTGATTTATTTCTTATCATTGTAACCGTTTTTACTTTGTGCCCATGAGGATGAAGGTGATTCTGAAGTAGTTGTTCAAAGCTAATACCTACTTTTGTATGTGGGCTATATAGAAAGAAAAGAATCGGAGTCTTCCCACTGAAGTTACAAGTATTTGGAAGAATATTGACCCCCCATTTAGACTACAATAACAACATTACCTCAATGCCTTTAAGGCTCCCGCCTATGTATAAAACATAGAGGCGCCTTACAGGTGACTCATAATGAAAATTGCATTAGTATGGAAGTAGTCTGGGAATTGAATTCTCGACGTAGATGCTACATAGTGGGTTCTTATCCTTCAGAGACTCCCAAAAGGTATGCATTAGTATGGAACTATGGAAGTAGGGAGAAAAAGGCAAAACCTCCCAAAAGAGAGAAGGTAATTAAAACATAAAAGTAAAAGCTTAAATATTATACTGTTGGGATTTGAACTCTGAATTGGAAGGACCAACTCAGCTGTAGAAGCATTACATATTACTTTTTAAGCATTATTATCTTTATACCTTGTTTTCGTAGAGTGTTTATGCACATCTGCTGGGTCGGCTTCTGTGTAGTACCATCGTCTTATTACTTTTTGCGGGTAAGAACTCCCACCAAATCACTTCTCGCCCCCCTCTCTTTCTTCTTTCTTTTTTTTCCTTCTTAAAGAAAGTTTATATGCATATTCATCCACGATGGTGAAATAGAATACACACAATCCTCAATTTGAGTGTCCGAAGCAAAGGACTAGCCTAGCCTATCCAAAATGCCAATGGCTTGTCCTGGGCAAAATCTAAGGAGCCTACTAGCCAAGCTGAATTTGATTTGCTTACATATAACATCAGTAGTGTTAAAACTGTCTGCAAAGAACCGTCTGTTACGCTGCTACCAGCCATAATATAGACTACTGATCAAAGAAGCCCTGCAAAGCCTTTAGAAAGGCTGTTTAGCTCTCTTCAATCTACTTAACTAGTCAACTCACCATTTAGATCTCTTGACCACCTTGTGAACCCCAGCCGCTGAATGATACTCCTCCATATACGCTGCATAAATTGGCCTAGTGGTTAGGAAACATAACTGCCTGGGGGTAGAGCTGATCAATTGGGCTAGGCGCGATTGTCTGACCCGGCCCAATTGTTTCCCGGGTTTGGGCCTTAGTTTTAGGCTCGAATATGACCCAAAGCCCGACCCGAAAAAGCCCGCAATAATATGGGCGGGGAAGGGAGGGGTGGGTTGTCCCGGGTTCGTATCCTCATATCTCCACCCCTGCAGCATTGGCTGCTCCTATGTACCAAAAAAAGAAAAAAAAAAAACGTAGACCACATTTATTAGCAAGTGCAAAGCATCTGTCTTGAAGCTTATCAAGGGTGGCAAGCTTATTATTGTAGGCAAACCATGCTATGATGCTGTATCTTGGCATGGATAGTCTCTCCCAAATTATAAAAAGACTTGTCAGTCTGCCTCCTTTTCCGCAGAAATCATAGTCCTGAGCTTGTTGTTTGGCCCTGACCTTTAGGCCTTTACCATAATATGTGAAATGTATTTTACCATACTGAGATAACATATAGACAGCATAAAATTGCTTGTGAAATCATTGCAATAATTTTTTTTTCTATTGCTCCACAGAAGTTGACTTTTCTTTTTGGCAGGATTACTGAAGATGAGCTTCGTAGATTTTATTCTTCTGCCAATGGTGATTATTCACGCTTGTTAACTTCAGTCAAGAAAACCATTAAATGGAGGCAAAATTTTAGATTTCTGTCGTCCAAAGAGCTTGAAGACTGGTCAGAGACAGTGTTTTGGCATGGATATGACTCCAAGTGGCATCCTTGCTTAGTTATTCGGGTTGCACCTGCATGCTCCAACCTAATTTCTGATCAGAGATCTCGTTTACCTGAAGTAGTTGGTAAGATCCTTAAGCTTTATGTTGTTGTAACTGTTGTGTTGGTAGAAATATTAATGACCATTTCAAGCTGAGTTAATCAGACTTGGCTGGAAGTGGTGTCAGAGAGTTGGGCCTATTTCATGAAATTGTTTTGTAGATTTTGGCTTAAACTGAAATGCCGTAGTGTCGTGTCATGTTGATCAGACACGGCGACAAAGATCTGCAAGGGAAATAGACGAGTCTGAGTAACATAGCTTTGAAGGACTTGGTCACCTTTTTATCCATGTAACCTTCAGTCTTAATTATTTAGGTTTTGCCTTCAAGAGGATTTTGGTGTATTAACTAAGATGATTTTCTTGTTCCATAGAGTGTACTATCCTAGAAGCATGGGATCACTAATAAATATGTTCTCAAGTGTAATTACTTTGGCGTCTTTTCATTACGGGATATAGCTATATTCTACTCATGTGCCTACTCGAGTTGTGCAGAAGTTCTGCAGTGTCGTGCTATACATTACCACATTTCTGGAACTATCGTTTAAAATGGTGTTTCCTTTAGATTTCTAACCGGATGTTTTCACTTTGGTGGAATATCTTTTGTTTATTTTGCGGGGATACCTTGTCATCTCAGCCTTTGTCATTGTTCAGGATAGGCTTGTGGTTGGGTGGTTTTTCCTGCTTGAGAACTTGATGATACTTTGAATATGAAACATAAGGACTCTTAAATGGTGTAATTTTTGTTTGAGAACCAGCAAAACCTTGTTGGGAACTCTTTGAATTCCCTCATAATACTTAAATGAAATAAATAAAAAGGAGAGATGTATTACATCTGATCTCATACATTTGTGAATATATTAGGATTATGCATCGAGGTTGATATGCGTACATCTAGGTAATGCATATCTGTGGAGTTGATTTAATGGAATACATGTATATCGAGTATGTTTTTTTTTTTTTCTTTCTTGTACCAAGTTCACTGTAGTAGATTCCCTATATAGAGGAAACTTTGCTTTGTGTTTTAGTTGAGAGAAGTGTGAGGTGCACTTGGGTTCTGACTCTTCTGAGGTTGGTCCGACGTACCATGGTTGTCAAGTTCTGGCCTTCAACATGTACTTCTGAGACTTATGTATGGTGGAGTTGTGTTGTGCAGCAGGCTTATGCTGAACCACTTTACAATCATTCTCATGTTACTCTATTCTATGTGTGTGCGCCAATTTTTTAGATAAAAGTGATTGATTTCTGTTCCATATTTTGCCCTTGAGTTTGTAATGAAGCATCTTTGGGTCCTAGTTTTGTAAAGAGAATAGGGAAGACCTGAAAATCAAGACTTAAGGTTTGTGGAACTTAGAATGTGACCCCCCACCCAAAGACTAGAACATTGATTGAGCCATATGCGTCAGCTTCAGGCATTGGTATTCTCATATTCAACAGTCAAGAATGAATAGAGTGCTGAACACTTGTGAGAATTAAAGCTGTGCAATTACCATCAAGTATACAGAATACATTATCCCATCATACTGCCTTCAACCTATTCCGGTTCTCCATTGTGAATCGATTCCACGTACAGAAGGATTGCAACTGATTTGAAAATGGACCAAATCTTGAAAAATTTGAAAGTATGAATCTAAGACTCAAAGGATATGTAGGGACTATATGGCATGGATTTCTAGGAGTAGTTGGTATCCTCAATAAGTGCCTAAAAAATTATTTCATCTAGTAAGCGCAAGTGAATGTAGAGCTGAATATGTGATAAGGAGAGGCGTGGCTATGGATGTCCGTTTTCTGGGAGTTAAAATTAAGAGAAAGCTGTGCAGTTATCACAAAAGTAATCTCTAGTGTTTCATTGAACTGCAAGCAACCTATAGCTGATTCCATATGCAAACCTTTCCACGTACCGGAACCAAATGCAAATGATGGGAGTGGTATGCAATTGTTTGGCCCATCTTCAACTGATGTTTGATCTTGTGCTTTTCGATAGTTTCTTCTAGCTTACTTCATTGCTTGCTTTTTTTTTTTTTTTTTTTTTTTTTTTTTTTTTTTTGACAAAGCAGAAATACATTGTTTCTTTCGTGTACTTTAGTTATTGCAGCAGAATCTGAATGCTTATAGTTTTTGTTTTTATGAACAGTTTCCCAGATAGAGCACGGTATTCTTCACTTGGCCCCTTCAGAAGATCCCCTAGTTACCGTGTTAATGGACTGTGAGGGGTTAACTCCTTTCCGTTTCCCTTTCCATATGATGAGATCTTGTGCCATCCTATTGCAAGATCATTATCCAAATCGGCTTGCTGCATTATATGTTATACGTTTGCCTTCAATAGCTGGGGTGGTCATGCAAACTCTCCTTAAGGTTTGCCTTTTTCATCTTGTTCAAGTTGTTAACTTTATACAGCAAGGTTGCAGTGAATTATGGCCTTTTTTCAGGTGAAGTTGGCTGCATGTATATGTTCTAATATTTAATCATTTGTGACAAAAATGCACTAGATTTGCTCATCTTAAAATTTCTCTTCCTGGTGGCCAGATAATCTCCTGGCAAAATAGCTCTCGAGTGTCTTTTGCTTCATTCAGTATGTGTCTGTGCTATCTACTAGGGTGAAGCAGTAGATTCAAGTTCTGGGCTTCTCATAGTAGAGAAAGAAATAAATAAATTTTAAATGCCTGCACTACTGCTTTCTACCTTGTCTTTTGTAACGGCAACTTAGGATGTGATTGAAGCATTTAGCCTGAGTCCTACTAAGTACTATACTATTACAGTCTCTGCCGTACAGTCTGCAGAAGTGGTACAGTATTGAGCTATATTTGATTTGCGATCCAATGTTTTATGATATTTTTCTTTTAAGAAATATAGTTTCTAATATTTGGTTGAACTTGCTTCAAGATATGGTACTATTTTCCATCAAAGAGAAGGATCATAAACTTGGGGACTAAACTTGAATAGTGAGCTAAACATTGGTCATAGTTTGAATTACCTTGTGCTAGTTAGTGTCGGCAGGAGTGCATGGTCTTTTCTTCAGGAACTTTAAGTCAATTGCACTTTTGTAAGGAGCCTTGTATCTCCTTTTTAACAACGGGGCTTTTGTATATGCTCTAAACAGGTGCTCAGACCTGGTACAAGGAGAAAACTTCGGATTTTAGGAAGAGATTACCGACAGGCTCTATTGGAGCAGCTCCAGACACTCCCTTGTTTAGTTGGTGGTAGTTGCTTGTGCACAAAATGTAGAAAGGTGACCAGTGAAGAAAACACCGCTGTTGAACCTGCTGTTGAACGTGTGGCAGAAGATATCCAGCCTCCGCAGTTTGGACCCAGTACCGAACATTTGACCAAAGATATTTCTCCTCCACATCCTGCTTTTCATGCCGATGAATTTGAATTTGTCAAGTATAATAGGGTAGTGAAAACCATCATCATTGGCCTTCTAGCTCTGTTTCTGTGCATCATATACTCTGTTGGTTTTCATAGGCTGGAGGTTCTTCGCAAGGCCATTGTGGGTGACTCCTCTAGTTAAACTGGTCGAGACATATGTATATAAATAACAAATTTGCGAAAATATTGTTCCATTCTATTGGTATGTCTTGGTTACTTACTTTACATCGGTTGGAATTGCAAACTACAGGGCTTTTTATACAAAAATATTTAGTGCTTTGCCTTTTGTGCTGTAAAATTCCAACTTTCTGCAGAAATGGATCACAGGAATGAGTGATTATGAAAACAAAGGGGTAGAATATACGTTATATGCCTATGGATATTCTTACTTCTTAGCTTCAATTGTATGGGTTTCTTTTGCAGATTTTGTTTATATATAGTCGTGTGATGTGGACATTGAATAGCGACCAGAACATCGTTCGTAGAATCAAAGCTTAGCTCACCTTTTCCTTCCGTTTCCTACAGCCGACGGCTAAAGAGTGAGTGAGCCTGATAGATAAAGGCCTTTTACTAACTTTGAACACATTATAGCGAACAAAGTCTGAGGCCGAGGCCGATCTTTTGATCTGATGAACCAGCCAGAGGACAGAGATATGCCCACCCAGGCCGAGACACCGTTTTCAGGGGTTTTCCGAGTTCACATCCGTATGAATCAGGATGGCATGATCACTATCCTGATGCAACTGACCAACATACACCGCAACTGCAAGGAACCCTGGTGGGCATACTGTTTCCAGAAGAATCTTCGATTGAGACTGTTTCCAGAAGAATCACAATGATCTACCACACATGACACGAAGAGTCTCCAGGTAAAATAAAGTAGATGACTTAAATGCCGAAAACTAGAGTTGGTCATCAGATTGTCAACCAACATTTTACCTAGTCTCTCCGTCTCCCTCTCTTCTGCACAGCATACCAACTTCCAAGCCCCCCAAAATTTCGCCCATAAGCGGATCCCCTCACCCACCAACCTTCCCAGCCTCATCATTCTTCCACCATTCACTTTCCTGGAGTCACGCTATTACCTCTGACGCCTGAACCACCTCTATGATCATCTTTCGCTTACACACAGACATCAGCCTGCCACACAACAGAACTACATAGTAAACACGTCGCTGGATGAATTTCATCAGACATTCTGATAAAACCAGACACTCTGAAAGATCTTCTATTCTAGCAATGACATACATTTGAGCTCCAGTTCCAGGCAAATACAAAATTCAGATCATCACTCGCCTGTTTTGATCATTCAGCAGCTGCTTTTCATGCCAAATCAATTATGGGCATAGCACAACATCAATCATACATTCATACCAGAAACTAAATTCTTAGAGGCAACGATAATCTAAGTTGACTGAAATTATGAGAATCGGAAATATAGTCAAAGAGAAGAAAGCATGCATTAAAGAAGTCAGAGAGTAGAAATTGTTGCAGGTGCACACCATACCAATCAAGCATCTACAATATCCTACCAAATTAGGTCTACTACATAACATCTGAACAAACCAAGTCTACCGAGATGGAAGTTCCTTAATAGAAAGTACTCATTCTACTTGCAAATTATGATGGCCCCAACTACAGCTGAGATGATTCCAATCTTGTTTGCCACATCCAATGCGTCATAGACTGAAGTCCACCAAACATATGCCTTCTTGGTACCATCAGACCTGTGCATCACAGGAAGTATTATGAATACAATGTACTAACAGTTCATGATCCTACAACCTTCCCAGTACTTTAAGTTCAGGAAATCTAAAGTCCTACAACATCAGTCATTCGAAAGCCAAGAAGGTACAAGAATAATCGAAAGTTGCAAACGAAAATACAACACTGTAAACCCATTCCAACACTTTGGGTTAATATACACAGCAGACAATAGTTAAATCATACAAAAAGCTGATTAAAAATACAAAATTGTTTGTTCCTAAAACATTCCAAATACAACTAAACCTAGGAACAGCCCACCAACTAACAAAGAGAGCAGATTACCAATACTTAATAACAGGTACGAAATCAAACAAAACCCAGATTTAATATCAAAAGAATTACTAACATGAATTGTCAAGAATCAAGAATCAGGATGCAATCACTCAGTTTATAACGATCAAACCAATGCTACACAACCTCAGTCAAAGCCAAAAAGGTAATCCAAAATTGCAAACAAACTCAAAGTGATCGACATATAATATCATACCTGGGTGAAGGTGTAGAATGACCTTAGAAAAACCCAATCTTCCTTCTTTGGATGGTGATCTGTGAGATAATTTCTCAAATCATCATCATACATTAGACATGGAACCATCATTGTGTCATTGAGATGGAACAACAATGACCTTCCCTCTCTGGTACTCAGCATTTCTTGGAGTCTAACACTTTCCTCAACTTTGGTGATTCCTACTGCTTCAGGGGGGACATTCAACGGCAGACAAAGGAGTCCCCTGGGCTTCTCAGTTATGTATGCATAATACATGAAAACCGCGACTAGGACAGTCATTAACCATTCTGTCCAATTTCTGGGCCAACAATCAACTAGGGTAAACATTATCGAACATAAAGCAGCTACTGCTGTAGCATAAATCCCAATATCTGTTTTGGGCTGCAGGTATAGGTTTAGCAAAAACAATCATCCCAAAACTACTCCAATAATTAAGAGCATTATATCCTTTGAATACATTAGGAAGTAGAGAAATGGTAATTGTTAGAACAAATAATACAACTTGGAGAGGCGGGTTTAAGGGTTCCGTCACATATGAGCTTGCTAGTATTCTAGACTTAAACTTAACCCCAATCACCATGTATCCCAGGAATCCAACCACCAACAATGTCAACGCACAAACAAAGACTATATTGAAAGCCGTTGACCAAATTACTAGTTTCGTTATTTTCCCGCCATCGAAAAAGTTACATATGCCGAAATTTGTTCCAACCTCTCTTCCTCTATCAAAGAGAACCACAATAACCCAAATCATTGTTCCAATTAATGCACATCCACTTAACCAAAAGGACCAAAACCTCAATTTCCAATCATTTACTATTAAACTTGGCAAAGCATCTATAATCGATTCCCATATTGCTTGAACCCATTCCCATGTTGCCCGAACCAATTCCCATGTAGCCACTAGACAAGCAAACAAATCCACACGAATTGCGAAACATAGTATCGTACCGTAACTGAGAAAAATAGCTATCACCACGCATATAGAGAATATCGTATACCCGTCCATCTACAATCAAATAATTTAAAAAAACTTAGTAGCCAATAAACAAAAAGATCTCCCAACAATTAGTTACTTTCAACTACTAAAACCATCAGATTTCATGCTCAATGAAAAACCCATGCAAAAGATTTAATCTTTAGTCAATTTTGACTAAAGATTCAATCTTTTTACCACAAAATTTAAGAAAACAAGGAACTATTAGCATTATTATACTAGAATTATTAGCATTATTATACTAGAATTGTTCTAAAACAGGAAGAAAGAAAAAATATTGCACTAGCCATAAATTAAATGAAAACATTGGAATAAAAAAATCCATGCAAAAGATTGAATCATTCTCATAATTATTGTACCACCATTACTCTTCAAAATAACATAAAAATTGAAGCATGACATTATACTTGCTTATAGAACTAATTACACACACATTGACACAAACAAACATGTTATGCACTAAAGGTTCAACCTTTTTTTTTCTTTTTACACATCAAGATTCAATCTTTTACATCAAAAGATAACTAGGCAATTATTTTTTTAACAAGACAAATAACAAAAGATTAAAATTTTCATCTTTTTACATAAATTTGAAATGTCTTTAGACAATTATACGAAAAGGAAAAAAAAAAAAAAGACATACATTATACTTTATCAAATTATTACCCGAACTCCATAGTGGAAAAGCTTACAAACTTACCTTGGCTTGGTTGGTGGCTTAAACCTTGCTTAGTGGTGTATGTAATGACTGTACTCTTCCGTTTTGAGTGGAGAAGAAAAATGTGAACTTATATTTTAGTTATAGCATGGTCTTCTAAGTTCTAATACGAAAGAAATAAGAACTTCTATTTTGTTATTATATTTTACTGAAATGATGAGTGAATGTTTTTTTTTTGAGGTCGAAAACGGGGAGGGGGTCATTCACATAAATCAAGGTCCGTGAGGATGGTAATACCCTTCGGAATGTTGTTTACAAGAATAAGATCCGTCTTGACTCGGGGGTACTAATCTAGCTACATAATGAACTACTGCATTACTTGCCCGTTTTACATGAGAAACTAAGAAGTTATCAAATTTACTACCAAGGTCAGCAATATCATCAAGGAGATCTTCTACACTACATCCTAAAGCCTTACGAAGGAGAACAGGGATAATCGATTGCGCCTCGCTTTCCAAAATTACCGCCTTCAAACCCATCCTACTGCCAAGCTCTAAACCAAAGCGACCAACCACTATTTCCGCTAGCGAGGCGCCCCATTGTCGTGTAAGCCGCTTGACAGCCACGCCAATATATAACGGTTCCCGTATCATTGCGTACAACAGCACCAAGTCTGATCCAACTCGTTTGAGTTAAATTAATTATCATTATTGATTATATTAAGTGACAGCCAAAACCTAGCAGTAGTCCAAGCTTATGTGAAGTTGCTTTCAATTTTTATGCTATTCCTAGTTCAATATAATCCTTGCTTTCTAAGTTTAGTCTACAAAATTGTGCAAGTTTATGTAACAACTGAACATACATACAGTGATACAGCATGCATGGGGGCCATGGCCCATGGGGGGTTCACTGGCAATCAAAAACAATGATAAGGGTACCGGATCAAAAACTTAAAAAATTTCCAAAAGGGTCCCTAAGCAAATTACTCCTTTTGCTCTCTCATTTCACTCCGCCCTGTTTCTCTCTCTTATCTCCTCGAAGATGAAGGGTAAAATGTTTCAATTATATTCTACATTAGGGGATTCTTGAGTATCCGAACATCATTTGATTCTCAATATCCCAAAATTGCTAAAGAACATTGGCGATCAGCTCGCTACCTTGACCATCTTCCGAAGTTCTACATAATCTACTGATCAAAGGCTTTAAGAGCGGCTTTGACGAATATCGCCGAAAACCTGCTGACCCGGCATTTCTTTCGAGTTTCCGCTCCAGCAATCCGAGCACAGTCAGTGGATATAAAAATTTCATAGGCAAATTTTGACATCATTAATTTCAGGTTCATTTTATATTTAAATTTCTACCAGTTTTTTTTTTTTTTTTTTTTTTTTTTTTTTGTGGGATATGTTTAAATTGTGTTAAGTCCATGCTTGTCATCCTCATGACGATTTGAGGAACTATGAAATCTTATGAGACCTGAGAAATGGTTTGTATAGTTTATACTTCATAACTCCAATATTTCCAAGTGGTATGCATGCCCGAATCCACAAGTGTACATTGGAAATGAAAATTGAGAGAATAATTGAGCAAGTTTTATAAGAGAAAACTTCTCCATGTTGATTTATTCTGCAGCAGTGGCATTATTGTACTACTTGAGCTTTGAAAGGTTTTAGACTTATTGATACTTGAAACCCTTGGTGGCCTGACCCCTCTAAAAATTCAAGAATGTTCAATGCTTATGTCAATTTAACCGGAGAGTGTTCAATGCTTTCGGAATTCATTCCATTGTTTTACAATTTGCTCTTTACCTGTGGAGACAATTTGTGCCCTCACAAGACTTTGTTTTTCTTGACATTTTAAACATCTTCAGGTGTCTTTTTGTGAGAGTCATATCATTGGCTTTGTGTAGTATGCCTGAGTTTGTTCTATCTTTTACTTATAGACGCATCTTAGAGTCTCTTCAACTTTCTTCGGATCAGTTCGTAGTTTGCTAGCTAAGTCAGCACCAAAGGCAAATAATATGGTTGTGACTCTGTTTTGAATAATTTAGGCAATCTACTTGAATAATGAGTTACAAGTATAATTCGGAACTTAAGATGGGGATAAATTTCAAGCATCTTTCATTGACTGTTGTGCTGTTTGTGATTCAACCATTTGTCGGGTGGACTCTTTTGATACTGCTTCCCTTGTGCTGCAAAAACTGACATCAATTTAATGGTCATAGGATGCAAAGTGTAAGTGTATTTGGAATTAGAGTGAAAAAGCTTAACACCACCTCTGTGGGCTCCAAATGAGGTTGTCTTGACCTTGAGCTTGCAATGTATGTGCTAGAGAGCACCATTGTGCTAGACATAGCACCAGTATCCTTATGTTTCCAAAGTCCTGCAGAATCACATGCCCTTTGATAGGCCTCTTAACTCTGACATCTTAATGTCTGCAGGGTGCTTCCCAGTGCCTTGCTTATGTCAATTTAACCGGACAGTGTTTGATGTTTTCGGACGTCATTCTATTGTCTTACACTTCGCTCATTAGCCGTGCAGACAATTCGTGCCCTATATGCTACAAGACTTTGTTTATCCCTACATTTGAAACATCTTCAGGTGTCTTTTTCTGAGAGTCATATCATTGGCCTTAGTTTCTTCTATCTTTTATTGATAGCCGCATCTTAGGAATTCCTCTTTAACTTTCTGCAGTTCAGTTGGTAGTTTGCTAAGTCAGCACCACAGTTGCCACAACCTTTAAGTGTTTGAATGAAAACTGTGGCAACTGTGGGCTTCAAGTGAGGTTGTCTTATCCTGGAGCTTGCAATGTATAATGAGAATGCCATTGTGCTTGAGGAGCTGATTGTTGATAGCTTTTTCGAGTCAAAATTGCAAGTAGATATTTATTTGATTATTTTTAAGACCTTCCCTGATTGGTCTTATCTGAAGTAGTTTTGGAGAAGCTGTACCTTTAGTGAGTGTTCTCAGTTAGTAGTTATGTGGAGGTGAAGATAATGAGGGTTCACTTCTTGCTGTTTTTCGCTGTAGTTTACTGCATAATATAGAGGGATGATTTTTTTTTTTTTTTTTTTTTTTTGCTTGCTCATCTATGCTACTCCTAGAAAAACGAATTCTTCTTGATCTGCATTTAAATCAGTAACCACGAGAAATGTTGCTAAAGTATTTTTGCTCAAATAATCTTGTTATTTTTACCATTGCAACTGAATTCCATCTTAATTTCAATCGCAGATGATCGATGACCAGACCTTGGGGTTTGTCACCAACTCTATTGGAATCGATTTTGTTCATGCTCGTCATTGCTTACCATTACGTAATGGATGAGCCCAGATATGAAGCCAATAGACGGACAGTCTTGTGAGGGGCACTTCTCATCACTAGTAGAAAAACGTAAAGTGGCGTCCCCCTATTAGCGTCGGTTGTTCAAGAACTGATGCCAAAAGTATATTTAGGCGTCGGTTGTGGTTTATTAGCGATGCCTAAAGTTACTGAATTCGTAGCTACCTCTACCTAACACTTTTGGAGTCGGTCGTTTGAATAACCGACGCCAAAAGTGGGTCATTTGGCGTCAGTTGTTACATAGAACCGACGCCGTAAAATTGTCGGCTTTTTGTCCTTCATTTTTCCTTCCCAGCATTTCATTTCTTTACTCTCTCTCTTTCTCTCTTCTCATGCTCTCCTCCCCATCTCCGCCTAAGATCTTGCCCACCACCGCGTCTTCGCCTTAGATCTCGCCCACCATGATGCGACACCGTCTTGAGGAGTCCGCATAGGGAACATCACAGCGAAGAATGAGTTTATTTTGGGTATGATTCATCCTTATACTTTGAATTTCATCCATTTTCTCTGCTTATCTTTTTAATTCTATTTCATGTGTAATCTGGATCTTGTTTGTTCGTTATGGTTTTCGTTCGTTTTAGTTTCGATTTCTAGGGTGTTCGTTTATTTTGATTTGATTTTCTAGGGTTTTTCTGTCTGTCTATTTATTTGGATTCAATTTTTGTGCGTTTTCGTTTATTTTGATTTGATTTCAGGTTTTTGTTTGTTTTGATTCGATTTCTAGGATTTTTCTGTGTTCGTTTATTTGGAGTCGATTTCTGGGTTTCTGTGTTCAATGGATTCCTCTTTAATTTGTTAAGTTTAAGTGATTTATTTAAATTGTTTTGTTCCTCCGATTCTCCTCTTACCCCATTTTCGATGTAAAAGTTTGAGTCTGTGATAGTGATATGGAAACATATTCTAATTAATCACAGCTGATCTTAGCTTCTGTTTACCCGGATGCTTAAATTCTATTTTGTTTATCCATATGAATTTTTATGCCTCTTTTGGTTGGTGTAGAGCTTCATAAGGTGGAATATAAGCAGCATCATTATGGTTTTAAGTACAATGGGCCGGAGTTTGTCTATAGACCAATCAATACTATGGCGTGAGTGATTGCGAAGCTTGGGTCTGATGACCGAGACGTGCAATTTTTTTCTCTTGAGTTCTGTTTGTTCCCGAATTCGGTGTAGATTCCAATTCTGTTCTAACAAGTTTGTTCTCATTTTATTCTCCCTACCTTGTTAAAGTGTTCGTAAAGAATCCTTCACTTATCTAAGCTTAGTCAATTATGCGCATCAAAATACTTTCTTGAAGTCAACTTGTCACAAGTTTCACATGAAGTATCTCTTAAGGACTTTGTATTAGGAACTAGAGTAGGCAAAATGAATCGGCAAGTGGAGCTCGTCCTATGCCCATATAGCATCTAACTTGAAAAGCCCATGCTGTCCATTTATTTTCTACTAGTGGGAAACACCCGTGCAGTTGTGCTCATGTGCTATGGTGTATGTGCTAACAGTAACTGTTTCTCTAAAGTGGAGTTTGATCATCAGGAGGTGGATAAACATTTTTTAATCAAATATTCGAATGTAATTACAGTAAAGAAGGCTTTCAGGTTTGTAACTGGTGCTGTAAGCACAAACCTAGCTGCAGATTTTAGCATCAGGTCTCTGCTTGGTCATATGTACAATGTTCCAGTTGTGTGCATTAGGTTCGTATCAATAGTGTTTCTGAGCCGATAGTGCAGTCATTCAGCCTGTTGATTTTTGATGTAACAATTAGTTGTGATCCATAGGACTCAGTTAGAACTGGTCTACTTGTCACACTGAAACTTTATTCTTTTATCCGAGAAAGGAATTCTATTGTTCTTAATTGATCTCTTTTCGTGTCCATGTTTGATGTCAGAACCACCATAACCACTAACCAGCAAGGTCTTCGATGCGCTAATGGTGTGGATCAATCATGGTTCGGTTTTGAGCACGACCTCTCGACGTAAGGGCCTAGAATCGTCAGTTAAAAGCAGCAGCGCGTCATGCCGGTGCATAATTGTTGAACAGACATGCGACTGAATTCCTTCATACTTGTTTTCGCTTCGCTTTACTCAAATGTCAGGTCAGTGTGACAGTTTAGATCCTAACTAAACAAGTTTCCTTTTCACTCTGTTTTGAGTTTGACTGAACCTGACACTTCCTTTTCCATTCATGTTTTGCTTTCTTCTGTAAGAAGCCTTTGCTTTTTGCCCATGTTCATTTCCTTTCTAATCTCTTCATCTTCTTGATGAGTTTTGCAACTTCTCGCATTTTTGCTGTGAATCGTTGCAGAATAGGAATAGTTACTGGCTATCTGAGAATTAAGAATGTTCTATTGAATCTTGAGTATTTCAGTAATTCAATATGATAGAGGGGGATTATGTAATCCTCGGATAGCTGTTTGTGTGTGTCTGTGTACTAGTACCTCTATGCTGATTCGGCCCTGAATATATGAACCCCCCTTATTCCATTTTCCACTTCTTGTCCTTTTTTTTTTTGTCTTCCTTCTGTTCACAAAACTGACCTTGTCTCTTCAAATGGTACTTGAATCGGAAAATGGACATCAGTGTGCTGCTTCAATGAATGTGAATGTGGGATCCTTCTCCGACCCTGATCATTATCATGGCCTTGCTCATTTTCTCGGTATCTTCTTCTTCTTCTTCTTCTTGTATATGTGGATCAATCATCTATAGATTATAACTGTAACCTTCTTTTTATTGTTGGTTTGTTTAATTGTTCTATGGTGCTTTGTTGGTTTAGAGGTAGCTCACTACATGATTGATGATTGAATCTACTGGCCCTTTCCTTTCAATAAGGAAAATATGAAGTATGTATATAACTTGACATCTTGACTAGAGAACTGAAGCTTATATTTTGTTCAGGCTTTTCTGTCTTAACTCTTTGTCTCTTCTTGATTCTGGCATTTGTTTCTTAACTCATGTTTTATCTCATTATAATTTGTTGTATGTCATATTCTTTTCTGATGGTTTACTACAATTCATGATGGCTAAGGTATCTCCTTCCTAACTAAGCTTGTCATGTTTGGAGTTATGATTTAGTTTCTGCCTTTTAGGGTTTGGGTTCTATATTTTCTGAACTTTGTAATCATACTATTTAGATTGATGACAATTTTCAGTGTTATTTTGTTGCAAATTGGTTGATTCTATGTTGTCATCTTACTTATATTGTCAATGAGATCTACTGCGGTGTCTTTCACATTTCTGTTTTGGTAAATGTGCAGCAGTGGCAGATTCCAGAAGTCCATCTTTAATGCTCAAGTCTATGTTTTGGAACTTAGCTGTGGCATGTGGGTATGTTATTCGGCTTTCGAAGCATGTCAAATGCGATGAGTCTTGCATTGGGCTTTTTGGCATAGTTATCAGACACTCTAGTCTAGAATGGAATATTGAATTTATGTAATGCTGCCATCTTCAAGCCTGTATACGTGTAATGGATTTGTTGCATGATATTATTCAGTTTGTTATTAATAAAGCATATATTCTTTGTAATCTTGGCCACCGGCTGCATACTGCAGTATGGAGCAATAATTTGTTTTTTAATTTGTTTTCCACACTTTTGCCTAAAGTCTCATAGTCCAAGATCAAGAACTGATGTCTTTAAGTATACTTTTGGCGTCAGTCCAAGATCAGGAACTGATCCCTTAAGTATACTTTTGGCGTCGGTCCTAGATCTAGAACCGATGCCTTAAGTGTACTTTTGGCGTCGGTCCTAGATCTACAACCGATGCCTTAAGTTCACTTTTGGCGTCGGTCCTAGATCCACAACCGACGCCTTAAGTGTACTTTGGGCGTCGGTTGTGAGGACCGACGCCAAAAGGACTTGACTTAATGCGTCTGCTTGATCCGCGTCGGTCCTTATCCGCGACGACCAAGGACCGACGCCTTTTGTCATTTACAACCGACGCCACTTTGTTTTTTTGTACTAGTGCATCAGTACTTCGATGCATTATGTCCTATAACTTCAATAGATAGATTGTATGATAATGCACTATGTATCCACGCTTGCATATGGTTGCATGCATGATGAAACTGGCTGGCACTAGTAAACATTTTGCTGGTTATCAAGGGCAGAAACCGGGAAAAATTAGCTTGTAAAATCTTAAACTTCCAGTAATACAGCAGAACTTTCATTCAAACAAGTGTTCAAATTGTTAAGCATCCATAATGATACCAAAAGAAAGAAGTTGGTAAGTCGATCAAGATTATGAATATTGAATGGCTACTGTATCTTTTACCGGTAGTGTCAACAAGATTTTGGAGAACGTGATACAAGGATTACAAGCTAAGTTTAACATCTTATTGATGGCTGGGCTTAATTGCTGCATTGGACGCTGATCAAACCACCATAGATGGCCAGCAGCGCGGCTTTCGCTGGTTTGGACTGTGATCTCAGAGATTCTGGTATTTGCTTCAGTTGTATTATGGGCCTACTTACAAACTGAAGCTCTCTTTACCTTTTCTTCTGAACGATCGATAACGGATCCGTCACACTATGAGACGGTCTTACAAAGATAGTTACGGATCAGACTTAATCGAAATTGCCGTACCATAGCATGGGATTCTTTTTCATGTATATTATCTAGTCTAATCATGTTCATAATAAGGACCTAGAATGCAACAAATGTTTTTTTTTTGAAGAAAAGAATGCAATGAATTGAAGGCTTGAGTAGATCAAGATGTGTTGATAAAAATCAATGAAATAAAAAAAGTTACTCGTACATACTTTATAGCCGTAGGAGCTAGTGAATGTCAAAAGTTTTTGAGCAACTTTAAGCTACGAAACTTGCATATAATTAACTAACAACAGTGTGCTATGCAGTAACTTCATTGAGTACCTCCAAAGTTGTTAGTGATCACTTGGAGGCGGAGGCGGGTCAATTTGGAGCAGAATTCGACGAGAACAGCCTAACGTGAGAAATACACCACTAAACACATTCAAGATCATACAACCAATCACGTTAAAAGCCATATGTGTTCCGAAACCATAAATCTTTTGAATAGCGCAAAGTGCAGCTGCGATCACAAACTTGAAATACCCCAAATCACTTTGAAAAGCAGGGTGAATGACCTCATACTTGCGCAACAACGTTAGAAATTCTGTCATGCAAAAACTTCCGAACAAGGAACCCACAATGCTAGCTTGTACCGTAAATGACTTATCCGATACGTACGCAAACTCAAGGCAGGCCGCTAGCAATGCGGCTACCCTGGTCAATCCGATCAAGACATTCATGTATCCTCTTAAAGGCTTGGGCCGCTGCATACGTGCATCATCCTCATCGTCGACCTTGTTGCCGTCCCGGTCCCTTGTGTGTTCTTTGACGATACACACACAAAACGCGATGCACATGACGATTAGTCGTAGAAAAACTAGGCATCCTGCGGCTATGTAGTGGAATTTTTTTGTATTATTAATAGGACTATTATTATCTGCATCGTACAAGAACGATAGGCTTGAACAAGTAAGGCCGGTTGAGCATACACCAATGAGCAGGATACTGGTCTCAGCCAAGATGCAATAGGCCTTGGTACGTATGGGACGATTATACATGTTGATCAGACTTAATTAGCTTCAGAGCGCGATGCGTGTGCGATGTGTGTATATATACCTACATACATACATACATACATACATATTCATGTCCATTAAACTTCAATTAGCAGCAGCAGCCTACGTTGAATATGTAGAGACTTTGAATTATCTAATGTATGTTAATTATAGTGCACCGTACCAACATATAAAAAGATCAACTACCATTAGAACACCTTTGTACAAATCATCCGCAAATTTGAAAATCACATCAAATTAAAGATACAAGACAACAATATATATTGATTACCTTCTAAGAAGAACAATTCCTCCTTACTTATACCTTTGATGATGATAATGTGGTGCTGTGTACAACTAATACGAAACACTAATAGATATTTATATAGAGATATTAAAAACGAAGAGGAGTAGGAGTAGGAGTAGGAGTAGGAGTATGTGATGAGTTTAATTTTAATTAAGTGTTAATTCTATTCATCCTACTTGTGTTCGTATTAGTGCCGGGTTAAGGAAAAAGAATCGCTATATATGTGCATAAATTTCTCTCATCCTCCATGTTATTGTTTCAAGCTTAAGTTTCAACACTCTTGTATTTGTATAATTTTCAGGATGTTGAAGAGATGGTTACTGGACATCAAGGGCTGGTTCCTACATATTCTATATACCCTATCTTGGAATTTATGGATTCCTGGTCTTGTTTGGGCGTCTGATGACACGAATCCCAAGATTAAAGACTACCCCGAAACCATAACGTTTTTTTTCGCGCTGTGTCACGTCCTTCCGCTGTTTATGGCTGCGATATATATTATAACTCCTGATATCGTATGCTCTTGGGAGAAGGCGCCTGATCAACTCGAAGCCAGAAATCTTATTGAAGGTTTTGCAGGGAGTTTTATCTGTTTGATTTGCGCTTTGATACAATTCTTGATGATTACTTTGATACCTACGAGAACAGTGTTACTTCTCACCATATTGGGCGTGGCTGTCTCGAGTTTTTGTTACCCACAATTATTTAGGCTTCACGCATTGTACAAAGGGTTCAGTATTCACACAATTCCCGACTTTGGGTATTTCAAGTTTGTAATGGCAGCCTCCATATGCACTGAATACTACTTACATGGCTATGGAAAACACTTTTGGATCGTGCTTTTGTCTTGTGTATTTCTCACCCTTCTATACGGCAATTATTTCCAAGAGTACGACGTTCCTCGAAGTGACAACCGCCTCGCCCTTCCTCGTAAACAAGGCTCTCCATTGGAGAGCTCTAGTCTTGTTGTTCAAGTATAGTAATGCTCTGAAAAATCGACCATCTTTATTATTCCTGTTTTTTAGTGTTTCCAGTTGAGCAACAATAGGCTGTTGTATTTCGATCAGATTTTATTGTTATAATGTTAAACGTTATTATACATGATTGGAAGGAAGCAATTACTATTATTATTATGGTTTATCATGAAAAACTATTTAGAGAATATCGTTGATGCATGTGTTGTAGGCTAGGACTCGATAAATTACTGCTGCTACTAACTCAAGCACAGAAACTGTCATCAGCTTGATGTGACTATGTGACTCATGTCATATGCGTAGAGGATTTGAAACCCCCGAATAAGTTACTTTCTTAACTATTAGATTAACCTTAATCCTCATCATAGGGTTTGATGAATGTAAAAATCGGCTATATAATCTTCCACAGCAATTCTGACCAAGTTACGTTTCTTGGGAAGATTTAGGCATATCTAAATTTCTTGTCAAAGACCTTATTTGTATTTTTGTTTTGAAGCAACAAACTGCTTGCACCTGATCTAGGCAAAATACAGAAATCAATCTTGATGTTGAAAAGAAAATGAAGTTGGATTGGAAAGCAGATGAAAAAGGCTGAATACGCTGCCTGCGAGGGCAATATCAAGGCTGTGGAGGCTTAAAAGCAGAGAGGGTGGCCTGATGAAACAGCAAAAACTGTTTTTGAAAGGATGGGGTGAACTGTGCAAGGCATTGAAGTAGGATTCAACCCTGCTGGTAATGTTTTTGATGAAGCATCAGAGACTGCAATGACAGTGGAGTTACACTTTGGGATAACTTCCAGATTTCAGGCACTTTTACTGTGTTCCAGTGGAGAAGGTAAATCTATAGTAAGTTTTTAATTCAAACAGAAAAGCAAACATTATGAGCAGATGCACGTATCTTTAGGCCACAATCTGGCATCAATCTTAAATATGAACAGATGAACATATACCCTGTTCGCAATGTGTCACATTAATCCATGACCAAACATTCTACCTGCGCGAGGAACATAAAAGGATACAGAGATAGCAAAGGGATAGCAGTTTCCGCGGTCATGAGGCAATTTACTTGATAACGTATGATTATGCATGCGATCTACAATCTACATACCTTATTAGTCTCAGCATCACCAACAAGCTTATTTGCAATAACTACATCAGTAGGGAGGAGCAGATACCCTCATCTTGTTGTTGAAGACATTAGAGCCACCGAGAATTGCAACAAATGGTTTCTTGGGGTTCAAAACAAGGTAGTCAAGTTTCCTAATGTTGCAGCCAAGTAGCAGAGATCAGCAAATATTTACTTGTCATGATTCAAATGGGTAAAAACTAGAAATTCCAGTCCATCAAAACGAATGTCAATTCAAATACACATCAACACATGTATGACTCATGTGACACAGTAGCCTGTGCATTGTGCATCTGAGAAATCCAAAAAATCAGAACACCAAGCAAGCTGATTTGATGTTCAGGACGACAAATACCCTAGTCCTCAATGCCTGTCTGCAACAATCTGCTTACGATCTGGCAAAAATGACAAAGACTTCAAAGGCAACCGCCTAGTAGCTTGATTAAATTTACTGATCTGCTTGTGAAAAGGCGGGTTTTCGTTGCATTCTTTCTTCAGAAATCCTGATCTCAAATCCCAGCTAATCTGCATTGGTTTGCTGTTTAGAAACAAACAAAGCATCTGTACTACATATTTTTTTAAATGGAACTGCATATCTGGGCTTGCTTAAAGTCTGTGGCCGAAAGTTAGAGACTACTTAGAGCCTCCGAAAGCTAGAACAACTCACAAAGTACAACCTTACACACAATGAGTCAACTAGATTCCAATAAAAAGACCAACTTCATTTGTTATTGAGCTACCACCATTATACAGTGCTTATGAGGGATTTGAACCCACACCTTGTGCAACGGCACAATGCTCTATCACTTGAGCTAATAGGCATGGAAACCCCACAATTATTTAGAAGACATGGAGTGAAATTGCAATATGCTTACAAAGAAACATTACCAAAGAAATAAATAAGTTTCAGACTATGCGCATCATCAACATTGCAGACCATCAACTTTGCGCATCATCAACATCATGGACCATCAACTCAAGTAACACTCTACAACTCACTCCTCTTCACAAACTGATATGAGGAGTCAATACGATCTTATCCACTCGGCCTTCGCCAAACAGAACCATGACAGCCAGGGTAAGCCTATGTGCCCAACGGCAACACAGTACATCTAAAAAAATTTCTCCAGAATTTTAATATTTTCTCAATGAAACATCCTTGAAACTAACTTAAAACCGATCTCTAACGAAATTTTGAATAAGCTACATTAAGACCCTTCACATCCATAACTCAAGGTAAGATATCAAAAGGAACCATTTCCATGTTCCTTAACCCCCACAGCCTACTGAGACCAAGAGTAGGCAATCCCAACCAGAGTTCTAAAGCCATGAACTGCCTTCAAATAAATGAACTTACCCCAAAAAGAAGAGTGTACTGTAACAAAATGTTATTGAATAATTGGCTATTTGCGTAGTGTATAGCAACAGGAAACAAAATGCTCAAGCATGCACTTTTTTTTTATTGGTACGTAGGAGCAGCTAATGCTGCTGGACAGAGGGGTGGAGCATGCACTATGAAGTGAATACATAATGAAATGGGCGTTCGGGACATACAGTAGCATGTGCATAATTTAAAAGAGTTTTAAATTATAAAGTATGTGAAGCATATTGGCTATACAGCTAAGGTGTTAATGCTATTACGATCCAGCTCTATTGAAGTTAGCCTAATTATATTCACATTTGTTATACTAGAAGAAGACATATAGTTTAAACAAAAACCAAGTTCACAGCAAATCCCAGAACTTACATAGAGGATAGTTTCTATCTTATACCAAAGTCAAAGTTCTGCGAGCAAAACTTGGCCAGGTCAGAACTAAAGGTGCCCCCCGGCCCCCAGAAGAGAAGAGTAAAGCGCCCCACGGACATTCAGGCCATCCATGTTGTATTTAAAAGGAGTGTTAGACATAATAAAGTGTGGTGCAGTTATGCATTCAACTTTAAATGACGTTCGAATATGATTTCCTCAACAACTCAGAATGCTGGTGTACAATAAAGCAGTATAACAACTGCATTACAATAAGCAGCTTTACAAGTTTCGTTGTGGTGACATGTTACCTGTCAATAAGATGTGCACTTAGCAAGTCAAGATGTTCCCAATAGACCACAATGACATAAGCCAGAGGTCCTTTATCTAGGAAAAACAGACCATTGCAATAACCTATCGATCATTATGTCAATTCTAAAACACAGGAGCACCTTTATGCAATTAACAAACCAGTACACGCACTAGCCATTCACATTCTCTAAACTAAGTGCAATATTGAATGAGAGCAAACAACAAAGTGGTAAGCAAAGAGCATCTTCTAAACTAAGTGCAATAATAAAATCAGAGCAAACATGAATTACACCACATATGAAAGAAAAACATGAAATGGATATCGAAACTTTGTTGTGTGAATTCCAGCTTGGGACATTCGTCGACTCACTTTGCTATAACCTCCACATCTTTCTCAAAGCCCAGACAGCTAGCTATACGAAAGAAAAGTTACAGGTGAATCTGAACCCTTAGCCCTTAGCCATTGGCCCTTGCCGAAGCCTAGACACGTGTAACTTCAAACTCTGCACCATACTCGTGCCCCCACTAGCCTTATACGACCAGCATCAGCATGAACAATCTCATAAACATCCAAAGTTCACAATCAACTCCTCCCTCTTCAGCTTCAACAAACAAAACACTCATCACCTCCTTACACTTCTTATCCTCAATATTGGTGGAATTTGGAGTTAAGTAACTATAGATGCTTGAAAGAGACACAACTCAACATTCATATTCTCTATGAGAAGACAAGGGCTCCGCTTCTCCTTTATTCGAAACATTCACGCAACCTATTTCTTGTGAATATCCAGTTTCTCATGCAAATAGTTTCGAATAAAGCAAACCTCTTAGGAAGAAAATGGATCATTGTTCTCCTCTAAATTCTCTACAATCTTAACACGCGAAACAAACTTGTCTCACGCAGTGAAACTTGGTTTTTATAATTGAATTGAAAACAGACATGATATGATGAGCATCATTCTAACAAGAGTACATGTTGCTCGTTTATGCGCTGACTAATTTCTTCCATAACATTTCTTAGTTCACATAAGAATACCAAAAACATGGTCATCAACATTAACTTGCATCCAAGATGTTATGTGTATCTCAAGGGGCAGATGCGAAAAACTAAAGTAAAAAATGGGCTTCTAATCAATAAAAAACTGTAAGATATTATACCCGGGTCAGCCTCCTTAATAGCCTGGACGTATCTTGAGCTGTTAGTAGTGGAGACTCATTATTATACAGAAGAAAGATTGTGTTAAAACCTTTTCTCAAGATATCTTCCAAACTAGGGAGGTTTTGAAGAATTTGTAGATTTCTGAGTTGACTTAAACTGGCGACTGAACAAAGGAAAAGTCTCTCCCATTGCCACTATCCTTGTAATCCTTCAAAAACTAAAACACTTGACCAGGTCACAAACACTTGAAAGGACTATTCGTAGAAGAATTCTCGACTCGCAGTCACAATCAACTAAGAAAATAGCCACTGCCTAACACGATTACACAATATGCAATATAGTCTCCAACAATATCAGTCAATCTCCTCTTGGTATGCCAATACTAAACCTAACCTTTGAACATCTAGACAAGGGATGAACCTAATCTGAGCAAACACGAAAGCAGTAGCTAAGCCTATCCCACAGTTCACTAGTTGTCAGAAGCTGCCATTGTCGGGAAAAGAACGAAACCAAAAAAAAAGGTTGGGGATGTGATCACAGTGGGAATCGAACCCACGACCTTTAGATTCGGAGTCTAACGCGATATCCACTCCGCTATGTGACCATCCTTACATATTTCTTGTGTTACATTTCTTCTCATTAACAAGATAACAATTTCTCTCATGTCTAGACAAACATTGAAAGCGACATTCTGAAACATACCCAGAAAAATACAGAACAAAATAAATAAAAAACATCTGATTATAGATTTACAGTACATTCCAAAGATCACATCTTTGTCATCAATCGCCAATACCCATAAAATCAAATTAACATATGATATGGGATCAAATAAATGTGAGAAAATATACAAATTACATAGAAGAGTATGATTAATTTGATCGAACCCACATCTTAAAAGGTTAAAAAGATTAAATCTTTGTGATTAAGGGTAACCCAGATGATCAAATTAACCATTTAACGTGATTAATTAACAGGGTTAATTGCACATTATAATCATTCAAATTTCAGATAAAAAACAGGAAATATATATGCAAAGAGAAGAAGATGGGAGTGGTGAGACAGATCTCGCACCTTGGATTGCTGGACTGATGAAGGTGTGCGTTCGAGTTTACGAGAGTGGGTTTTGCGGAGCTTCTTTTTTTCTTTGTGTTGTATATAGGGATGGCAATGGATCGAGGATCCTGCCCAGATCTTTTTGGATCGGACCGTTTATGGTAGGATATGGATCCTATTTTTTTGGACGCTACGGATATGAGTCGGATCCATATCCATATATTATCGAGAAGGGTCGAATATAGATCCTAGGTTCAAAACCCAGATCCTAACCATGGATCCTGTAAATCTATTACCCTTATAAAAGCCTCTACACAACATTAACTGTTCACCACTATTCATTTGAACAGTGTGCTCCCATCAACGTGCCCCAGTGTGCCCACGTCTCCCCATTTCATCTCACCCGTTGGTTCTTCTTTTGACCCCATCATCAAAACCCCAGCCAAACCCTCCTTCATTCGCAGCCTTTCATCCCACCATATTGCTTTCTCTCTCCTACGGCGCTTCACCAGCTCCTTCATTCTCTCTCCTCCGATCACTCCTCCGATGCTCCCAAGGTATGAGTCCGTCTCTCCCAGGTAAGACGACGCTCCCAATCTCTGAATAGTCGTCTTTCTCTCTCCTCCTGCCTCTCAATTAATCCGATTTTTGAGTTTTGCTTCGATTTTTTTTGCTTATAGGGCAGATCAAGGCACCATCGATGTTCGTAGGCTGAAATCGTGCAATAGTTTCGTTTTTTTTCGTTTTAAAATTCTGGGTAATTTCATTTTTTGATGTTCTGATTAAAGAGTTGATGAACTTTCATTTATGAATTTAATGGATTGATGAAAGTTTAATTTAAATTTTGTAATTACTTGAAATTTTAGGGTTTACAGGGGTGTTGCTGAAGAATATGGTGGCGACAGTGGTGGCGAAAGGAGTGACGGAGGCCAAAGGTTGGAAATAGACCCCCTGGTTGCTACGGTAAGGTCATTTTTTTTTGGGTTTATAGTTTTTTTTATTCGACGACATTATTATGTCACCTAGCTCCAGTTTCTACCAATTTAGCTTTCATTTGGTTTTCCTAAGGTCTTCACTTTTGGTGTTGCCCACTTTCCTCTTCAATCGACATGCATAAGTTTGGTAATTTCCCGAATTTGCTTGGCCTGAGCTTTCCCTTCCGTTATGTTTAAAATCACGAAATTGTTAGGGAGTTCCTCATTTCTTCACTTTTATTAGTTATTATTCGTGATTTTTTGGTGTTTGTATGGAGTAATGAGTCAATCTATGCTTCCTTTTCTGCTCCTTTTTTTTTTGTTCAAATTCGGAAATTGGCATATATGGTGAAGTATTTCTGTTTGTTTGATTACAATCTGTAATATTGTTTGATTATTTGTTTGGTTGATCTGTGAAATTTCGTCGTTATTGAGCTCTATCTAGCTCGATGGGCGGCTCCAATCTTCGTTATAGTTAAAGGGTGGTGTCAAATTTGAAAGTTCGTCTTTTGGGCTACTAATTAATAATTGTGTTTGCTCACTTCTTTTGGGTGATTGATTTTGCAGGGGCATCAGTGCATGGTTTGTGGCGGCATTTGTTGAGGTTTTTTTTTTTTGGGTTTTAATTCAATTTTGAGCTCTGGTCTTGAGGTTTGTTCTTGGTGATCAGCTCAGGAAGGGTGTTGGATTTCAGATTTTAAAGTTTTTGATGTTGATAAATAACTAATTGCGGTTGTTGGGTTTTGTAGGGGCATCAGCGCATCAAGTTTACCCACGTTTGTAAAGGTCTTCAATTTCTAGCCCTTTTTATTGTTCTTATTGTCGGATTGTTTTGTTTTCTATTGGGGGTGGGGAGTTCATATGATTATGGTTATGTTTGTCGCAGTAGCTATGATGGCTTCTCTATTTAGTTCTAAACATTCCCTTTTTTGGGGGGATCTTTGCTTGCGGGGAGGTGGGTTCATGGTAATGGTCTAGATGGGTGTAGCATAGTGTTCAATTAGATTAGATTTTGCGTGTTTGAAATTTTCGTGAATGGATGCATTCGAGGTTGGCTTTTGGTGTGGATAATTTGTTGTGCATCGTCGGGTGATTAGTAGGGAGTTTGGCGGGTTGTGTTAGGTCGTAAGCTCTTGTTTTTTGGGTCGCGTATCTGGTTTGTGGTCATGTATTTCTTTGTTGAGTGTTCCATGTGGATTGTGTAGTTGTTAGGTGGTTTGGGTTTTAGATGGCTTTGACACCGTTCTCAGTCTTGTTTCGGATTTCCTAAGGTTGATTAAGGTATCAGTTTGACATGTAATGGAAATCTACGCTTTCACTGTGAATTATCCACTCTCTCATATGGACCTTACAGTAACTACTTATTTAGAGGGGTATTTATTTGTCATCCATGCTTACAAAATTTTGGAGTTACTAATTCTTTCATAGCCATATATTTGTGAGCGCCGAATGTGCTGTATCAGTATATTATCCCTGCGCTAGCTGTACTTGTAAATTGCCTTTTGTTTGTCATTGGCTTTCAAGTATAGGGAAATCCACTGTCCGTTGTGCTCGTGTCTTTTAGGCTTGGGCAGATGGACCCGTTATTGCTCGCCTATTTCCAGAAGCATGAATTTTCTTAGGGAATGGCAGAGAATAGCTTGTGCTCTGATTTCTCTATACCTTCCTATGAACTTCAGTGTTATTGTAATCCTGAGTTGCATTCATTTTGGAATTGGTTTATACGTCTTGCATTAATTCGGTGATGTTGATTTCTGTGCATACGGAACCTCTTCAAATCAAGCACTATGGCATTCTTAGTTTGGCTTTAGCATTACAATGACTGAACTTATATATATATATATATATATATAAACTCAAATGAGATGTGAAGGATAATTGCTTGCTGTTGCCCCCACATAATATCAGAAACATGTTCTTAGATTATTAATATGTAATATTTTCCAGCTTCCCCGTTTTTATGCTAATAAAAGTGTATGCATGAAACCCCTTCAACTTCATTCTGTGTTGTATGTATGAATCCTCTACAACATCTTTCCGCACTGAACTTATTTATTTGAATGGATGGATATTGCCTGAATTACTGCACACGAGTATAAAGGTTATTCTGATTTTAAACTTTTCCTATTGGTCGATGCATGTCCTTATATGTGCGCCAATTTGACATCTAGGAAGTTGTCTTTTGCTTGTGAATAAAGTGACTAGAAAGAGGGAATCATGTCCTTTTATGTGCGCCAATTCGACATCTAGGAAAACCTAATCAAATACGAGTAAGTTTTCTTGATAGCTCAGAGCAATAATGTCTTCAAAGAAACATGTTCTTTCAGAGCAATGATCATAGTGGCCAATTCTTTAGAGTCCTGGGTTATTGATAGCTGTTGTATGTTTTGTTAGAGAGAAGTCGCATGTCTGAATTTGAGCTCTTGCATGCTTCTTTATAAGAGGAAGAGTCAGCTGGCATGAAGTCCCCCTCTATATATTGTGCTAATAATAATATAAAGCTCCTATGAGCTGGCCTATGTTTTTTTCGTACAAATGATTTTTAACTCTGATGTTTTGGGACTATCCTCCTGTTTCTAGATGAACACTCGAGGGTCACTGGCTAGAGTAGTGTCTAATCCTGCTTGCTGAGTGTGTAGAAGCTTTCTTCTAAGAAATTGATGTGTGATTGCTCAGTCAATTGTGCTCATCTAAGATTCTGTTCTCTGCCTTTCGTATACCATATCTTGATCTGCCAATACTGATATTCTGTGATTTAATAATGTAAGATTAGAGTTCCCAGCAAGATCATTTATTTATAGGATTTCACTTCCTAGGTTTATTTCTTCATGTCTTCTCATTTCCATGTTCAATTTCTGCAATAGCCACCATAGTTGGCAGGTAGCCTTGAGTCAGGGGGTATGATTTTGCAAGTACAACTGTACGAGAAGCTTGGATATGTTATACGAGGTGCAAAGTACGATAGATACTCTGTCAATGTCGGTAGTTGACGAGACATTGACAATTTACGGAGGTGGTCGGTTTTTCCTCTCCAAAATCTACTTTAACTCAATTCGTTATGGTTTCATATCGTCAGTTCTATCATCTCATTTCAATTATTTGGGAATTGGGTTATTGTTTCACTTAATTGATCGGGGTTCATTGATCACTTTGATTTCTTTTAATTGGAGAATTCTGTAATTGTTCATTAGTTTTGTTCCTAACGACGGATCAATCCTACAAGTCTTACAGAAGAAGCTCAGCAGCGATTGATCTCTCAGTGACGTCAAACACGACGACCCTCTCATTATGGTCTGGAAAGAACAAGGGTATACTCTTTATTTCCTTTTATGGTGCCGTTTTTTCTTAGGGATGTGTTTGGTGCATGCTTTTGGCTTCTCGATTAGGCAACAGTCTGTTTTAGTGAACTCTGTAAGTTAGAAAGTGGGCCTTTTATGGTCACTGTCTAGGTTGTTAGAATTTGACTGGGGTTCTATGTTGTTTCTCATACTATTTTGTGCTTGAATTATTTGAGTAAATTGAATTAGATGTGATTCTCGCACATATTTGCTTGCGGAGGGTTGATATTTTTTGGCCTTGGATGTTGCTGTTGTGGTTTAATAGGCTGGTCATTATATTTGGGTCCATAAGTTGGCTTGATTACTAATCGCTGCATAATCACCTATTTGGGTCCATGAGGTTTACATTGTGTCGCATTGCTCTCGTGTGAGGGTTACATGTTCAAGACCGTTATTTAGGGTACACTGAACATTGCTGACTAACAGATTAAGAAGGGCGCAAGGCGTAAGTCCTTCCCTTTTCTTCCTTTTTGCACTATGGTGGTTAGTTTAGTGTGTCGCATGCTCGAGGTGTTTTTCAGATTAACAACTTGGGGTACTCTGAACATCATGAACGCGGATTAAGAAAGGCATTAAGGGTATTTGTTTAAAGGGGTGAGGGTCAGTTATGTGTTTTCCGATGCATGGGTTTTGAAAGAAAATCATGCGTTGTCATGGTGGGGTTGTGCTTGGGTGTTTTTTCTCACTGTTTTTGGGTTGGAAGAACGCACCTATGTGTGTTCTAAAGGGGTGAGGGTCACCTATGTCTATATCACATAAGGACTCCCTTGACACACCTTAGCTGGGGGTGTTGTCATCAGGTGCTAGCTATGTGGTTGCTTTGACATGAGGGCTAATCCAATCGTTCGTGTAAACTTGGACGTATATATTGTTTGATACTTTGATCATTGGGATGGTTTATTTCCTTACTTGTGCAGGATTGTTGTCCTACTTTACCATCTTTTCGTGCCCTCATATTGCTAACTTTAATAACACATAGTTCCTCTTTTTACTTTAGGATTTGGGAGAAATACCAAATGTTTTGTTGCTTGAAGCGTTGCCACTTCGTGCTTGACACCGATAAGCGTCAGTAATAAGGAGGGATGCTAAACACTATATTGGTTCCGAGTTAATGAATTGCTAATTTATGTTTTTTCTATAGGCTATTAATTGCTCATTGGTAGAGCAATGTGCAATCGGGCACATGATCTTGAGTTCGAATCCCAAATGGCCTAAAGATTTGATATGCACGCATGTATTCGCATACTGTTGTTGTTGTCATTGTCAAAAGACACTACTACGATATGTTTTGTAGTTTTCAAGCTATATAGCCTGATGTTAGAACCTTTTATGCATTTGAGCATATGAATCGCATTCTACCTAAGTAACTATCGTGTTTTCGAGCATATGACTACGTTCCTCGTTTATATGGCTTCACAAATATAACATCGTATGACCAACATTATCTGATAAACGCCTTATGTTGCGCAACATAAGGCCATCATAGCCAACAGAGTCCTAATGTTGGGCGGCCGTGCGCGCGGTCGAACGACTAGTATATATAAATAAATCAAAAAATCAAAAATTACATTACAAGTGTAAATATTTTATGCTTATATATTTTTTAATTGTTAGCTATGATTTAGTTATGGAGAACATCGACCTCTTAATCGAGAGATCGACTTTATCTACCTTAATCTCCTCTCACTAACACTAATACAAGCTACCGCACTTAATAACATGAGTAAATGCACCAACTTATGTCGATAAGTTTGTTTCTATCATGCAATATCTAGTGTTATTCAATGTGCGTTTATCACCTTTAACTCTCGTTGATCGGATGAGGGTCCCATTTTGAGCATTTGCTCATCATTAACCTCTGCCGATATGGTGCTTGTAGTATTTTAGCATGGTTTGGATCATGCACATGGTGAAATCGTTTTATTATCGGTGTAGTGATACATTAAATATAGAAAATTACATCATAAGTCATAAAATATTGCGAATTCACAATCCATGGCCCTTGTCTGATAAAGGATCCACCGAGAATCCAGATCCTGCCCAGATCCACATGATTTTTGTAGGGTCGTGATGGGTCCTAAACTTTTAGACCCTGTGGATATGGGTCGGATACAGATCTATGTAATAGATCAAGGATCTGGATCTGGATCTCAGTGGATCCTACCCGGATCCTACCCATTGCCATCCCTAGTTGTATACGAGAATAAAAGTGTTGAAAGTCGTTGGTGTACCAAGTACGTTTCCGGTCTATGTGTTTCTTTTTCGGCAAATGCACGTGGTGTCCCTGAGTTTTGACGTTTTGCACATGGTGTCCCTGAGTTTGAAACTACTACTCTGTAGTGTCCCTCAATTTTACACAATGCGGCACGTGGTGTCCCTGAGTTCCGTTAAGTGATGACGTGGACGTCATTAGTGGTTGACGGGAAAATAATTAGTGTTGTTAATTATATGTTAATTAAAAAATAATAATAAAAAATACATAAAAAATTCTCTAAAATTTCCAAAAAAAAAATCCAGATATTGATTTTTCGAATTTTTTTCCCCGAAATTATGTTATTGGTGAAAAACACAGTGAACATGGTGTCCTTGAGTTTTACACTTTTGTCTACATGGTGTCCCCCAATTTTACAATTTGTGTATGTGGTGTCCCTGAGTTTTCCAATTTAGTGCAAATGGTGTCCCTACTTTACATTGAATCCGTTTTTTCGTGAAATTATTGCTTCATTGTTGTGATTTATGTTTACATTAGATTCCAAATGTATAATAGCCCGAAATTTCAAAATGAATTTTATAATATTATTTTACTACCCTTATAACGTTATCGAAATAATTTGTTTTTAAGTCGACTGATTTGTTCATGACAACATACAAAAGGAAAACGTTCCTTGAGTCTCTTCTTCATATTTGCTGCCATCTTCTCAATGTCGTCGTGGGACGTTTGATTTGGGAGTGTAATGTGAGGTTTTATGAGATCAATTCATAGGTATGATGATGTCTACTTATACAACAATATCCAATTACAATGGCTAAAAAAAAAACTAGTCGTTACAATACATTCAATGTAAAGCAGGGACACCATTTGCACTAAAATGGAAAACTTAGGGACACCACACACACAAATTGTAAAACTGGAGGACACCATGTGCACAAAAGTGTAAAACTCATGGACACCATGTGCACTGTGTTTTTCACCAATAACATAATTTCGGGGAAAAAAATTCGAAAAATCAATAATCGAAATTATTTTTGGAAAAATCAATATCTGGATTTTTTTTGGAAAAATCAATATCCGAATTTTTTTTGGAAATTTTTTGGAATTTTTAGAGAATTTTTATTTTTTTATGTATTTTTTATTATTATTTTTTAATTAACATATAATTAACAACACCAATTATTTTCCCGCCAACCACTAATGACGTCCACGTCATCACTTAACGGAACTCTGTTAATAGAGTTAGACCCAGGAACACCACGTGCCGCATTGTGTAAAATTGAGGGACACCACATAGTAGTAGTTTCAAACTCAGGGACATCATGTGCAAAACGTCAAAACTCAGGGACACCACATGCATTTGCCGTTTTTTTATGTAGTGACCAAAATTGAAAGTTTTCTCCCCGAAAAACAATAGAGAAAGTGAGACGGTCTCGTATGATTACGGTGTACATAGAGGAATCGTGAACAAATAGTTGTGATCATTGGTTATAGAGCCTTGATGTGTAAGTGGAAGTAGGTGCAACAAAGAAAAAATGGAAGGGAAGACATACTTCCAGGAGATAATAGTAACGTAATATATCGGCCTAGGTGTACAACATAATAATGTATTATGTTGATTTTTGGTGATAATGTATTACTCCCTCCATTCAATTTTATTCTTCCAATTACTTGTCAGCATGCACTTTAAAGTGCGATTTTAATTATGTTAGAAATTACGTAAAATTTAAAAGAAATTGTGAAAATCACTATTGACATTTGAACTTGTTTGTCACAAAATTTTGGAATTTTACGTAATATCTAACATAGTTAAAATCGTACCTTAAAGTACGTGCCGAAAAGTGTTAGCAAGAGTGAATTTGGATGGAGGGAGTATATACGTCGGATCTTTGTCCCTTGACCAAGTGTTTTTTATTTATTTTACTATGTACAATCTATTGTTCGATTCGCCACATTGATAATATTGAAGGAGCATAGTAGTAGTTGTTAGACTTGTTACTAGGTTTGCCTAGTGTTTCAGTTGACCCGAGACTCCCTGCCCTAATGAAAAGTGATCGTAGGTTTTGCCAGACAGGAATCAAGTTTGATGGAGTAATTGACTCTTTTAATTTGATGATCGCCATAATTCTACAGCAATTTTTTTTTGCAAAAGTAAAAAATTCACAGACCGATTACTCTTTATTAGAAACATACTGGATTAATGGTTAAATCAGAGTGTAACACTAAGAAATTTAACATGTAATCCAAATTGAATAACGTCACTCCACGTCTCCACGCACTCATCTACAAGTTACAACTTTAATTTGTACTCACTCCTTGTTGAAAATATAATACGATTGATTTGGATCTCAAACATATTAAAATCAAGCGTAAAATTCTTAAACAATAAGGAGGGAGTAATAATAATCATAAGCTCATAACCTCGACATTGTTCTCCACCAAATATATACTCCTTCGATCAATCATCAATCTTAACTAAAACATGACAATTTATTCAGCTATCAATTGTTAGTTGTTGCACCAAGGGTGAGCGTCGTGGGTTACTCTTACGGCAGCGCCTCGGCGTAGTGGTGACTCTGGCTTGCTTAGTGGTCTTCACCTTACTGGTGACCGCTGGTTCCTCGGCCATAAATTCTGCCTCCCAGCCAGGGCCGTTCCTCACATTTTGGAGGCCCTAGTGCGAAACTACTATTATGGGCCCCTAAATCCCCAATTTTTCGGCAATTGTCGTAGTAATTTTCTTAGGATTGGGAGCGAAAAATATTTTTTGTTTGAGTGTGGGTATAGTCGCTTTTAAATAAGTTAAATTGCGAAATCAACTACGTTAGAGTCATTAAAATGTATAGCATTTGCATTTCGATGGAAATTATTATTTTTATATTAAGTATAGTGAGTTGCATGATTCTTTAGCGTGTCAATATAGGACTAAAACTTGGTTATGAATTGAAAGAGTAGGAAATATGGTGATTAAAAACACAAAGGAAATCCTTTATAATTAGCCAAAGATAAGGAACAAGGAAATCCCTAGTAATTAGCCAAAGAAAAATGAACAAAGAGGTGATAGTAAACTGAAAAAAAACAACAGAAAGTGTGGGTAACAAGAATTGAACCCAAGCTCATACACAAAAATGTAGCATCCACTACCAGTATGGTATGAATACCGTTACATAATATATTGCTGCTTAAGTGCTTAATTTATATAACTATAACTAATGTATAGCTCATCAGATGGGGCCCCTTTTGGTCGTGGGCCTTAGGCCGTCGCACCCCCGGCCTACCCTGCTCTCGGCCACCGCCACCGCCACCGCCACGAGAAGAGGACTCTTCAGCTTATGCAGCCTCAATGTCATTCAAAGCCCTAGACTTGTGATCATCAACACAAACACCATTATTTTTGTTGTTACTATCACCAATAACAATGTGGCTGTTCTTACTCATTATTTCGAGTTTCTTTGGCCTACCTCTCCTCTTACTACTAAATTTATCTTGAGTATCTAACATTTCCTCCATATATATGTTTTATCAAACCATAAAATAAACAAGTTGAACTAATTGGTACGATATTTAAGATAGTGATGATGTTATTAACAATCAACTTCATGAAAAATGGAGATGAATTACATTTTGGGTCTTAGAGATTGTTGTATATAGTAACAAGCTATATATTGCAGGCAGAACCAGCTATCATATGATATTAATGGATAAAACGAGTGGTTTAGTGGTTGGATGAATTATGACGCATGTGTATGTTATATTTTTGGCTTAATATTGTCTCTTTTATACTTGGTATCGTTTGGTTGCGGGAATTCGGAATTCCCATGAAATTCCAAAGAAAAGTTTTGAAACCTGTAGAGAATGAAGAACGGCCAACGCTCAGGTTGTAGAAATTCACGTGATGAATTCCTTGATATTGATTCGTTACATGTAGGAAGTGAATTAGATCCCTCACGAATTATCAATTACCAAGGAGGGGTTAGACAGGTACAGTAATTCCTCAATTTTGTAGAATTTGAAAATTTACATGAATTCTCAGTTTCCATGAATTTGGTTACCCAAACAACTCCAATATTTTCAATCAATGAGAACTTAGAATTCTCATGATTTTACTTGTCAACCAAATGATAAGTTGATCACTAAGATTAATGTGCGTGGTAGAACATTTGAAAAATACGAGAACCACTTCAATTAACATTTGGAGCATGAAAGATCCTCTTAAATCTCGATGCATATACTGATTTCAACCTTTTGATTTTTGCACATGTCGAGATTATACTTTGACCATCAATAACTTACAATATATGATTTAAAAAAAATATATATATTCATACTAGATAGCATATCGTGCTTCGCACGATCAGGTCGTATATTTATGTGGGCAAAATTGAATTTTTTTTTTTAATCTCAGTACGCATTTTAAGAATGCGCATATCAGATTCGTAACGACAATTTTCATACTTCACTCCTAATCATATCGAATATATATAGGCAAACAATTTAAAACAAAGTTACATGGTCATAACCTACTTTTTGAAAATTTTCAAGAACTACAGATGCAACAAATGAATCAAATGACACGATAACTTCAATCAATTAATATCAATGTCAATATCAATCAAAATAAGAATGGTTGGAAAGAGATTCTTTTGAAATTAGAGTGTGGTTTTTATATTGTGAAATTAGCCTAAAGTTCATGCACTAATGGACCAAGTATTTGGATTATGAACCTTGTGAATTGGAAGAGCAATTATGCATTCAACCATTGTCATTAACTCTAAAACATTTGGTTTGACCATTCATTTTATTAGGTACGCAGCCCTTTGATCATATGAGTTTCATGCATGTGTCTTGTCTTTCCATGCATGCACCAATTTATTTTACTTGATAAACACAATGCATGTTGAGAAAATAAAATGATACTTTTGATCCTATGAATTTCATGCATGTCTTGCCTTTCCATGCATGCATGATCCAATTTACTTCACTTGAAAAATACAATGCATATTGACAAAAGTAAAGTGATACATTCAAATCATATGTAATTTCAACGTCTCTATTTACCATGTTTATCTCCTTTGAATAATGCAATGCGAAATGTATGACGTAAAATTTGAAGTATGCACTCTGTAAACTATTAGTGCAGTTCGAAAGGTATGATCTCAAAATTGAAGTATACAATGTCTAAACTATTATCCAATAAAAGTTTGACAAATGTCGATTTTTATAGATTTACTTGTCGATACATGTACTTCGCTACTCCTTCTTCAACATTATCCCGCAGCTATGGTTACCATACCCGAAACTTTATCGTATTATCCATTACTCAAACAAACCTATCCATCAATCATAATTGATCCGAAACGAACTGAATTCGATCGATTCAAAGTCCAAACTTGACCTATTTTCTAGACAGATCAACTTTAACCAATCCAAACTTACCCCGACACCAAATCAAATCCGGTCTGTTTCAAAAATCACCGGAATTCCCACTGCTTCATAACAACTGGACCCGAATTCGACCTGAACGATTTGTTTGCCGGGCCTAGGTACAAGTACAACACTAGGCAACCAGTTGGGTCCTTGGGTGTGCAACGTCGGATACTCTTCCAACTCCAACAAAATTTAAATTTGTTTTATATAGTGACACCCAAATGTTTAAAAAATTCGATGAATCAAAGCCCACAACCTTGACTGATTTTGTGTTGACTAGGCATAGAACAGAAATTCAATAAACAAGATGTATTCATCTCTTCTCAATCTTCTCATGTAAGATTTAAGAACCCAAGAAGTAAAAATCACAGATTTGTAAAACATTAGAAAAAATGTCAAAAAAAGAGTTACAGCAGAAAGCAGTACAAGAGATAGCAAAAGGCTGCAAAAATCAAGTCCCTGAAAACTTCATCCACAAGAATGGATACCCACAAGCTGAAGTTGAGTCAGTTCCATATATGGATGATGTTACCATTGATTTTTCTCTCCTCTTTGATGCTTCTTCATCACTACTTGAACTCGGCAAATTTCAGTCTGCTCTTAGCAAATGGGGCTGTTTTCAGGTTTGCACTTTAATGATTTTTGTAATCCTAATATTATAGGTCAAAGTTCAAATCTTTTGAAATGATGAATGATTTGGTGTGGAACTTCCTGAGCCTGACACCTTGCTTAAAAGTTGCATGAACTGGCTTTGAGAGAGTGCGTGTGATTGAAGTTGAACCTGAATGTTGTTGAGCACCTTCGTTTATGAATTTAATATTCAGTCATAGAAATACATGTCCTACCTCACTGTGTATCATTGCTTTTCCTACAGATTTACGGAATTTCCTTTTCCTTTTCCTTTATAGCTGTTGTTGTCGTTGTTGTTGTTGTTGTTGTGTTTTTGGTTCTTCTTGTCATCTCAGAAGGAAAACCAATGACAAACCAGCACTTGTCATACTTATGTCCTGGTTTCTTGCATTTAGGACTGATAGTGTATATAATTGTATACCTTGGGTTTCGCCGGCTGACCATAGAACGCAGTGCTCTCACTGTCTATGTCCATCTTTATTCTCTAGATCTCGATTTCTTCTTGCTGAAGATTTGCCATCAGCTCGTCCACAGTGTCCCATGTTTGTAAGCTTGGGCTCTATGGAAAGAGGATTGGTGACTTCAGAAGGATGGGTGTATAGTGGATCTCTTACATCCACTTTGCTCTGCTCAGAACTTGAATCTGAGTTTCCTGTCATGCTTGCAGTTTACTGTTAGATTGACTTTTTTTGAGGTAAAAGAAAATAGAGTCTCTTTAGGTCTTCATGGCTCTGATAACGTGAAACACTGAAACCTTTGAGAGCTTGAATCCATGAAGACAAGAAGATAACTAACATTATCATTTGAGAGAATAAGAATGGAGTTGAAATTTTCTGTTGTATTTCTGATGATCATTAATGTAAAGTTGCATCTGTAATTCTGTATATATGATATACAAGTTCTAGTTCTAACACATCTACTATGACAATGACATTTGATGTTGATGTTACCTTAAACTATGCTACTTCTTAATCCTCGGATTGTTCTTACAACTTTACCCTACACCATTTTGGTACTTGCTCAACTTGTGAGTTTCAAACTCATCCAAGTTCACATGCTGACTCTTGGCTTGTGTACTCTGATGTTGACTGACTTTCTGCTGTTCCCTTGCTTCCTGGTACGGTGTCATGTTGGTGTATCTTGAGTTTGTAAACAAAGGGTGCTATTTAGTAAATTTGATCATGTATATCGCGGTGTTGGTGCGCTTGATTGTTTGTTGAGTGATTGGGATACATTACATCAAGCAATATCTTTATGGGGGTAGCCAATTATTTATAAGTAATTTCTGCTGTTGTAGGCTGTAAACCATGGCATGTCAAGTCTATTCCTGGATGAAGTGCGAGAAGTTACCAAGCAATTTTTTGATCTCTCTCCAGAGGAGAAGCAAGAGTATACGAGGGCTATCAATGATTTGGAGGGGTATGGGAATGACACAGTCGTTTCAGAGAACCAGACTCTTGACTGGACTGATCGGCTTTATATTACACTTTACCCGGAAGATCAACGCAAGCTGAAATATTGGCCTGAGAAACCTCTTGAATTTAGGTGATTTTCCAACATTGGCAAGACAATCCTTTATTTCAGTCATTGATTTAATACAGTTGATAATGTTCGATGTTTTCATATCTACCTAGGCGTTATCATGTTGGCTTAAAACTGTGCTTACACTTTATCATGTGAATGTAAAACTCTGCAGGAAAATTATAAGTGAGTATACTACGAAGCTGAGGGCAATGTTCGATTATCTCTTAAAGGCCATGGCTCGTTCCTTGAGCTTGGACGAAAAGTGTTTCTTGAATGAGCATGGAGAACTGGTGATAATGGCTGGTAGATTTAATTTTTATCCACCATGCCCTAGCCCTGAACATGTTCTTGGTGTCAAGCCTCACGCCGATGGAACATCAGTCACAATGTTACTGCAAGACAAAGAAGTTGAAGGCCTCCAAGTACAAAAAGATGACCAATGGTTCAGAGTTCCCATCGTCCCTGATGCTATATTTATCAATGTTGGTGATATGCTAGAGGTAAAAGATCCTTTTGTAATTAGCTGTTACACTTGAATAGACTGTTGATTGTTGGATTAACACTGGCAGAAAGATTTAAAGCTCAATTTTTTTTGTGGGTGATTGTGCACAGATCATGAGTAATGGCATATTGAAGAGTCCGGTGCATAGGGTGGTCACAAATTCAGAGCGGGAGAGAATATCACTGGCGGTATTTTGTTTAGCAGACTCTGGTAGAGAAGTTGGACCGCTGGCTGAACTGATCACAGATGACCAGCCTCAGATGTATAAGAGGGTGAAGCACTACGAGAACATATTCTTCGAGTACTACCAGGTGGGGCAGAGACCCCTGCACGCTGTCAGACTATAGATTCTTTTTCTCTTTGCACACTTTTGAGCTTGTTTAAGTTTGCTAGTGATCATTATCTACATTTGGTGTACCAGTTTTAATTCAATACTCCGTGTAAGCTTGCATAGGTGAATTTAAATTGACAAGGGGCACTGAGTAGTGGCACACTGGCACTGATAAAGTGATAAGCCTGGTTGAGCTCTGGTATCTTCAAGAAATCGTATGAAAGTATGTTGAATGAGCCGTGCTCTGAACGGGTGCGAGACTAGTAACTTGTTAAAGTATAGTACTCATCCTTTGCTTAAATTTGAAAGAGTGAAATGCAAGTCATGCAAAAGCCTCAAGAAAGAGAACCTTTTCTGTCTGTTACAAGTGCATACGCAATCATATTCCTTCCTTTTCACCTCATTTATCTTTCTTATATTGTACACATATATGAGCTATATAAAGCCTTCACAAATCACCAAAAATCGGACACGAGAAAAACCAGCTGATCTTTCCTTTCCTTCTTAAACATCTCTTTCAGCTTTACATCAGGAAGAAAAAATTATGTCATTCATCCACAGGCCAAGGGCTGTCATCAACGGAATTCGCAGGACAAGAACCTACCGTTTCTTCTGGTGCCGTCACTGTGACAAGACGGTCAGGATTACATCTTCTTCAGACCCGTCTGGCTTCCTGTGCCCCCTTTGCTACAGCCTTTTATGCCAGGAATTTCATGTTTTGAGGCCAGGTTTCGTGTTACAGCAGCATGAAACATCTACATCAGCAGCACAGTTGTTGGACACAATGGCTCAAATGATTCAACCATCACCAAGAACAAGGACTAGACCAAGTGGGGTGTACACACAGTCGACTTTGAGCCCGCCAACGCCAGTTACGCCACCAGAACACTCACTTTTAAGGGCGGAGAATAGCCCTCTGCAAAGCTCAATAATATCTGCAGCTGAACAATACATGCCTGTAGTTAGAGTGACAGCTGATGTATTGGACCGTGACCCAACATGCCCAGTTTGTAAAGAGGAGTTTGTGGTTGATGAACAAGTCAGGAAAATGCCTTGCAGTCACTTCTATCATTCGGATTGTATCTTTCCCTGGCTTCAAATTCACAACACTTGCCCTGTGTGCCGATACCAGATTCCGCTGCCACAGAGTTCAGATCATAGCAGTAACAGTGGTAATTTCCAAGCTGCAAATCATTACATTGATCATGACAGGATTGAAGATTTTCGGTTTGAGGATGTCATGAATTTGAGCTGGCCGACATGGGCTGAGTTGTTCTCTTTGTGGCCCTTTCGCATTGGCTCTTTTCTAAATTGGTCTTTCCAAGATCAGGAGGACCCTTTCAGTGACACAGCCTCAAGCAGAACAGGTTAGCTGCTGACTTTTATTTATGAAAATATAATGATGCATATCGTGTTATACTGTCATTGATCTCTTTTCTCTACAGCGACCTCCTGGTGGGGTTACCTCATGATATTGTAGGCATCAGGAAGCACACATTGGAAGATCAGTGCAATGGTAAGTATCGCGTAACTAGTACATGACATGTGAATATTAGACGATACAAAGAATCATACAATTGAAACCTGACAAAGTAACAGATAGTACTTAATCCTGATATTGATGTTCAACATGTTTCCCCTTCTCAGCATGTGTATTTTCCAATAAGCAGATTCGGCAAATTGCCAAATTAATCAGGGCACTGGAAAAGCAATATAGCATAAACGTAATGTATTAATCACTGACAGTCAATCTGAAGGGATTGTTAGAGACTTATATAGAGTAATTGTACAGGGTGTTAGAGACAGATAACTAAGCAGAAACTGTAAGCCAATGTATATAGACATATAGATAAACAGTAGCATTCTAGGAATTTTTGCAGTGGCAAGTATCATTGCCCTTCCTTAGTTCCTTAGATAGAGATTAGAGAAACTTAAATATTACAATCTAGAAACAATACAACATTATTACAGGGCTTCAAAGGCTCCTAGAGGCTAGAGTCTGGACATAGTCTTTGCAAATTAGATGTCTGAAATGTGTCCATGTGGATGTTGTCTGCTGCAGGCAAGGCAACCAGCAGCAAGATGCATTTGCCTAAGACTCAAAATATGGCGCACGAGAAACACAAATGAAGCTCAAAACTCAAAGTTCATCTCTTCCATATGCCCAAACCTGAGACATTATAAAATATCAATCAATCATGGGCAATCATAAATATCAGCTCTTTTGAAAACAATGTGCCTGTTAAACACTCGTAAAACTTAACTAACAGAAGACCATTACGGCATTATGAGTTATATATAACTCGACAGTCCACACACAAATTAAATTCAGAGAAATCGAAATGTTTTTTGAGAAAGTAGATGCAACTGCATGCTCAGAGCTTGGATCTAGATCAAAGAGCTTCATATCAATCATATGCCTCTATTTGACAGGCAATCTGTTTCTACCAAAAGCATAGTGTACAATTAATACTGTCTATTAAACACATACCTTCTGACATGCTTCTGAGATAGGTAGGGGAGGTTCAGAAACGGAGCCATCTAAGATATGACTTGCAACCCAGTAATTGGCAGCTTCTGTGTAATGAACACCATCCCAACTTATATATTCCCTTGGATTTGTGCAAGAAGTAGCATAGACAGGAACACCGTTCTCGACTTTTACATCCCAACAAAACAGGCTGGGATCATCAGAATGCTTGCAGCAAAACCCAAGCGGATCCACAAAGCCTGTATCATATATATAGACAGCCATACTATTCAGAAAGATGTTTCAACTCTTGAGCTAACACAGCAGTTGATATTTCAACTTGCAACCACTAGATTATTGTTAGATGGTGCTATATATGAGCTGAGAGACATACCAGCATTTGTAGCATTTTCGATCATTGAATACTTGGCAGTGTAGATGTCTACATAAGTGAATGCTGCATCCTGGTGCTGAGCTCGGAGTTGGGTAACTTTAGCCTTGAGCTGCTTGTTAAACTCTCGAGAGACTTCGTTATAAGACTTGATGCAACCAATTTCATCAGCTTGTTCCGGTTGTTTGGAATACATCATAAGGACAATCGGTAAACATCCTAGAGGACCTGTGTTGTGAATCCAGAAGGCTCTAGCTCCATGTTCATACAGATTCTAAGACATATTTACCATTAAGCACAACATCAAATAACCAAAAAAGTATGAATTTACAAACACTGAAGTGTGCAAATCACAAACATTCTATTCAATCTGTATCACTGTAACAGATAGAATGAGTAGAAACGCAAAACACCTTAATTTGTACCTGAATTGCAAGAGTTGCTTGGTTGATTAAATCAGGAATAGACCCGAGCACCTCGTCTTGGGTCGATGTTAACAATCTGAAGTGGAGATCATTCTGTCCGATGTCAAATATGTAGAGAGCTTCTGAGAAATCTTGTGGCCTTGGTAGACCATGTTTCTTTCCTTTGCCATACAGCTCAGTGGTTCGATTTTTAAACTGATCAAACTGTGAAAGCTGTCTTTTTAAGGACAGTGGACTGAACCCTGCATCAATCATCCTGCCTGTCGCGGACTCAATGGTCGCTCCACTTACAGCAAAATTTGCACCATGGCTATAACTTGTACCAATTGAATCAAGAAATGCACTCAAATGTGGCAAGCCTAGCTCCGCAGCTGCATTGTCAACGTAAACTTCACGTTAACACTATTTTCACTTGAAACATATACAGTGATGCTGAGTACATACAACATTGAAGGGAATAACTCACCAAGAAAATCAACTATGACGCGGCCATCAGAATAACGGCCTGAAGGCTCACCATAAGAACGAGGAAGGCGGCCAAAGGCAGCTGGTGCACTGCCTGTATCAGAATTAGAGTCGCCGAAATTGTAGATTGCCGGGAAGTCACAGACATTGTGGGAGTTCACAGGTTCAGCAGATGGCGTGATCAACACAAGTAGTACAAGTAATAGCAACACCTTATTATTTGGCCCCCATGAAAACCTCATCTTGAGTCTTGTAATCTTGTATCCTATACTGAATGAGGGTTGACTTTGTTATACAAGTTTCAGCTTTCAAGGCCAAATCTTGTACTAGCACATTCCAGAGATTTATATAATACTTCAAATCTTCTTTTATATATATCCGACACAAACTTTTAGGACCATCAAGCTGGATTTTTGTACTTTATCTTTAACTTAGCATGGAATCTAGCTAATTCAAATTCAATTCTTTCAGAGTTTTCTTTAAAATAATCTTTGTGATGTTCACTTGTTCAGTGCAGGATTTAATTCAAATTCGCGCGGCTTAACCCAATGCTTCCTTAACGTACCATTCCTGGATCCAAGCATCTTAACGACCCATTTTCGATATGATGACCAGGTCACTCCTTGAGCTCTGATACCGCTTGTTAGTCCCCCGTCCTAGAATACTCAGCATTTGGATATATTGTGCTTTAGGGTAAAGTCTTATGGGTCTGGACATACTAATATGATGATAATAAAGTTTCTCTAAAGCCTGTGACTCTGTGAGCCAGTGAGCATTGCAGTCAAACTAATATAAACTGAGACTTGTTTACAAAACCTGTCTGACAAAACATAAAGTAGTCTTATATCTGCAGATTTGAAAGCATGATAATGCAACACTTACTGCACAGAGTTATCAGATGTTTGAAGTCTGAACTAAGGGGTTATCAGACCCTTCATCACCATGGTGAGAGTAATAAGGAGGCGAAGGTTTCGGGTTTGGGGTATAGGGTATCAAAGGGTGCCATGCTCAATAGGCCCTGGTCTAGTCGTATCTACAGAAGTAGTGATCCGAAAATAGTTGTTACCTCCTGACATTGTAAGCTCCAGGAAGCATACATTGGAAGATCAGTGCAAAAGTATCTATATATAATAAAACAGACAGTCATTCAGTTAAAACTTTACAAAATAACAGATAGTTCTTAAACTGATATCAACATTCAGCATGTTTTCTCTTCTTAGTATGTGTACTTTACCGCTAATCAGATCCGCAAAATTGGCAACTTATTCCGGGCACTGGAAAGGCAATATTGCGTAACCTAATGTGGTTGGCGCTGACGGTCAATTGGAAGTGATTGCTAGAGACTTATATGGAGTTGTTGTACAGGATGTTAGAGACAGATAATTAAGCAGAACACATTCACAAAGATATAAGTTTAACTATTAGCAATCCAAGAACCAACAAGTAACTTAAACGTTAAGGTTCATTTTTTCATAGATTGATAAACTTGACTACACAATCTAGAAACAGTAAAATATTATTGAAATGACTCAAAGACTCTCTCTCTCTGAAAGCAGTGGCTTCACAGAATGAGCAGAAATTGACATTGTCTTTCAGTCTTTCCATAAGCCTGAGTGACAGTAAATTCCCTCAAATGCATCCATGTATGTTGACTATGCTGTAGGCAAGATAACCAGCAACGAGGCGCATTTACCTAAGCATATGGACTCAAATTTCATCTCTTCCATACGTTAAAACCTGAGACATACATTATAAGATATCAATCATAGGTATAAGTTTAACATCCCTAACACGGATTATTCCACAGTGAAAGTGTTCATTATGAGTCAAGCTTTTAAATTGTAAGCCAACTTTTTTTCTTTTGAAGTCTTTTGTCAAAAATTCTGAAACATATACCTTTTGACATGCTTCAGAGATAGGTAGGGGAAGAACGGAAAAGGAGCCATCCGAGATTTGGCTTGCAATCAAATGATTCGCAGCTTCTGTGTAATGAATACCGTCCCAACTAATGTACTCCCCTGGATATTCGCAAGAATAATCATTAGAGGGCTGTAGACAATACCCATGAGGATCCACAAAGCCTGTATCATATAAACAGCACTTTAGTTCAAAAAGATGTTCCAAAACAAAAAAGAAAAAAAAAATAGAAAGAAAAGAAACTTACAGTCTAAAGCTCACCATGTATCTTAAAGGTGAAACCTTTTTATGTCGTTGCATATAATTAGGCACAAACACTAAAATATTGATCCGAGAAGCTTACCAAGATTTGTAGCATTTTCGTACAGAGAATACTTGACAGTGTTGACATCCACATAAGTGAATGCTGCATCCTGCAGTTGTGCCCTGAGTTGGGACAACATAGTCTTGAGCTGCTTGTTAAACTCTTGAGCGACTTCATTGAAAGGCTTAATGCAACCGATTTCATCAATGTTTTCTGGCGGCTGGCGAAAATTGGCAACGTAAAGTGGCAAACATCCTATAGGACCTGTGTTGTGAATCCGGAACACCCTAGCTCCGTGTTCATAAAGATTCTAAGACAAGTAACCCAATAAAAAAAATGTATATATATATATGTAAGAATATAGAGAGAGGAGGATTGCATTATAGAATACTGACTTGATTCATAGAAGTCCCCTTATATAGTTGACATGCTAACGTGAACATAATAGGTTTAGAATATATTTTCCTAATACAACATTATACTATCTTAATCTAATGATATTCCCGATATCTCACATATCCTCTAATACTCCCCCGCAATCGGAGCGGTAGTATCACGAACACTGCGCTTGGAAAAGAATCGAACCCACCAAAGTTGTAATTGTAGTCGTAGAACACTTCCTTCAAATAGGTTGGTCAGCAGAGGTAGCGTCGAAACGAACCAATTGGAGGAACCAGTGCAGAGGCTAGTTGTGAAAACATGCCAAGTGGGGGTGGTCGAAACCATGCCCAACAATCTGAGGTTGCCTTGGTGCTGTAAACCAAAATAATATTGAAAGAATAATATTGTTGGTGGTGTGATTGAAAACCAATGAAGCAAGCTGATGGGACTGCACGACTCATGGCTGCCATTATCACGCAAGTTGGGTGGTGTTGCCAAGATGGGGTTCGCTGCCAAGATTGGAACCAAAGTGGACCACACGTTGCAAGAACAAGTTCTCTGTTGGGATCGTGCCGATGCAAACGATCACTCACGACGAGGTGGAGATGGCTCGAAAGCCCTAAAACTACTCTCACGCGGGACCGGGGCCGAAGCAAAACCGGTCACTTACGCTGAGAAGGGATGGCTCGAAAGCCCTACATAAGGGGAAGCAACGGTGACTGAACAGGGTGAAGGCCACAATCTGGCAATGCGAAAAAAGGAAATCGGGGCCGAGGCTACCGATTAATCACGATGAGACAGCAGGTAGGTCGGAGATGTCAAAGTCCAATGCGTGGGGTTCACTGCGGAGATCGGGCCGAAGCAAAGCGATCAATCAGGCAGGAATTTAATGCCCACGAGGCTGATCTTCCGACACGGACCACTGAAGGAGGCACAAGGCTGATCTTGGGGACGGGCGAATGACAATGGTGAGATCAACGGCAAGGAGCCCAGGGATGATAGTCATCAGTACACCATGCATATTGCCATATTGTTACGTGAGACCAAAGGACTGACGAGCATGAATGTGAGATCAGAGAAACAGAAATTTGACTGGATGATTTTTATTAAACTGACCATAAAAATATGAAAAGATAATAAAACAGAAATGTGAAGAAGGAGCAGCCGGAGATGGAAGTTATATTATCCATCTCCGGCCGCAGTGGAAGCTCAACGAAGGGTTTGTGTTTAGATCAATGTTTGGTCTGATACCATGTAAGAATATAGAGAGAGGGAGGATTGCATTATAGAATACTGACTTGATTCATAATAAATTAGGGGAAGTCCCCTTATATAGTTGACATGCTAATGTGAACATAATAGGTCTAGAATATATTTTCCTAATACAACATTATACTATCCTAATCTAATGATATTCCCGATATCTCACATATCCTCTATATATATATATATATATATATATATACATATATATATATATATATAATGATTCTATGACATAGCGTCAACAACAACAACAAAATTACTTATTCAAGATAAAATGAGTAGAACCCGAAATAATCTTACTTTATACCTGAATTGCAAGACTTGTTTGGTTGATCAAATCGGGAATAGACTCGAGCACCTCATCCACGGTAGACATAAATAACCCGTAAGAAATATCATTTTGTCCAATGTCAAATGTGTAGAGAGCCTTTGAGAAATCCTCTGGCCTTGGTAGACCGTCTGTCTTTCCATTTCCATACATCTCTGTGGTTCGAACTTTAAATTGATCAAACTGTGAAAGCTGTCTTTGTAAGTAGAGAGGACTGAATCCTGTATCAATTATCCTGCCTGTTCCGGACTCAATGGTCGCGCCACTTGCAGCAAAATTTGCACCATGGCTATAACTTGTGCCAAGTGAATCAAGAAATGCACTCAAATATGGTAAGCCTAGTTCTTCAGCTGCATAATCAACATGGGAAATTATGTTGACGTCATTTTTGCTTGAACAAATACAGTTTTACACAGTACAAACAGAAGTATTATTATTACATGAATATTAGAGGATATAACTTACCAAGGAAGTCAAGAATTAGGCGTCCATCAGAGTAACGACCATAAGGCGCACTAAAGAAAGTCTCACCATAGGGAGGCTCAAGGTGGCCGAAGGCAGCTGAAGCACTGCCTATATCAGAGGTGGAGTCGCCAAAATTGTAGATTGCCGGGAAGTCACAGACATTGGACTTCACTGTCACAGCAGATGCTGATATGATCAACACAAGTAACAACACTACCATATTATTTGGCACCCAAGAAAAACTCATCATGACTTCAATCTCAGGATGAATTATGAGTGACTTTGTTATACTCTGTTGATTTTAGTGTTTGAGCCATGAATTGAGTTGAGAACCTTGTGTGTATTGTATTTCTGATGCCTTGTTTCAATGAAACATACAAGTTATTTGTACACTCCAAGGTATGCATGTTGGAGCTTTTACCACTAAGGATGAAAACAACTATGTGGCTTAATTACCTATAGGTAATAAAGCAACTATGTGGCTAAATCAGGGACTTGTAATTAACAGTGCCTTGTATCATCTCTTTTACATACTCCGTATTTGTGTTACCCGCGTGCAGCATGCTTTGACTTAATCCTTCTTTGATTATCAAGATTTGACAAGCGGACCATAATGATCTCTTATTACTTGTTTAGCTTGACTGATCACTAAAACATGTTTTTCAGATTCATATATTAGATTTATGACATTTTTTTTTTTTGAAAGTGGTAGCATAGATAACATAAGAACGAAATAAAGATACAAGTGTCTTAGAGTACATAACCGAAGTCAAGTCCTACTCCCCTCCTGGGTCAATATCCTCCCCCGGGTTAAAGCGGGGAACAAAAGCACCAGTAGCATCAAAATACATATGAATGGCGAGGGGAGGGGTTACAAAGTGGTGAAACTCATTACATTCCAGGTGAATCCTCGCCTCCCGAGCTAGTAAGTCAACAGCTTGAACCCACTTCCTCGTAATGTAGTGTGTCGTCTTCAGGAATCCATCCTCGATGAACGCCCTACACATGGTATAAAGATTGATGAAGCGATCTTTGATCCTACCTCCACTCTGAATGCCAAGAGTTACGAATTTGCAGTCATTTAGCAGGTGATCGAACCCCCTGCCATCCATTTTCTTTGCACCAATTTGCAGCCACAAGAATACCAAGGATCTCCGCGTGCGCGGCGTCCATCGCAAAGATGGCTGTAGTGAAGCTGGCAGCCCATGTGCCATTCGGGTGGAGGAGAATCCCCCCAACACCTGCAAATTTGTCACTAGTAACAAAAGAGGCATCGACCATGAGTGTGTAGTGGGGGCAGGGGAAAAGGAGGAGTTCTGGGATAATGCTGAGGCAACGGTGGGTGTTGGCTTCTTGGATAGGACCAAGGGTGGAGGAGGTAAAATTTGAGATTTGTTGCTCGGTCGTATGAATAAGGGTGGTGGCAGTGATTTTTTTTGTTTCAAAGAACCAAATGTTCCGCCGCTTCCAGATAGCCCAAATGACAAAGGAGAAGGTGGTACTCCAAGCACAGTTTTTACTAATGTTACAATGAAACCAATCTGTCAAATTCATGGTGAAAAAGGAAGGGGAGACATTAAGCGCATTCCAAATCTCAGGAGCTCGAGGACAATCCCTAAGCACGTGAAGTGCATCTTCAGTAGTAGTAGGACAATTGGGGCACGAGGGTCCACATCCCATGCCTCTCCTTGAGAGGGTGGCTCTAGTGGGGAGACGCTCCACACCGCAAGCCACATGAAGAATCTAATTCTCGGAAGAGTGTGGAGGGACCAAATGCAAGGCCAAATGTCCTCTTTACTACTATAGGGATAGCAAAAAGTCCAGAAGTTATTATAAACAAGGGAAGTGTTAAAAAAATTATGGAGGGAAGCGCTACAGCAAAAAGTGTCTTCCCCGACGTTAGGCAAAGTCATGTGCGTTAGTCTATGGACAATGGTTGCCGGCAAAAAGGGTCTAAAATTTCCTAGGTGAGAGAGGTCGTCGGCAACGGAAAGGTTAGAGTCGGTGGCAGAGAGGGGACCAATGAAGTGTTGGCGGAGAGGCCCATCAGAGGCCCAAGAGTCGAACCAAAAATTAGCAGTGTCACCCTTTCCAAGGGCCCAACAGCTGTTTTGGCAGAAAAGATCCCACCCCTGTCTAAGGCCATTCCAAATATGGGAGCCTTTTCCAAAATCCAGGGGTTGGGCTCTACGGGCACAATATTTCTAGTGAAGGAAACGAGTAGCAAGGTTAGACTTGGCGTCGAGTTGCCAACAGAGTTTCATCATGAAGATGGAGTTCATGATTTTACTTGAGCGAAATCCTAAGCCCCCTCTATCTTTAGGCCTACACAGCTTGTCCCACGCAATTAAGTGGAGACCACGGTTGTCCGGCTTGTCCCCCCAAAAGAATTTAGCACAGATAGAATCAAGGGAGGTAAGGGCATAAGAAGGGAAGGCTATGGATTGCATGGTGTACCAAGGGATTGTAGAAAGAGTGGTTTTGATGAGGATGACTTTCCCGGCTTTGGAGAGTGTGTTGGTTTTCCAGTTAGAGAGCTTATTCTTAACTTTGGCTATGATTTTCAAGAAATGGTCCTTGCTAGGTCTCTTGGCCGAGAGAGGGAAGCCAAGGTAAGTACCAAGGTCAGGGCTAGCTTTGATACCAAGGGTATCCTCAAGGTTAGCTAGGTCGAGATCAGAAGTGGTTCTGGAGACAAGGAGTTTGCTTTTAGAAGCATTCATCCTCTGCCCAGAAGTGCAGAAAAAAGTATCAAGGGTCTCAAGAGCACAATCAAGGGTCCTGGCAGAAGTGTCGCCGAAGATTATCAAATCGTCGGCAAAGAAGAGGTGAGAGATGGTGACGTCACTCCTAGGGAGGCGGCAAGGCTTCCAGCTCGCAGAGTCACAAGCCTTATGGATTTATGACAAATTGAAAATGCAAGCCTTCACTCTTCATCAGTTGAACTTATTGTTGGATATATGTAAGCTATGTGTATGTTCTAGTTGTCCCATATTGGTGTTTATAAGGACATGTATATCCTTATAAGTTAAGAGGGTTAATATTAGGTAATTAATTAGTTATATTAATAAATTAGGATAATATTAGAAGCTAGTTTTATAACTAACTTAATCTTAACCGGTTACAAGAAAACAACGAAAATGCGACCATCTAAATTTCTGTCGCAAAAATAACTTTTACGACCGATTTTGCGACTACAAATGAGTTGGTCGCAATGTTTACGACCGACTCTAATTAGTCGCAAAACAGTCGCATATTTGCGACCAATAATTTGAATTGAGACCGATTATCGGTTGCAAAATTAAACAATAAAAAAAATCATATTGACCTAGGACTAATTAAAGAAATAAAATCATTCTCTTTAAAATTAAAAATAAAACTAAGAAAAGGAAAAAAATCTAAAAAAACCTAATCAGATTTGGGTTTAAGAGTTAATTGATTTCTATTGTTGATGTTAATTGATTTGAGTTTTTATGATGTTAATTGATTCTAGGGTCGATATTAATTGATTTGGGTTATAATTATAACCATAAATTCCCAATCGGTAGGGTCGATGTTAATTGATATTAATTATAACAAGTATCAACGATGTTAATTAATTTGGGTTTTTATAATGTTAATTGATTTCCATTGTTGATACTTGTTATAGAACTCGAGACCGAGGGTTGTTGGTTTTGTGGCTGGATACTACTGTGGTGTTCAAAGAGGTTTTGCTAGTGCTTATTGATTTCGTGGTTAGGTTGCTTGATGTGAAACAAGCACATAATAAAGAAGGCAGGACAGTTTTGTACTTGGTGTTGGACTACATGGAGACTGATCATAAGAGATACATTCGTAGTTTCCGGAGCATTGGAGATAATGTCCCTCCTGAGAATGTTAAGGTATGGTTGTGCATTTCCAACTGTCAATTAACTTAGTTTGAGGATGTGTGTTCTTGTGTTATTTAAATTGATAGGGCTCAGAAATTGGCTATGAATGGATTTTCTCGAGTAAGAAATGTTTGTTTTTTTTTTTTTTATGTTCTAGAGTCTGATGTATCAACTCTGCTAAGGCGTTGCATTCTGTCATGGTCATGCTGTCATTCACTGGTAATAATTCTCGTCTCTTCACTGTTTGGTTATCGATGTCTGCACATTCATGTCTTTTCTGCGGCTTGAATCGCATAAGCTACGAGTATTGTATATATTGATTCCGTGTTCTTCAGTGACCTTAAGCCGCACAATCTTCTGATGGACCGTAAATCAATAGTTCTCAAGATCGCAGACTTTGGACTTGCTCGAGCATTCATCGTTTCCATTAAGAAATACACTCATGAGGTCTGTATTCACATGTGAGTAATATTTTGCAGCCATACTAATATTCTGCGTTAATTATGAGTAATAGAATAGAGTTCTCATACAGTCATATTCTGCAATTTGCAGCTGTTACAAGCAAAAACAATCACATTACCATAATGCAGTAAATTAAAGAGACCAAATTATGACAGGAAAGATGAAATTATGCTCATTTCTTTCATTATTTCAAGTCGTTATCTATTTAAATTTAGTTTCTGATTAACTTTATATATGAACCTCATCAATGTTTTTGAATAACTTGATTTTTTTTGGTACTCCTTTTTGAATAACTTTAGAGGTTGTTAATTTTTTTGTAATTGATAGGTCCTTATTTTGCATAGTTATATAGGACTTTACGGTGCTATAATTGTTATATTTGCCCCTATTTAGACTTAATTATCATTCATTCGCGCAATATTTCACGTCCTTGGTATAGCTTTAGTTTTTGAGCTTTTCAGGACATAAAGAGGACATTTTGGAGGATTTAAGATGCGGGATTGAACTCTTCAGCACAGTGCCAACTTCAAAGCTCAATATCTCCCAAATCACTTTGAATTTTTCAATTAAACCAATTGGAGGTGAAATATTATGATCTTAGCTTTCTAATAAGTTGTCACACGCCCTAATCAGATAAGTAACGAAGAAATTAGAGACGTTTGAAATTGGACAGCCGGACCAGTTTTACACAACTCGTGCGTTGATTGCACGACTCGTGTAAATTCACGATTTGGTCTCAGCTGTGGGCACGACTTGTGTGGCTACGCTGGTGATAATTTCCGGATTTGCTTTATTTGTTTTCAGGGGTTTATTTCCTATTTATAATTAGGAAATTGCGTATTTATACCTTGTTGAGCCTTTGTGTAACAGCCCGAACCACCGTCCGTCGCAACACAATCCAATAAGATGGAAAGTCACCCCTTAGACCCGAACATCCTCTCGAGGGCTCAAAAAGGTGAAGGCCTTGTTGGTAGTATGATGGTAGAAATCTATTATAAACGGATCATATGAGCCCTAGTTTCCCAATGTGAGACAAACCAACTCTATAAACCAATTTCCTAATTCCGTAGTGTTACAAACTCCCTCACTTAGAGAATGCAATGTCCTCGTTGCACCTCAGCCAAACCATATCAACATCAACACAGGTTCGAGAGCTCCCCCGCTAGACGGCTGGTCCGGGCCTCGCCCCAGCACCTAGCACGTGGTTGCAGGGTTGCTCTGATACCATCTGTAACAGCCCGAACCACCGTCCGTCGCAACATAACCCAATAAGATGGGAAGCCACCCCTTAGGCCCGAACATCCTCTCGTTGTTGGTAGTATGATGGTAGGAATCTATTATAAACTGATCATATAAGTCTTAGTTTCCTAATGTGAGACAAACCAACTCCATTTACCACTTTCCTAATTCCGTAGTGTTACACTTTGTATTAGACATCTAAGCTTTCATTTTTTTCTGCACACCTTTATTTTCAAGAGTTTAACTTTATTTCAAGATTCAAGACTTATTGTTTCTCGAAGATTATTTTCTATTATATTTCATCGTATTATTCAAACCAAATTGAGAGTATTGTTATTTCTTCCCTTAATCTTTTAGTTATGTTTTGTTATAATTCAATTCTTGTTGTTTTTTATTTAGTTATGTGTGAGTAGTTTTTCTCTAGGGGTTTGATTGAACCCTAAACTCTGTTAGTTTTTTTGCAGTTTAAAACTCATTTAATAAGCGTGAAAAACGAATTAAAAGGTGAGCCCCGTTTAGAAAGGAAAAAAACTCCACCCTCCCATTTAAAACGCGAATTAAACGTATATCACGTATTATTAGTAAAAAAAAAACTTTGACTTTCGAATAGTCAGCTTCTTTTCTGATAAGTTTCGCAGCACCGTCTTCTATGTTCGCCAGTATTTTCTACTATCGGTTGGTAAATTACATCGTAGAAAGAGCTCCAAAACTATTTTGAGTTCAATTGGTTGTCTATCACACTATATATGTAAGATTTTGTTCCGATTTTTTGCCCGAAATTTTCAAAACAAAGCCGAATTTTAAGAATTAAACGCATTTTTCCGTTTTTTAAAAGTCAACGATTTTTTCAACGGATTTTTTACCGTCGTTTTTGAAAACTTTGCCGTTTAATCCTCGCCGTTTTAAACTCCGTTTAATACTCGTACCGTTTTTAACTAACTATGACCCTAACATGCTTGATACTATGATTTAATTCACAAACTAGCAAGTTATATTGATTCATATGATTAGGGCTTATTATGGGTAAATTTAATAATCAACTTGATTTTGATTATTGCTGTCTAATTTATTTGCATGTTGCTGCGATTAGATTTACATTAATTCATGCTTCTTGAGTGCTAAACAGAGTTTATAAACGAAAGTTGCGATTCTTGTTTACTAATTAGCCCTCTAATATTGATTAGGACTGTTTCCCCACCAGAGTGGGTTGCTAGGACTAGTTGTGAGTTATATATGCGTTCTTAATGCTTCTTATTGGTTGATCATTTCACTATGGGAGTAGGATTTAGGATAGTAATTGGATTAGACTATAATAGCTCCGCCGGGATAGGTAGTTCTTTGCATAATCTACCCTGGTCTATGTGTAATTGACTTGCTATGTGCTTTAATATAGTAGTAGATGCGTGTCAGTGGGGATATTTCCACCCTAGGCCTTTAGTTTATCCATTCACAATCGCTTTATTTACACTCTTGTTAGTTTTAGTTGATAATCAACAACCTATTTCGACCATTAGTGTAGCTGACTCCATAATCTTTTAGACAACCTAAACATTACTCATACCTCCCTGAGATCGACCCGTACGCTTGCGGTTAAGTAAATATGTAACAAGTTTTTGGCGCCATTGCTGGGGAGGTAACGGTACTAATTCTAGGTTTCTTTAGGATCTATTTGTCTACGCATATTTTTTTTTTGTTTTCTTGTTGTTACTGACTTGTGCTTCTCCATGAGATCATGACTGTTTTCATTCTTCCCCAATATGATGGTGAACCACTTCACCATTAATAGTCTCGATTTAAGGAGTATGTGACTTATATTGGTACTCTTGGTTATTTTTATTTTTGGGGGAACTATACGATGTGACCACTGATTGCATGATGTAGACAACGTACTTGAGGCTTCCCTTACAGTGCCTGATGATGAAAAGGGACTTAATAGGCGATAATCAGTTTTGTTTGCCAATGAGTTCATATATTGTTTGGGCCTAAGTTACTGCTAGTTTAGCATTTAGCCCAACTCCTTATGGGTGTATTAGTAGTATCCTTTGTGTTGGACTTGGTTCACCGTAGCCCATTACCAAGAAGTGGGTTGACTATAATAGCCTTGGTTTTATTTTACGTAACATGCATGGCAAGGGAGTTGGATGCCAGTTTGGTGTCTGGCATCCAAAGAGTTTCACTTGTACACACCATCCCGAGTAGTTTGTTACATCATTATCACTTCATTTATCTATTTTTTTTTTCCGGATAAAGTCATATCTCTCATTTTTCACATTTATATTCATTTCACCTAACCTCTCTATCTTTTCAAACCATTATCCTTCCATTATTTCAGAATTTTATCCCTCCCCGCTGTTATTATCTATCACATTTTGACATCTTGGTAATCCTATCATCTTGGTTTCTTGGAGACTAAGCCTAGGGTAGCCAAGCCTAGCTTAGTTTTCCCATATATAGGAATCTCATACCCTCATTATAACCTACGGTGACACATTGGGGGTGAAAACATGACTGAAGACTACAACGACACATGGCAAATATACTGCGTACAACTCTACCTATACACTTATAAACCCATTCAAACACACAAATAGCATTCTAGGATCATACTGAGATTACAAGGAGCAAGGCCAGACTGGTGAGCTTAGTGCCATACAAGGGTCAAAATCGGAGGTTGGGCCCGTTGGCAAACAAAATTGAGATACGCGAAACATCGCAGATAAGTCCTGAGGGCCCTTAATATTAATGTTTTCTGAAATGATTTTATTTTAAAAGCCCTTTACTTGATATAATATGCATGGTTCTTTCGATCTTCTTTTTGTGGAGTAACGTGTGATTTATTATTTTTATGCGTGCATGTTGCTTAATTGTTCTAAGTATGACCTTACGTTTCAAGCATGATAAAAATAGTGAATCGATAACGTGGCTTTCATATGGTATGTGCATTTTATGATTATGGTATTTCCTTTGCATAAGCATGTCGTTCGTATTAGTATGTTCATTGAGTCTTTTCGCATGGATTTAATTTCACCTTGCATGCAACGTGTTATGCCTATTCGTCGTCGATTAATTACTTTTAATTTACTATTGATCAATGTGTTAAGACTATTGACCACGACGGGCGGTTTGGGTGCCTAACACCTTCCCAACCTGTAACCTTGCACGGACCCATACTAGGTTCGTGGGGTCCTAAAAAGAAAACCTCGCTGGCGACTCCTGGTCAATAGCAATTTATTTAATGATGGCGAATCGGCCCACCCGGCCGGTACGGTACCTCACACATGACCTCCGCAACCATATCGTTGGCGGATTATTTGACTAATGGTGACTTTTTATTCTTTATAGATGACGCAGCTTGGAATTTCCTTGATTACCTGGCCTCATACACTTTACAGATTGAGTTGGCGACCCCACCTCCTAAATATGATCTTGAAATTACCCTAGAGAAATTCATGGCTCAATGTGCCAAGTCCAAGGCAGACTTTGAAGCATACAACAGTGTCAGATTTGGTTTTGATGAATCTCTACGAGTATCTGATTTTGAGGTTGTTCCACCCCTGATGGATCATATGAGTGATTTTTGTGCTCCTATTGTTAAAGGTGATGCGTTATTTGATGATGATGACTATGTGGATGATAGCGAGTTAGATTCTACTTTAACTCCAATTCTTTCCACTATTGTTGATGTTGCGCTTTTACATGATAGAGACGGTTTTTCAATGCATTGTGATGATGATCACTCACCTTTAGGAGGTTTTTTGGATGTGACTTTTGAGAGTGGGAGAGAAATTACGTCATTAATTAGAGGAGGTTGAAGTGCAAGAAAAAGATTGTGTGCATATTGAGATTTGCGCTCCACAAAATGAGACCCCGATACCTCCTTTACATAAGCTAGTTGTGGTCGTTCCTAAGCATATCTCTAACCCACCATGTCTCATATGCTTGTCATCTCTTGTGACTTATGTGTTTAAGTTTTCTGTTAGATTGTCTAAAGACGACATTGAAGTTACTTTTGTGAAACATAGAGGACGATGGAGATCTTTTGTAACACTACGGAATATGGAAAATGGATTATGGAGTTGGTTTGTCCCACATTGGGAAAAATAAGGCTCATATGATCAGTTTATAATAGATTCCTACCATCATACTACCAACAAGGCCTTCACCTTTTAGAGCCCACGAGAGGATATTCGGGCCTAAAGGGTGACTACCCATCTTATTGGGCTGTGTTGCGACGTATGATGGATCGGGCTATTATAGATGGTATCAGAGCAACCCTGCGATCGTTTGCTGGGTGCTGGGGTTAGGCCCAGGTCAGCCGCCAAGCGGGGGAGATCTTGGACCTGTGTTAATGTTAGTATGGAATGGCCGAGTCGCGACGGGGACGTCGCGTTCTCTAAGTGGGGGAGTTTGTAATACTATGGAATATGGAAAGTGGATTATGGAGTTGGTTTGTCCCACATTGGGAAAATAAGGCTCATATGGTCAGTTTATAATAAATTCCTACCATCATACTACCAACAAAGCATTCACCTTTTAGAGCCCACGAGAGGATTAACCGGCCTAATGGGTGGCTTCCCATCTTATTGGGTTGTGTTACGACGGACGGTGGTTCGGGCTATTACATCTTTCCCACCATCCAATACGTAAAAAATGAGTTTCGAGAACCCTGGTAAGAGAACGTATTTTAGCGGAACCGTTCTCTTAAGATCTTAGAAAACGGTTTGGCTAAAAACAATACTCAAGTGTATTTTATGTAAAAAAAAGTAAAAAGAAAAACGAAAAATTCACGTATTGACCCTGAGTTTTGCAAGATTGCACGTGGTGACCCAAATTTTAAGTTTCTGCACACGGTGACCCTGAACTATGCATTTTGTGCACGTGGTGGCCCTATATGTTAACGCTGTTAGAAGTCCGTTAAGTTTTTGTCAAATTAAGCTCTAATATCATCTTTTGGAGATAGCAATTAGTTATTTACACCACATCCAACATTAATTTAATATCGTATTAACACATAGTTAACTTCAATTAATTGAACTTTTTTATTAAAAAATTGTAGATTAGAACTTAATTATGACATAACTTAACGGAATTCGAACGGTGTTAAAATATAGGGTTACCGCGTGCACAAAATGCATAGTTCAGGGTTACCGTGTGCAGAAACTTGAAATTTAGGTCACCACGTGCAATTTTGCAAAACTCAGGATCACCACGTGAATTTTCCGAAAGAAAAATTAGACACAACACAACGGTTCCGGGCAAAACCGTTCTCTTATCCATGGCTAAAAATAAAACCAAACGTAAGAGAATGGTTCTTTCAAAAACCGTTGTCTAATATACACCTAAGAAAACGGTTTATTAAAATAACCGTTCTAATTAACAACTTATATATCCTAATAAATTAAAAAAAATTAAAATGTAAAAACCCCTCCCTCGTGAAATCTGCCTCTCATCAGTTCTCATCAATCCATCATAACTTTTCGTCTCTTTTTGTCCTTCTCTCTCTCATAATTCATCAGAATTCTCAGCTCCCCCTCTATCTCTCATACTTCATTCATAATTCATCATCACGTTATTTGTATTCATAAATATCTGTCTCTCTCCTCCCCGTTATTTAGTGTTGGTGCCATCTCCATCTCTAAAATCCCACCGGGTCTCCGTCTTCAAATCCGCACCTCTCCAGCGGCGCCGACTTCTTCCCCGCCTGCAGCCTACTCCATCCCACCCAAGTCGCGTTGTCCGTAATTACTAATGGTGAGATCTTATTTTAAACTTTTAGATTTCATTTTGAAAGTATGGTGGAATTCAACTTTTTATAACTTTGGTTTTTGTTTTCTGGGTGATCTAATTCTATAAATGTAAAAACGAGATCTGAAATTATATGGAATTTTAAAGAAAGAAAACTGATGGTACAAATTATTTTGTTATAAACTTTTAGGGTTTTTTTATTTGTGCGAAAATTGAATTTTTTTTTTTGTTTTAATTTCACCCAAGATCAATTATATAATTTCAGATCCCATTTTGAAATTTCGTTTACATATACTCGTTTTTTAAATCTAATCAATATTTTACTTTTGACCATGCATGTTGTTGGTTAGTAAGGAGATGAAAATTATTCATGAAGAAAGCTAAAGCAAAAAGAAAAAGGGTCAAGACCAAAGAAGGCACAACGGCGATGCAATAATCACGAATATAGGAATACAAATCAAGGTTTTTTTCTTTATGGGATCTAGTCTCTATTTTAATTAGATTGACATAGTTTTGGTTAGCTTTTTTTTGTTCCCTTTCAGAATAATTTGTAATCCTAGAGATGTACTCATCTCCAAATTTCATATATGTTATTGAATTAGATTTTATTTTAAGTTCAAGTTACTTTTCCTTGATGTTGCGATTAAAGTTGTTGAGCTTCATGTTGTTGTTGTTGTTGTTGTTGTTGTTGTTGCTGCTGTTGTTGTTGCTGTGTTGTTGTTGCTGCTGCTGCTGTTGTTGCTGCTGTTGTTGTTGCTGCTGCTGCTGGTGTTGCTGTTGTTGTTGTTGTTGTTGTTGTTGTTGTGGTTGTGGTTGTGGTTGTGGTTGTTGTTGTTGTTGTTGCTGCTGTTGTTGTTGTTGCTGTTGTTGCTGGTGTTGCTGTTGTTGTTGTTGTTGTTGTTGTTGTGGTTGTGGTTGTGGTTGTGGTTGTGATTGTGGTTGTTGTTGTTGTTGTGGTTGTTGTTGTTGTTGTGTTTCATGGAACGAGAATGCAGGTCAAAACTAAAAAAAAATTATTTTTATTTTTAAAAAAGGGACCCATTTAAGAACGGTTATTCATAGAGCTGTTTTGCTATCACCACACCTACCAGAACGGTTTCATAAAAACTCGTTCTCGTATACCTAAGAGAACGGTTTTGACCGGTACCGTTCTCTTAGGTTATTAGAACGGTTGAAAACCGTTTTCTTACCCTTTAAGTACAGTTGTCTAGAGAACAGTTGAACAACCGTTCTGCTTACCTTTAAATGAACCGTTCTTAAAGCCTATTTTTGACGGAGTGATCTTTTTCCTCTATTGTTTATGCTTTATTTGTTTTGCGTGTGATCACTAACTTCTTCTATTGTTGGTCTTATGAGAGTTGTGCAAGTTCTTTTGACAGGTTGCTAAGAGCTTTGACTGCTTCCGCTCTTGAGCACTTATGGGGTCGAGCTTATGACTTTAAACAAGCATTTGGAGAGAGTTCCCCCTCTTCTCCATTAACAACCGCGGTCATTTGTGAGTTTTTTTTCCTCTCCTCCTTTATTTTGTTGTCTCTCTTTGTGTGACCATGCTTTTTGTGCACATTGAGGATAATGTGTTGTCCAAGCTTGGGGAGGATTTTATGTGACTCACTTGTATTATATTTGTATGTGTGTGCTTTAATTCAAAAGTCCAAAAATCCAAAAATACGACTTGGATTGCATTTAGTTTTTAGGATTGCATTTAGTTTAGTTGCATATAAAAAACAAAAGACCAAAAATACGTTTGCATGTGTCACTTGTACTTACCATTAGGATGATCAAGGAGGTGCCTATTTTGTGAAATTGTGTTTCCTAAATGGTTTTGTTTTGATTGTGTGCATGTATTAGACGCCTATGGCAGTTTGTTTGCATGGCTTTTAATTCTTTATCGACTCTTTGGAATGAGTGTTGCCCTTATGAGACCTCACGTCTCGAGAGTAGATTTGCTTGCCTAATTATTATATGCTGAGAAGACGGTTATAAAACAATGATGATGGAATGTTGTTTTTCAAATGTTTTTTCAAATTTTTAATTTATCACCACAATACGAAAAGGCCAAAATTCCGTTTTTGAAAGTACCATTTTGATAGCCTATGTACCTTAGCCGTATGTTTCTTTGTTTATACCCTCATTACAACCCATGACACCTATCCTTGCCGAGCAAGAGGAGCAACATACGAAGGTTTGGGTTTAGATTGGTGGATTAGGAATTCGGTGGGGGGATGTGACGGTGAGGATGTTTGGAGGCTAGTTTGGGGGAAATTATTGAGAATTGGTTACATATATCCACTTGAGTTTACTTTGTATCTTATGAAGTGGATTTGACATTGCGATGTTATTATCTTCTTTTTCGTGTAATAGAGAGTGTGGAAACCCATCGTTTTAGTTTTCGTTCCAAAAAGAAAAATCAAGAAAAAGAAAGAAAGGAAGAAAGCGAAAAGAAAAAAAAAAAGAGAAAAATTTCAGAAAATCAAAAAGAAAAGAAAGACATGTGTATACTTAAATAAGTTTTCCACACTCTTTCCCATTTGATTCTAATTGGTCCATTTGTGGTTGTGGAACATCGATGTTGTTGGTTTGAAATTGTTGGTTTGTTGGTGTAAATTTGGTTGGATTTTCTTGGTGGTGCTAGGTAGGAGACATAAGGGGGTGGTAGAGTTCGTTCATTAAAATGGTGTAAGGATGGTAGGATAGACACATTTTGAGGGCGTAGAATGGAGGTGGATTCCAGGATTTCATCTACTTTGGGGGTTGCTCCCGCTCTATCCCTTAATCCGTTTCCTTTTTGCTAATGATACATTTGATCCTTGTTAAAACCATCTTGAGTTGTTTTATGCTAAGAGGCAAGTCAGGATTCACATATATACATCTAAATATTTTTAGGGCTAAAGTGAGATAATATTCCTTGAGTCGGTATTGGGAGGAAATGGTTCCTCGAACCACTTGTGGTTCTTTGAATTGCATACATGACTTACATATCTTAAGGCTAATTGCTAGTACATGCCTTAGTCCAAATTTTCGAAATTAAATTGATTTTGAACTAGTTTTAAAGTTCTTTCGAAAATCTTAATCGGATTTTTGGTTGAGTACATGTGGTTGCATGTTGGCTAGACCTTGGTTTGAATGCATAAATCCTTGCGTTTACTCGAGAACGAATAAAGGTTTAGCTTGGGGGAGTTTGATAGGTCCTTATTTTGAATAGTTATATAGGACTTTACGGTGCTATAATTGCTATATTTGGCCCCATTTATACTTTATTATCTTTCATTCTCGCAATATTTCACGTCCTTGGTATATATTTGGTTTTGAGATTTTCAGGACATAAAGAGGACATTTTGGAGGATTTAAGATACATGATTGAAGTCTTTAGCACAGTGCCAACTTCGGAGCTCAACATCTTCCAAACCACTTTGAATTTTGTAACGAAACCAATTTGAGGTGAAATATTATGATCTTAGCTTTCCAAGCAGTGCTCACATGCCCTAATCAGATAAGTAACGAAGAAATTAGAGACGTTCGAAGTTGGACAGTCGGACCAGTTTTACACAACTCGTGTGTTGATGGCACGACTCGTGTAAATTAACGATTTTGTCTCTGCTGTGGGCATGACTCGTGCATTGTGTTGCACGACTCGTGTAGCTACACGGGTGATAATTTCCGGATGTTCTTTATTTGTTTTCGGGGGTTTATTTCCTATTTTTATTTAGGAAATTGTAAAATAACCTTCTAGGTATTTATACCCAGTTAAGCCTTTGTATAATAGCCCGAACCACCGTCTGTCGCAACATAACCCAATAAGATAGGAAGCCACCCCTTAGGCTCGAACATCCTCTCGTGGGCTCCAAAAGATGAATGCCTTGTTGGTAGTATGATGATAGTAATCTATTATAAACTGATCATATGAGCCTTAGTTTTCCAATGTGGGACAAACCAATTCCATAACCCACTTTCCTAATTCCGTAGTGTTACACTTTGTATTAGACATCTAGGCTTTCATTATTTTCTGCACACCTTAATTTTCAAAACTTCCAACTTTATTTCAAGATTCAAGACTTACTGTTTCTCGAAGATTATTTTCTATTATATTTCATCGCATTATTCAGACCCAATTGAGAGTATTGTTATTTCTTCCCTTAATCTTTTAGTTGTTTTAATTTAATTCAATTCTTGTTGTTTTTTATTTAGCTATGTGTGAGTAGTCTTTCTTTAGGGGTTAGATTGAACCCTAACATGCTTGATACTATGATTTAATTCACAAACTAGCAAGTTATATTGATTCATATGATTAAGGCTTATTATGGCTAGATTTAATTATCAACTTGATTTTTATTATTCTTGTCTAATTTATATGCATGTTGCTGAGATTAGATTTACATTAATTCATGCTTTTTGAGTGCTAAACGGAGTTTATAAACGAAAGTTGCCATTCTTGTTTAGTAATTAGCCCTCTAATATTGATTAGGACTGTTTCATCACGGGAGTGGGTTGATAGGACTAGTTGGGAGTTATTTATGCGTTCTTAATGCTTCTTATTACTTGATCATTTCACTACGGGTGTAGGATTTAGGATAGTAATTGGACTAGACTATGATAGCCCCGCCGGGATAAGTAGTTCTTTGCATAATCTCCCCTGATCTATGTGTAATTGACTTGCTATGTGCTTTAATATCGTAGTAGATGCGTGTTAGTGGGGATATGTCCACCTTAGGCCTTTAGTTTATCGATTCACTACCGCTTTATTTACACTCTTGTTAGTTTTAGTTAATAATCACCAACCTATTTCGATCATTAGCGTAGCTGACTCCAAAATCTCTTAGACAACCTAGACATTATTCATACCTCTCGGCCCTGAGATTGACCCGTTAGCTACAATAACCCGTACGCTTGCTGTTAAACAAACACGTAACAGTAATTTTGCTTTAATTCCTATAATCGATGATTAACAATTGAATCTGTTTTTGGGCATTTTATGTTAGATACAGTTGTTGAGCATCACGAAATTAAAAATCTCCCTGGTTACTTTCATCTAGATTCAAGCAATTTTTTTTTTTAATATTTCGACTATATTGGCTATAAGGTTGATGAATGAAGAATGATTGCTCATCAGTGTACTTATTCGTGTACGTGTCTAACTTTTACTGTCACTGTATTGACTGCTCTATTTAATTTACTGTCACTTTATTGACTGCTCTTTCTAAATTATACTTTTATTGATGACTGATCAATGATTGGACACTCAACACCGACATTTGTCTAATAATCATAATATCAAATAACTCGAAGACTAGAATGAACCGATTAAACAACAAAACGAAGGTAAGTAAGGTAAGTGAAGAACTACGTGAACTTTGATTCTTTCGAGATACGTAGGCATCCTAATCATTACAAGTTTATCAAATAATGATAAAATTGTGATAATTAAGAGCTAGATTTTTTTTTTGACCGAGGTAGTGCCCGAGAACTGGCCCGCCCTAGCCCTAGCCCGGTCAAGCACTGGCGGGCTAGTGCTGGTGCTTAGATTATCGAGCCCTGGCACTCGCCTGGGTGTGTAGGGCTAGTGCTAGTGCCCGATTTTCACAGCCCGGCCCGTGGCCACCTCTATCTATGGGTGATGATAGATTACTTAAATGTAAGATATGGGGTATATAAAGAGAGGAAATATATCTGCACTTTTAATTTACGTGGTTAAATGTAAGTGGGTTATATTAAAGAATTACATGTGGGTGCTAATTATACTCAATTCTAATTCCTTTGTAATTATGTTGTAAGTGATAGACATGTATAAGTTCGTAGACCGGTTTAGAGGTCTATGTTGTTAGTTTGGTTACGAGGCAAGGAATATCTTGTCTAAATGAATGGATATCTATGATTTATAAATAATTTATTTTCAAGATATAGTGGCTTATTCGGAAACTATATGAGACGATGTAATTGTTTGTTGGTCTAACATTGAATTAAGGAATAAATGTGATTTTCAAGGAAATGAGTATGTATGTTTTTAAATACGTTATCATTTAAAATGTTCACTTAATTGTGACAGAGATATTATTTAATATGTGAATAAGTGCCTTAATTATGATCAAGATTGATCATGGTGGGGATGATGTTCAAAGACATTAAATAATATGTGATAGTAATAACAGTATTGGGTATAATTTTTAATTTGTCGATCAAGAAAGGAAGTAGGACATGTTCTCTACTTGATTTAGTGTAAATTATTATTAACCCAATGATTTAGTGGGTTATAATAAGTCAATACACGGTATATTTTGTTTATGATCGATGTCAAGAAAATCAATTTTTGATTGAGTCTAGACTTGTGTTCTAAAACATGTTTGTGCACATGTTGATGTTTTAGACGGTATTATGGGATGTCGAAGCCTAATGTAAATCACCTATGGTGGAACCTCGATTTAACGCTTGACACATCCATCGAGTATTAAGTTCAATGAGTCAAAGTGTACCATACTTGTGATTTGGAGCACTCAATTTATATTAACATTCCAAGGGAGTGCTCATTACCCATGAGAGGGAGGTTGAGCGACAAAGCTCTTTATAGACCTTAACGGTGGGGGTCCTATCTTCATATAGGAAGTACATACACAAGTGGTTGTGTATACCGTTAGTTACTACATGAGAGTATGTTAAAAGGTTTACCTATGTGAGTTATAAAGAGAGGCGGTTTTAGGAGTCTTATTGGGTTAGACTTCTAAATGCTCATTAAAATAAATACACGATGCAGGGCCATAAAAGTGTTGGAATTATCTACATGTATTGGGGGAGAAAGTATCTTGTGTGGTACATGGAAATAAGTAGTAAGAGAGGACCGGCTGGTTCAAAACTTAGTCTACTACCATGCCAACCTAACTATTTAAAGACCATTTCACTAATATAGAGGTTCAATCGCAAGACACCTCCATTTATGCATAAGATTGGTATTTGAAATATTGCTCGAAAATGGTGGGGGATTATTGGATATTTCCAAGCAATGTATATGGTCTAGTATTAATTTAACCATTAGCCTTCAATTACACTATCCACATCAGCAATCATTTAATGATATCACTGTTGATGTCATCGCCACCTCATTATTGCATGTGTTTGAGCACATAAAAAATGAGCTTGTGAAGGCTTGAACCTGTAACCTCAGGGTTACAAGTTTAACACTTCAACCACCATGACAACTGATTTTTTTTATATTTTTATTAACAAAGTTATATATAAATGATTTTGAGATTTTAGGAGATAATTTCGCAAACAACTTTGGACGAGATAATTTGAATCAAAATTGTAATTCGTACATAAACATAAAGTACTGATATAAATTCGCTATACTTACTAAATTATTTTCATTAATCAAACATAACTTTTCTAAGATGATACCAAATTAAATATGTTTTTTTCGTCTTAATTATAGAAAAATTGGGACAACGGGTCATCTCAAGTTTAACCCTAAAGAATACTGGTCTAAACGGGTTCGAATTATTTATGGACAGAACTTGATCAGGGAAAAAATGGGCTATTAACCTTGAACAACGGGTAACATCTGATCGGTTAAAGTTTTTACAATTCTAATATTTTGCGTTAAGTATAAGTAGTAAAATAGAGTTATAACCAAGTTCATATAACAACTCGTGCAATTTTGCACGGGCTAATAAACTAGTTGTACCATATTGGTGTTTATGAAAACATCTATATCCTTATAAGTTAAGAGGGTTTAATATTATGTAATTAATTAATTTGGATAATATTAGAAATTCGTTTTATAACTAACTTAATCTTTACCATTGATTTGATCATGATTTAATGTGAAGGGGCACCAATGTAAGGGGGTGACATAGAATTTATGTTTTTGATATTCCCACAAGAGAACCATCTCATGATTCTGTATGGCTCTTATGTAGCTATAGTGCTAACGACGTTTGAGATGACTTCGTAGTATCCCTGAGACATTCGATCATCCCCGGTGCACTCAATGGGAGCGAAATAGTATTAAGGGAAGAGTTTGTACTCGCCCGTAGAAGTTGGTTATTCCTAATCTAATCCATAATCCATGTTTTTGCACCAATAATCTTAAGACTAATTTTCGTAACAATTGGAGTACATTTGGAAGCCTTTGTACGTGGGATTGCGTTGGATAGCAAGATGCATGTTTATAATGTTCCTGGTATGCGGTACGGTATTCATTCGTTATGCACTACTGCTAGGTTGGCAGAACCTTTATCATCATCATGGTCATAGTGACTTGGTGGAGATGGCTTCGGGTTTGCAAAGTTTAGGGGCACCATGCAAGTTACTAGTTTCAAAGATACGCGTTGTTAAAATGATGATCCAAACATAAAATTAATTTATGTTTGTTCCTAAATTGTAGTCATTCCTGTTAATTAGATAATGTGTTAGTGGGGTGATATGTGGGTTTGTTAAGAAATGTAAGTTGAAGAAGTAGTAGTGCAGTGGTGTTGTCATGTTTCTTGTACCTGTAGTTAGTTTGTAAAGCCTATAAAGAAGCTGATGTTTTATGAGAATCAATTGAGCGAGTTTCAGTGTTAAAAACTTCTCCATTGTTCAATTGAGGGGCAATACGCGCAATTTGACATAACTCATGGATACCACGTGAATTTACCGTGAATGTGACTATAGCAATTCAGAAACCGACAGATAATTTAAAGATGCAAGATTTGTTGCATTTCATAGATAGACAAACTTGACGACGACAATCGAGAAACAGTACAATATAATTCAAGTCCCTCAAAGGCTCCTTCGTTTTCAAGTGTCTAAGCACTTGTTGTTGTGCCTAAAACACACCAAACGAGTCTAGCTAAAATTCGGCAGCAATTCGACGTAAATCGGCGAAACCAATCAAAAAACGGAAATCAACAAAGACAAACAACCAACAACAAGATATAAGTGGAAAACCCTCCAATTCGAAGGGAAAAACCAGTGGGCACCAATAATCGAATCGAATTCACTAATCAATTTAGAAAAATTACAAGGTTAAAGTTTCAAGCTATGCCCTAACTCGAAACAGCAAAATCCCAGCTACAGATTAACTATCATTCGGATCAATACTACGTGATCATCCTAATCAATTGTAGTACCAAAGAATCCAAATAAAGAATGATACAAATTTACCTGTAGCAATTGATACAATAAAGAGAACACCTCTATGAAGCTCCCCCTTAGAAAAGCTGATGATGAAATCAAGCCAGGAGCTCTCTCCGTGTTGCTCTGTGAAAATCTCGAAGAAGCCCTCTCACTCTCCCTCTCCCTCTCTGATTTTCTGATTTTTTGTGTTGTGTTTCTGGGTTGTGCTTCTTCGCTTCTACCGAGCCCCTCTGCTACACTCTTTTAGTCAAAGAGTAAAGTGACCCATTGACCCACACAAAAAAAAACACACGCCACACATTTGTCCTCCTTTTTTTCTTTTTTTTTTTCTTCTATTTTCTGAAAATGAAAAACAATTACATAAACAAAAATAAAGATAAGTGGGTTGGACCCCACCTAACAATCTCCCCCTCCAACCCGATTCGGAGGAGATACGTCTCCTACAACTCACTTGGAGCCAATTCCGGCCAACTTGCAAAAACTTGTGGTCGGGTAAGACCTTAGTTAACATATCAACAAGGTTCTTGTCGGTATGGATCTTTAACAACTTCAAAAGCTTATCCTCGATGACCTCTCTCAACCAATGGTAACGGACATCAATGTGTTTTGTTCGAGCATGATACATGGTATTTTTGCTCAAATCAATAGCACTTTGGCTATCACAATGTACAATCTACTTCTCTTGTTCCAAACCTAACTCTAGGAGAAACCGTTTAAGCCACAACATCTCTTTACTAGCTTCAACGGCGGCAATATATTCAGCCTGAGTGGTAGACAAATCTACACACTTTTGAAGCTTAGATTGTCAAGATATGGCTCCCCCCGCAAACATGAACAAGTAAGCCGAGGTGGATTTTCTACCATCAATATCACCTGCCATATTCGCATCAGTGTATCCTAAAAGTATAGGATCATATTTTCCAAAACATAAACACATTTTCAATGTTCCCCTCAAATATTTAAGAATCCACTTCAACGCCTCCCAATGGGATTTTCCGGGATTAGACAAGAATCGACTCACTACTCCAACTGCATGTGAAATATCCGGTCGTGTACAGACCATTGCATACATCAAAGAACCAACGGCAGAGGAGTATGGTATGGAAGACATACCTTCTTTCTCTTCATCACTAGTCGGGCAATCTTCTTTTGTCAACCTAAAGTGACTAGTGGCGTACTCACTGGCTTAGTGCTCTTCATATTGAACCTTTCAAGTACACGTTCAATATAGCATTCTTGTGAAACCCACAACTTACCAGATTTCCGATCTCGTATGATTTGCATGCCTAAAATCTGTTTGGCAGGGCCTAAATCTTTCATATCAAAAGACTTAGACAAGTCTTCTTTAAGGCTGCTTATCATATCACCATTCTGCCCCACAATGAGCATATCATCAACATAAAGGACTAGGATAATGAAGTTACCGTTCGGGAACAGCCTAAAATACACGTAAGGATCAGCCTCTGTCCGCTTGTAATTATGACTCATAAATGCATCGAACTTCTTATACCACTGCCTTGCTGCTTGTTTAAGCCCGTAAAGGCTCTTTTTCAATTTGCACACTAAGTGCTCTTTCCCTTTCACTTCAAATCCCTCCGCTTGCTCCATATATATCTCCTCGTGCAAGTCACCGTGTAAGAAATCGATTTTCACATCAAGTTGTTCAATTTCAAGATTCAAGCTAGCGGCTAGGCCTTACACGACTTGTATCGAAGTCATCTTCACAACCGGTGAGAAAATCTCATTGAAATCGATACCCTTCTTTTGATTACAACCTTTCACCACCAATCTCGGCTTATGCCTCACTAGATTAGCGCCGTCTTTCGTCAACTTGAATAACCACTTGTTTCTCAACACTTTTCTGCCTTTTGGAAGCTTCACCAACTCATATGTATCATTTTTCATCAAAGAGTTCATCTCGTCTTCCATTGCGGCAATCCAATTAGTTTTATCGGATAAAGATTGCACTTCTTGCATTGGAAAGTTTCAGACTCCCCCTCTCCAGTAAGGAGGATGTACTCGTCACTCGAGTACCAAGTTGATTGTCTACGCTCACGGGTTGATCGCCCAAGCTCCTAATCAGCCCTTGTGGGATGAATAACGGGCTGCTCCCCCTGCTCTACAGCCTCGTCTTCTTCATCCTCTTGTGTCACTTCATTGTTATCTGACACTTGTTGATTATCTTCTTCAAAGATAGCATCTCCACCTTCATTTTCACCATCACCTGCATTAAGATCAACAATAGGAGTAGGAATTGGTGTTAGGTCGGAAGTAGCATATGTGTCAACATACTTTTCAACTAGCATGTCGGAGCCCGTCTCTTGCTCACGAAAAACCACATCTACTTCTGACCACTTTTCTCCTCTCCTGGTCCCAAAGCTATAGCCATACTCCTCATCACCATAACCCATAAAAATGCAAGGAGTAGCTTTGCTATCAAGCTTTAATCGCTTCTCCTTCGGAACTAGCGTAAATGCCTTGCATCCGAACACTCTCAAGTGAGTGTACGAGGCATCACGTCCAGACCACACCTTCTCCGGAATGCCCAAACCAAGCGGAACTGAAGGCGAGCGATTGATCAAATACACCGCACTATTGTCAGCTTCACCCCAAAACTTCTTTGGAAGATTTGACATCCTCAACATGCATATCACTTTCTCGACAATGGTCCGGTTCATCCTCTCCGCCACACCATTGTGTTGTGGAGTGCCCGGCTCATTCTTCTCATGTCGAATCCCATGCTTGGAGCAGTAACTTTTGAACTCATTTGACGTATACTCACCTCCATTGTCACCACGGAGACACTTCAATTTCTTCTCTGTCTCTCTCTCCACCATAGCATGAAATTTCTGAAAAATTTCAAATACTTCACTTTTATGCTTCATAAGTTGAACCCGTGTCTTACATGTTTGGTCATCGATGAAAGTCACAAATTACAAGTGACCCCCTGCCGATTCCACTTCAATTGGACCACACACATCAGAATATACTAGGGCCAGCTTGCTTTCTTTCCGCTTTGATCGTTTCCGAAAAGAAACTCGGTGATGCTTACCTAGTACACAATGATCACAAGGATTAAGAGTTATACTCTTTATCGGCCGGAATTAAAGATCTCTCTGCCAAGACCTTTATCCCCTTTTCACTCATATGCCCAAGTCGCCTATGCCACAAATTTGGTGAGGAGACTTCTTCAACGGCATAAATTTCACCACCACACACTCTCATGTGTGTCTTATAAAGAGTGCAACACAACTCTCCACGAGCAACAAGCATCGACCCTTTGGTCATCTTTCGCTTTCCACTACCGAAAGTGTGATGAAAGCCCTCTTGATCAAGGACAGTGGCGGATAGCAAGTTAAGACGTAAGTCGGGTATATGACGCACATTTTTCAAAGTAATTGTGCATCCGACATTTGTCTCTACCCGAACATCACCAATACCAACTATGCTCGTCGAAGAATTATTTCCCATTTTCACACTACCAAAATCACCCGTTCGATAGTTTAAGGAATATTCACTCTCCGGAGCACAATGAAAAAAGGCCCCCGTATCAATAAGCCACTCACTGTTGGAATTAGTGATATGAGAACAGTCACTTGTAGCACAAATTAAAGTGACTGGCTCATCACTTGCAATTGCGGTCGTACCCGCATTATCCGCCTTTTTCAACTGCTTGCCATTCTTTAGATCCTTTTTTCGAACCCAACAAAAGTTCTGAACATGTCCCGGCTTATCACAATAATGACAAATAATATTATCCTTGTGATCCCGAGACTTAGAACGACCCTTGGACTTGCCACGGTTCTTTGGACCCTTACTTTTGCCCCTGCCCCTACTCTCCGTAACAAGGGCCTGAGCATTATCCGAACCCATCTCCTTCCTCCTCATTTCTTCGTTGAACATACTATTTTTTATCATATCCATCGTTAGCTTTCCACTAGGAGCGGAATTGCTAATAGACACCACCATGGTTTCCCATGTATCCGGAACGGAACTTAAGAGGAAGAGTGCTTGCAACTCATCATCAAGCACAATATTCATGGCCGTCAGTTTATTAATAACATCTTGAAAATCACCAAGATGTTCCGAAACTAACTTCCCCACTTTCAACTTCAAATTAACAAGTCTCTAAATCAATGAGGCTTTGTTTTGAGCCGATTTCCTCTTATAAAGGTTTTGCAACTTCTTCCACATTGCAAAAGCATCGTTGTCTCGCGATATATGACTATAGATAGTTCTATCAACCCACTGCCTAATGGTAGCCAAGGTCTTCCATTTCATATTCGCCCCCTGTTTCTCACTCATAGAGCCGGGCTTAGGAGGAGGGTTATCAAGGGTTCCGGGATTTGCGTCAATAGGCTCAAAGAGGTCTTTACACACTAAAAGATCCTCCATCATACACTTCCACATGGAATAATTTGTAGAGGTCAATTTAAACATTAAACCCGAACTACTAGACTCCATTATAACCTAGCTTACAACCTAAGATCTGGTACCACTGTTGTGCCTAAAAGACACCAAACGAGTCTAGCTAAAATTCGGCAGCAATTCAACGTAAATCGACCAAACCAATCAAAAAACGGAAATCAACAAAGACAAACAACCAACACCAAGATATAAGTGGAAAACCCTCCAATTCGAAGGAAAAAACCACTGGGCACCAATAATCGATTTCACTAATCAATTTAGCAAAATTATAAGGTTAAAGTTTCAAGCTATGTCCCTAACTCGAAACAGCAAAATCCCAGCTACAGCTTAACTATCATTCAAATCAATATTACGTGATTATCCTAATCAATTGTAGTACCAAAGAATCCAAATAAAGAATGATACAAAGTTACCTGTAGCAATTGATATAATAAAGAGAACACCTCTATGAAGCTCCCCCTTAGAAAAGTTGGTGATGAAATCAAGCCAGGAGCTCTCTCCGTGTTGCTCTATGAAAATCTCGAAGAAGCCCTCTCACTCTCCCTCTCTGTTTTTCTGATTTTTTGTGTTGTGTTTCTGGGTTGTGCTTCTTCGCTTATGTCGATCCCCTCTGCTACACTCTTTTAGTCAAAGAGTAAAGTGACCCATTGACCCAACACCAAAAAGAACACACGCCACACATAATTCCTTTTTTTTCTATCCTGTTTTTCTTTCTTTTCTTTCTTTTTTTTTCTTTTCTTCTATTTTCTGAAAATGAAAAACAATTACACAAAAATCTAATAATTTGGAGCGCATTGAAGGTGTCTGGAGGTCAAGAAATGCAGGGAGAGAGTCTAATATTTGTAAAATTCTCTCATATTTTATATTATAGCGTTAAAGTTATCCACAAGAACTATTAAGAAATGTCAAGAGATAAAACTCAATATTTGTAAAACTCTCACATAAAATATTAAGCTTATCTACATGAAACATTAATAAATGAGTTCAATATTTGTAAAACTCTCGTATGAAGTATGAAATTTAATTTGGGTTACGCATATCAGAATATTATAATACATGTATCATTAACTTCGTGTCGGAATGTATTTCAATATAAGATCCATTTACACATATTTTTGAAAAGTTAAGTGCAGACTTTTGCCGAATGTATACGACGCTTCTATAGATCTAGAAATCCCCACAACGCATTAGAGATTAATAAATAATCGAGAGTCCAATATTTGTAAAACTCTTACGTAATAAAGGTATCGACATGAAACATAATATAAACTGTTATAACTTTGGCTATTCATATCAGGATATTACGATACAAGTATCATTGAGTTTGTGTCGAAATGTATTTCAACATATGATCCATTTACACATACTTTTGAATTATGTCGACAAGTTTAAGAATTCAATTTACACATACTTTTGAAAAATGTTAAAAAAAAAGTGTTATTTAAAGATAAAGTAATACTCGTGTAAGTGTATTCGTAAGATTATGAGACATCTTAACAAACCAACATTTAATCTGTTATTATAATTTATTTATTTTGAAAGTAACTATTTAATAAAACAGAATATGAAAAATTGTGTCCCGTGCGAAGCACGGACTTTCCATCTAGTTTGATTGAAAAACGAATTACGGAGTACTCCCTCCTACCCAAAGAGATTTTCCTCTTTGGGTAGGACACAACAACCAACACACCCATTAAACAACCTTAATATATTACTAACTAAACAATTAATTAAGCACACCAATCTGTTTAAGCTCTAATCCCACCCCTCCTCTCACCACTCTTCAACCTTATCCCCATAAGCAAAACCACCACCGCGACACCATATCCATCCCACCGGCGATCCGAAAGGAAAGAGAAAAGAAAGATTGATATGCGCGGGGAGCCATTTTACTTCCAACTTCTGGGGTCCCCGCGTGCTCGAACAGGTGAACGGCCGCCGGCCAGCAACCCCGACTCCGACGGGGGGCAGCAGTGGGGAAGCTTGGACTGTGCCGACCAGCAGCGGAATGCTAAACACGAGTTGGGTCCTCCGTCCCAGATTCGCCCCTCTCTTCTCTTCAGTCTTTTCGGATCCGCCCTCTCTAGCGACAATGATGGTGATGGTGGCCTGGTGGTTCAGGGAAGAAAGGTGATCGGAGGAAGGTTTTTTTTTCAGGGTCGATCAGAGGAAGGTTTTTGTGACTGATGAGAGGAGAGAGAGAAGGTAAGCAGTGATAATTTTTTTTTATAATTACTCATTAAGGATCTAAACAGAAAATTAGTAAGGGTAATTTAGTCAAAAAATTTGTCATATCGGGTAAATTTCGAAATAGGAAAATCATAGTGAATCGTACCAAAGAGGAATACAAGAAAATAACTTTGGGTAGCAGGGGGTACAAGTTTACAACTCTAGAGAATTTGAATCCTCGGCAAATAACTCTAGTAAATAATAATAAGTGGGTTGGACCCCACCTAACAGTTCTTACCCATCGAAAGAGAAAGGACATTACGAGATTGAAGAGTCCATTGTATTAATTTCACTTCCTACTCGCAGTTCTCTCTGCTACAGCCAAGACGACCAGCACCTAGGCATATATGCCTAAGATTAGGACACAAATTCCATCTCTTCCATATGCCAAATCCGGAGACATTACACTATACAGTATCAATAATGGATAATCAGACTTGTCTTCTGGCTGAAGCAACGATGCATTTTGGAGAACATTACGCCTGTTTGACACTCATAATCTTAGTTAACATTCAACATACCTTCTGACATGCTGCCGAGATAGGGAGGGGAGGATCAGAAAAGGAGCCATCCAAGATCTGGCTTGCAACCTAGTGATTTGCAGCTTCTGTGTAATGAATATCGTCCCAATTAATGTACTCCCCTGGGTTTTCGCAAGAAGGAACACCCTTCACACCCACGGGATTATTAGAGGGTTGTAGACAATACCCAAGAGGATCCACAAACCCTATATCATATAAACAACACTTTTGTTCAAAAACATGTTCCGACAGATTGACTGAAGAACTAACTCTAGAGTCCACTGTTGGAAATAATGGTATTAATTTGACTTATTTGACCGGATCGTAGTAGCGAAATTGTTGTGGCGAGATCACAAAGTATCTCTGTACTTAAAGACGATTTCGCCGAGCCACGGTGCAAGCTCCTCATGGCGGTCGCCCTCCAGGTTACACAACACCGAACCTCTTCTGCACTGAAGAACCCCGGTTGATATAACAGAAACCGAATGCCTCCTCTATGCTCAACCACACGATCTAAACCTTTGGGACTTTTGTGAGAGAGATTATTAATCTTGTGTGTCTTTAGGGAGTGAATAGAGATTCGTATTTATAGCACAAGAAGAGACAAAGACAAACTAGGGTAATTAGGAAAACGCGTCGGATTAGCCGACAAGGGCCGCGGCCCGCCGAGCCAGACCCGCGGCCCGCGAGAAGTCACTGCCTCTCCTCACGTTTTATTTCTACCCGTCTCTTGCCAATCTTTCCGTAATCCTTCCTTACCATAAACGAAGCTTGGAGATTACAACTCCAACAATCCCCCACTAATCGACAAGCATCCTGAGAATATAGAGCATAAGAGAGACACTCGAAGGACTTCTGGCAAATGTATTGATGTCTAGAGACTTGAATCAACACACAGTACAATTTAAGCTCACAAACATACCTCAAATGGTAACTTTAAGTTTTGAACCTATAAGAGGTGACATGAATGTACCACCCAATTCCACAACAATCCATCCTACAAGGAATTTGTTATATCGCTGGCATCGTGACTATCTCACGAGTGTGATCTAACGCATTTTTTATGAGGCCTAGCGTCGTACCTGGATTTCGTTGAATGCTCTAGAGAGATATCACTATCACTCCCATAGGATCGGCCATGCAAAGGAGACTCGGTCTCAACTGCCATATGTAAGAGGAAATCATCCTTTCACTACATATGTTCCACATTCAACTAGGTGAATCTCGTGTGCTACCCACACACCACCAATCAAGTGAAGAAGAATACATCTTCTACCACTCTGGATATGAGTCCATTAAGAGCTCAACGCTCACCCTAAACACTAGGTAGTATGCACGTCATTACAATGATATACTCAACATATCAAAGTAAATAAAGTAATGGAGAACTTTATTTTTCATTAGTGCCGTGAACAGTAGTATTGTATGGTATGTATCCCTTGAACTCTACGACGTATAGTAGGATTCTAAAACTCCAAATTCACCAAAGTGATCACCAAAGCTCCATTTTTCCAGCAGTTTCCCTCTGCTTGTTACAATCAGGCCTTCTTATTTATTTTAACGTTAACGCGTATACATTCTTTTACAACTTCTCGGAGTCTAAAGAATTACAACAGTGGTGACCAAACCTGTCACTACACTTAAGCTCATTCTTGGCTAGCTCAGCTGTTAGCTGCCTAAGAATTCCAGGTATAGTAGTTTATGTACTCCCACATTGGGTACCTACCAATCAGATTGCACAATTTTCAAACTTACAATCTTCTAAAATAGAATGTCCAGTCCTTCAGACTTACAATCTCTACAACACAGTGCACGGTCATTCAGACGTACAACCTGTATCTTGTAACAACCACTATTAGCTTTACACACATATCAGTATCACGGTGAATCTATCAAGTTCTTTAACCAGAACCACCAAACAAAATAGGGATATAGACTCATTAAGAGATTTCACCCATCCTTAATATACTTATGTCATGTCTAGAACTCACAAATGAGTCCTCTCAGACTTTAGGTCACTTTTCTTGAGAATACAGAACTATTACACACATACTCTATATTAGACTATTCAGTACACATAATTTAGATCAACACAAAGATTTCATCTCCTACCAAGGAATCACCCAATGGTATGCTTAATCTTTAAATAATACTACCACTTTAGTTTCCCATTAGTGTACATCTCCAAAAACAAGAGAACCTACTCTAATCAAACCTCAAGTTTGAGTATCTACCATCTAAGCAAACCACTCGAACATTATTTGGAACAATGCTTTAGGAAACATGTGTACTTCTTTAGTCTATATAGGACATACCAAGTTAGGATGTGTACAGTTCTCTAAGATTCATTTCTCAATTCTCACAAAGAAAAGATCCACAAAAACTTCTCCACTAGAGAAACAATGAATGACCTAAGTCTTCTAAGCATCAATTCACCAAGGAGATCGACTCTATATCACCAACATTCTTATAAAGACAATGGATCTTGACCCTAGGTCTCAGATCACCATTTCAACACAAGTCATCTCAAGATAGATCTTAGAAACTATTCCATTCAACTCAATTGACATACAGTTAGATGAAATAATCAACTTATCAATCACACAATGATTCATTCATCAATGATTTGCTCATACAAGCACACTCACAACCATAGCACATAACTTATCAATCTTAGTAAGTGTATAATTGACACTCTAGTACTCCAGATTGGACACAGTTATTATGGTTTAAGTATTTATTCAAATCATTGCTTGTTTGAAATACAGGGACTCTTAAGTTTGCTCACCATGGGTTGCACTAGGCTCAACATCCAACAATGTATGACCAAACATGATAGCTAACAGCTACTATAGACATAAAAGGTTGCAAACTTATTCACAAAGTAAAGGCAAAACTTATTTTACCACCCTTATCTAATAACATGCGAATCATCCAAACACACACCACGATTAAGATCTATCACAAACTCAAGGTTTACAGCGTCTAGTTTAGTTTGTTCAACCAAGTACAACTCTCAAAAGAATCTATTGAATTAAGAACAAACAATCAATATAATTGACTCAACAACTTACAAAGCTTATTTAAATGAACGGATCTTAATTTAATATCCATTTAACACAACAAGACCAGTGCACATACATCTTAGGACAATACATACAAGTCACAAAGCTGACTTATTCCTACAGACTGAATTAAATCACTAGCTGAACTAATTAAACAACTCAACCTTAAAACTCAGGTTTGTGTCGACATTCCGACTTCTCAGGAGTTCGTTACTACTAGTTTCACCAGTATCTACGATTGGTCAAACAAATAACTTGGTTTTATCATAACAAGGGGTTTACACTGAATCGGGACATGCTTATAACGGCACACATGTAATTATAACACGTTTCAGGATTTCACTTGACTCAATTGAACAAGTAACCCCACAACTAACTGATCAGTTAAATACACAGTCGACATACATCAACTTATACAGACAAATAACCCCCACAATTACCAAGTTCGCTAAACAGGTAAACGATACCTCAAACTTACAACAGTTTAATTGACCAATGTATCAACGGGCACTTCTAACCAACTTACAAGGCTACAGGAATACCCCCCACATACGAACTCGAAAGAAATCAATCAAACATAGACTCTCCACATCAAAAGGATTAGAACTATGTTATCTTGTGTTCAAACAATCTCAATTAAAGCATACAATAAGTGACCTTTATCACTCAGAAAATACATGTGAATACCGTTTTAACTAGAATTCAAAACATTCTTAGTAATCAAACAACAACACATAAAAGTTTACAACTTTGTGTTCAACTCTGTAATCACATGCACATGTATTTGTACAATACTTAAACATGAGATTCACACTGAACACAACAAACAACTCTAAGAGTAATCAGAATATCAAAACAAGTTATCCGACCCAGTCACTACAAGTTCGTCACAAAACAGGACAACTTTAGACTAGCTACTCACATTACCCTAACCATTACAGGTTTACAACCTTAGGTTTATTAACAATACACATGCTTTGAACAAGCAAAATAGGTAATTAAGTAACCGGGCAACAAGTCTTTATTCTTACTCTTACATGGAATTATATGTAAATATACAACACCAACAAACATGCAAGTTATTCGAACACGCATTAGAACCAACCACATGGTTTTAAAAACTAAACTTGCATTAATCGTCCAAAGAAGATTCAAGTGTACTTATCTGTTAACCAATCGAGATCAATTCCTTTCACTCTTCCGATAACCAGGAATCACTCTCACAATCTAGCTATCTCGGACTTTCCAATTCACCCGAAGCTCCGATTTAAGAATTTACCTCGATCAACAATAAGATACAAATCATTAGACAATCCACTTCCTTATTATAAATTTTGTACGACTATTGCCACACAACAACTACTCTTACAATGCAGCAAAGAGTTTCTATACCCACTAGCTCAACTTATAAGTTTGCTAATCAATGAACATATTAGGAGTCTAACAGAACACCCCCACAGTACACGAAACTCACGAAAGCAGACATTAGAGAGCACATAATACCTTGCCAATACGTATACATACGATACATAATTATAAAGCTACTTGGGCTTTGTAGAACAAAGAACATGTCCCCTATTAAGAAGACAACCCATCCAATTAAAACTAATAGTACAGGTAACATTCAGACCATGCACAACCTTTTAGCCTGATTTACGTGATAATATTATTCTTACCTTAATTAGTTCGTGCAGAAAAATCAAGCAATAAAATACACTTTGCGAACTTGATCTTTACAAAAAGATCCGCAGTTCCCATGTACCCATCAACACCGTGGAATCATCAATTGCACATATAGATATTGATAAGATCAAAACACCTCTTAATCTTATCTAAAACAAAGAAATTCCATGCATGTTCGACCGCATCATAAAACACGACCATATCTTAAGATTGGCAAAATTAATTAATAGCAGCTTATAAAACTTCAAGCTTGGCGGCGTCAAACCTCAAAATTAATTCATAGCAGCCTATCATCATACATTATACGTAGACATGTTTGCTCGCAAGATTGATCGTAAAACTCAGACACAGTTAAACAAACATGATTCCCATAATATTGCATATCACGATTAACCATCGGCAATAAGATTAAATCAAGCAGATTACCCATACAAATCTTGGTTAGCTTAATAGAAAAACATTACAGCCACATAACAACAATTTAGGGTAATAAAACAGTCAAATTATCTACATAAAATCGTCTTTAAGATTGTTGGAAATAATGGTATTAATCTGACTTATCTGACCGGATCGTAGTAGCGAAATTGTTGTGCCGAGATCACAAAGTATCTCTGTACTTAAAGACCATTTCGCCGAGCCACGATGCAAGCTCCTCATGGTGGTCGCCCTCCAGGTTACACAACACCGAACCTCTTCTGCACTGAAGAACCCCGGTTGATATAACAGAAACCGAATGCCTCCTCTATGCTCAACCACACGATCTAAACCTTTGGGACTTTTGTGAGAGAGATTATTAATCTTGTGTGTCTTTAGGGAGTGAATAGAGCTTCGTATTTATAGCACAGGAAGAGACAAAGACGAACTAGGGTAATTAGGAAAACGCGTTGGATTAGCCGACATGGGCCGCGGCCCGCCGAGCCAGACCCGCGGCCCGCGAGAAGTCACTGCCTCTCCTCACGTTTTATTTCTACCCGTCTCTTGCCAATCTTTCCGTAATCCTTCCTTACCATAAACGAAGCTTGGAGATTACAACTCCAACATCCACTTCAAAAGCTGATCACCATGTATCGTAGAGGTGAAACTAACTCTACAGTCTACTTCAAAAATACTAGAATATTGAACTCATAAGAAACTTACCAAGATTTGTAGCATTTTTTATCAGAGAATACTTGACAGTGAAGATGTCCACATAAGTGAATGCTGCATCCTGCAGTTGTCCCCTGAGTTGGATGAGCTTAGTCTTGAGCTGCTTGTTAAACTCTTGACAGACTTCATTGAAGGACTTAATGCAACCGATTTCATTAGTGTTTTCCGGCGGTTAGGGAAAGTTATCGACGAAAAGTGGCAAACATCCTATAGGACCTGTGTTGTGAATCCAAAAGGCTCTAGCTCCATTTTTGTAAAGATTCTAAGACATATTGTTAAGGAAAACGTCAAGATTACCTTAAGAAATGCATCTAGGAAGAAGCATGAATGAACAAAATGCAGCTCAACTTACAAGCAATCAAATGTACAAATATCCTTCATTCTTACTGCTTATTCGTATGATTAAAAAACAAAGTAATCTTAATTCATACCTGAAGTGCAATTTTTGGTTGATCAAATCGGGAATAGACTCAAGCACCTCATCCAGAGGGAATGTTATTAACCTATAAAATATATCATTTTGTCCCATGTCAAACGTGTAGAGAGCCTTTGAGAAATCCTCTGGCCTTGGTAGACCGTCTGTTTTTCCTTTGCCATACATCTCTATGGTTCGAACTTTAAATTGATCAAACTGCGAAAGCTGTCTTTGTAAGTAGAGAGGACTGTATCAATCATCCTGCCTGTTGCGAACTCAATGGTCGCGCTACTAGAAGCAAAATTTGCTCCATGTGTATAATTTGTACCAAGTGAATCAAGAAATGCACTCAAATATGGTAAGCCTATCTCTTTAGCTAATTAGTTGCATGGTCACCATAAACAGATTGTTAGGGAAGCGTGCAACAAACAACGGTGTGGGAGATGGTAAACGACCCACGACAATTAGGAGAGGAGTAACAACAACGATTAAAGTGCAAATAATGGCTAATTCAAACATAACAATTTTTAGGTGGAAAACCCTTATCAACCAAGGGAAAAACCACCGCCACTCTTGGCTCAATTAATCCACTAGTAAGAGAATCGATAGTTCAATTGTACAACCAACAATACCACCAATCAACAACACAAGTATACTATCTCTAAGTTTAGGTACTAATTGCAATTACCCTAATTCAATTAGAAACCTCTCTAACTCAAAGACCTCACAAATACCTTGTTGATGAATACCGGTACACCGAGACCGAAGATCGTTGTTGTAGCTTGAACCTCCCACACGAGCTCACCGTAGAGTAGATCGGACCAACCACCTCTAGTGTTTGTCACTCTCTCACTCTCCCTCTAGCTCTCTCTCTTACTCTTTTGGACCTCACAATGGTGGATGTTGAACACCCTTTCACTCTAGAAATGTGCTCTCACCTTACCTCAAGTTTTCTTGATAAAACTTGATCTCACAACCCACAAAACCCTCTTTTCCTCTGTTTTTGTGTGCCGTGCGTTTTCTGTCCCAAAAGCTACTGCCTTCCTCTTTTTCTTCTTATTTGCGTGAGTATGGGTTAGCTTCTCCAAGAAGCTTGTGATTGTTGGCTTCCCCATCTCAATCAAGTCTATTGGACTACATAGTCCAATAGCACTTAATCTACCAATATGGGCTATCAAGCCAATCTGGCCCAACTACACTTGGACATCTCCATAGCCCATTTTCACTCAAATACTATACTAAATACTAATTACCACTAACTAGTATTTACAACATTGGTAACGGTATATATTTGGATATTAAGGGGTGATTTCCCAACACAGATACAGTCGTACGTACAGGTTACAGACAACATTATAACATGAACATTACTTAATTATCTTACTGAAAAGTGGAATATTCGACAAAATAACTTACCAAGGAAGTCAATAATGAGGCGGCCATCACAATAACGGCCAGAAGGCTCACCAAAAAAAGTGTTGCCATGGGGAGACTCAAGGCGGCCAAAGGCAGCTGAAGCACTGCCTGTATCAGCATTGGAGCTGCCGAAGCTGTAGATTGCCGGAAAGTTATAGACATTGGACTGCAATGGCACAGCAGATTCTGATATGATCAACACAAGTAATGCAAGTGCTAGCAACACCATGTTGGCTCCCATATTATTTGGCGCACAAGAAAAACTCATTATGAGTTGAATTCTTATGATTGACTTTGTTACACAAATTTTAATAGGGAAAACGAAAGGTGACGATATTACGAGATAATATCGAGAGATATTATGGAGTAATATGGTCAGCAATATATTACCATATACGAAGTTATGGTAATATCGTATATATCGTGAATATCGTAGATATTGTGAATATGTACGAAGTACATATATGGTAGATTGTATTTAGGAATGTTGTATTACTTAGACGGTAAGACATCTACTTTGTACGAAGTATAAATAGGATGTAATATTGATGAAATCAATGAGAAACCCTGAACGATTGTGAAACATTGTTTCGAATATTCCGCTGCGTATTCTCTCCATGAACTAGTTTCATGGTACCGACCGACCCGAATTCCGTAACAAATTTTATGGCCAAATCTTGCGGCACATTTCTGATGTAAGAATACTCCACAACCACCTTATTTAACCCCATCTTCTAGTAATTTTTAAATATCAGACACTATTTGTTTAAGATTATCCTGCTGGATATGTTTTGTCTAGTTATGTAGAATCGAAATGTGCTGTACTATTTCCACGTTAAAAAATTAACATCATCTATATTTGTGATATCCTCGTGCAGCATGCTTTCCTTAATTATCAAGATTTGCTCTACTAGTTCAAGGCTATTCTCAAATCTCAAACCAATTGCCGATAGGAGTGGTAACTCTTCCATGTTTCTTTCAACCATTGGCTCTGATAGGCGCACAGAGGAAAGACAGTCCATTTCATAAGCCCGAAGGTTTTATCCTAAAATCAATTGACAATAGGCCGATTAACTTGGTTTGTGAAATCAGCCTATTTCTTCGATGTGAGACTCATCCTTTAGAATTTTAGATTGATGACAGATCGAAAATGCAAGCCATTTGGCTGAACTTATTAGACTTAAACGAGTAGCGCAACCAAACAATGCACATACATTCAGGGAATCAGGAATAGAGTAGACAAAAGATAACAATATCAAGAGATAACACGTACAGAAACAAAGTGATCATATCTGCAAATTTGAAACCATAAAGAACACAGCACGACTGCACCAATGACCAGATGTCTGATCTGAAGTCTGAGCTAAGTGGTTATTTACGATCCTACGAGAAGATGTCAAGATACTCACTAACTAGCACTAGTGCAAAGTTAAGGAGACCCTTCATCATCATCATCATCATCATCATGGTCATTAGAGTGACTAGGAGGTGAAGGCTTCGGGTTTGGAATGTAGGGTATCATAGGGGTTCCATGCTGAATAGGTCCTGGTCTTACAGAGGCTTTTGAACTAGGGCTTGGATCGTAAGGACGATAGTCTTCCAAGCTCACTGCGCCATCATGATGTCCCTTGTCAGTGCTAGAGCCATCTCCATTTTCCTGTTATATATACGCGTTTTTCTTTTGTTATGGTAGAATAAAAAGATTGCAATGCCTTTACAAAGCCAGTGATCTCAAAGAGTTGTTACCTTCAAATGCCTGCTTGTTGCTGCAGAAGACATTGCCCTGGCATCAACAATAGTTTCACCTGAAAAAAAGGTGTCTTATCATGATGCTGATAATTTTACTGCAATCAGTAAAAACTAAAATTAATTAATTCACTGAGAAAGACAAAGTTCACAAGTGTTCGAGAGCTGATATGGACTTTAGAGGCAGGGTTATTGCTGCAGTCTTAGATGTGAAATCCTAATCAGACATCAAACAGGCCGGGTAATATAACCTTGGAGCTAGCACTGGCATACCCGACCTGACTCGAGACCAGGCCAGACCTACATGCTGATTCACTCAACCAAATGCTAATGGGTTTAAAGTTTTCGCAACAGGATTATACTAATAGTCAAAATGACAGAAACTTGAGGAAATTCATCTTATAAATAGGTGCTCATTTCAAGTCTTGGAATCATTAAGCCCAAGTTACTTAATTTATAGCATATCACTGACAAGTCTTAAATATGAGGCAATTTCGCAAGAAAAGCTTGGTGTCAAACAACTTCGGTCTTTTGTGCTATGGTGTAGCACAGTGCTATACATACCTAATTACCTAGCATGTCCCCAGTGGCTCTGTAATTTGTGATGAAGGGATAAGTCTGTACACTGACTTTATGTTATATATTGAGTGCTATACAATCGTCAAGTGTGTATATGGAGACTAAGTAAATTTTGCTCTATAGGTACAGTCAGTTAATTGGGACAATCAGAAACAAAACAAATAAAATAAAATGTTTTAACACAAAAATAGGCACAGAGATGGTCAGTGTAGCTCAGGTATGCACAGACTGGTCATGAAGTGGTTTGGGTCAGGGTTCAAAACATTACAATCAGCAAAATAACAGTACAACTCGGACCCAACACGGACCGACCTGTTTTAATAAGAGTAAGGCTATTTGTATATGTGATATACATTACTAAACATATATGGAGGGAAGTATGGGTATGTTTTGTATTTTTATGTGGTGAGATTGAGGAGAGAGAATTGGAATATGGTGGGACATGTGGATAAAGAATTAGGGATATACATTTAGAAATGTATATGGATATACACTAAGACTTTCTCTTTCAGTAATGGTTAAGGGTGGCATATTGTCACTCCCTTTTAGCTTATTCCACTCCCATAAAGCATCTATCACCACACATATTCTATAAGTAGGGGCATTTTAGGCATAAAAATGAAGACTTTGTTGTGGCAGAAGCTAAAAGGAAGTAGCAATATGCCTACCCATATAGTTTATGGGAGGGTTTCTGGTCCGGTCCAAGCCGGACTCGGTCAGTTTGATTTATCGACCACCTCTTACTACAGTCCTACACTACAGTCTACAGCTAACCGACCTTATCTTTGGTCCCAACTCTGACAAAGTAGAGATATTCTGGCAGGCTAAACTGCTGTACAAAACTTAAAACATGTACTTAACCAAAAATGGGAAAGCACTCATGTAGCTAACTTTTCAACTTTACTGCATAATACATGCGGAGACAATTTTCCGTAACAAATAAATAGTGCCGAAATTTTTCAATAATACTCCGTATACAAATTAAGATGCATTAAAACAACCCCCAAATTTTATGAGTGCTAGATTCCCTCCTGATTCTTACTATGTCGTATATATTGTACTATACCAAGTATAATATTCACATTATGCTCTTAGAAAACAAATAAAAGGGTTCGAGAAGTTACCAAAGACTAGGAAGGATAACAACACAAAAACAACTCCGACTACGTGCGGCAACATGCATGAACGAACCATCTTCATCTTGGGAACTCAGCAGCTTACAATTCAGAGGCTTCAGGAACACGAACAATGTACACAAAATGAGTCAAAAAACAAAGAGTAGGAAAACGGAAAGAAAGAAAGAGTGAATTAGAAGGAAGCAAAGATTTGAAATAATAATGATATGGATGAGATAATTGGGATACCCATACTCCTGGGGAAAGAAGAGAAAAGAGAAGAGTATGTTAATAAAGCTTAGAATAATGTTTTGGGTAGGTGAATAATGAAAGGTGACATCTGACATTTGGTTGCTTCTCTCATACAACCATAAACAAATGGAAACATTTTGATTGTGTTTTCTGTACTTATGTGGGCTTTCCTTCAATGAATTCAATGCTATAATAACGAATTTATTGCAAAACTGTGTAATTAATGAATGTAAGGCACAAGTTTTACCTACTTACACTGTGTGTGATACTGTCATATGAATAATTGTGCTTGACTGCTTGCCTTGTTCCGTATTCCATGTTTCACTTGCAGACTTGCAGAACCCCCATTCAATGCTAGATTAACTTTCTTCTCTTTCGAGAGCTAGCTTCTAGTTCTTGGTTCTACAACGTGGATCTTCTGTACCACTTTACGTACTTCCTGGTGTAACAATCACGTACCCTCATGTAGTCATGTTAACATTTACATCTCTCGTTTCAAAAATATCAGGAAATAGATAGATTTCATTGAAAAAATTAAAGTATAACTGCTACTATACTAGTATTAGTTAAAACGCGTATTAAACAAGAATTACGGGTATCAATTTCCGATTTTTTAAGACTTAAAAACTGAAGTAAATGCTGAGTACGTTTAAGAAGGAAGGGATCGGAAGGGAAGAGAGTTTTAAGTACTGACACTGTGAAATGTGCTGCCCTCCATATTCCATGTTTAATTTGCAGGACCTCATTCAATGATACTCTCTTCTCTTACAAGCTTCCTTTTGTTTTTTTTGCTCGTAAATTCTAAAAAATGGACTACTCCGTCAATCCATACGACATGGTTCTTTGCTTGAGAGAAAATACCAAAGTTGTCAAATAAGCCATTGTATTCTTGTACACAATTTTCCGCAAGCTAGTTTTGCTCTGGTGGGTCTTGATGTAATACGATCTCCCCGCCCCGCTAAAGGTCACAACAACTGCAATACAAATAAGGTTCTTTTATTTAGAATCGCATTGAAAAAAAAGACGAAATGAGAGCGATTGAGCAGGTGGGATCGGAAGAACAGCCAGCCATCGGCAACTCACTAACGGGGCCTAGATAGTTAGCTACTCCGTTCAGACAGTCATCTAACATATCCAGTTTCTCTGGCAGACGCACCAAAAACCTCTAAATGCCTATCTTACAAGTACAAGTTACATCTCAACAATATAGGCCAACATGTTACATTGCCCTCTAGTAACCGATATCAGCACTGCTGCAAACAGTAAAAAGAAGAGGGCGGACAATGATAAGCATAAGGAATTGAACACCAAATCCAGATTTAGAACATTACGGAACAAAGAAAAAACTCACACCCTTTCTATAGAAAGAGAACGGCACCTTTGGTCATGGGATAATAATGCTGTAATTCTGCTATTTCGCACAAAAGAATCAACAAATTAAATGGTAAATAGCTACACCTTCCCGAACAATCAGACACTAGCCAAGCGGTTTGCTGCATCAAAGAAGATTTGAAGTCGCGAAACATTGCATTACCTTACTGCAGGCAACATGAAATCAACACATAAATCTATAGATTGGCAGAAGTACAATGTAGTTACAGGATCCTCTCAAGTTCTCTTAAGAACGGAATGGTCCAGTTCCATCTCTAGATGGTAGACACATGAAGAGGACGCAAATAAAGGGTGAGGATTTAATATGCCCAAATCCCAAGAACTCTCTTCTCTCCCACTCTTATCACTCATGCTTCTACCTTCAATCCTTCATTTCTTTGGACATCATCATCACCATCATCTTTCACTTTCCAGCAGACCGTCGCCTTGGATTTACCGAAGAATCCGTACAAGAGGTCATGCCAGTAACATTCCGGAGGCTTTTCTATGGATCACAGGGCCATGGTGGTTGTTGGCTGCTTTCATATTTGTTTGGTGGTGATGGTGACAGGAAAGTTAAAAGATCAGCTTTCAACAAGTACACAAGCTTTTCTTAAACTTTGAGAGCAGCTTTGTGAACCATGGTCTCCTTGTGTATTTGATGGCAGCTCTTCTCGACAAGATCAAGGAGCTTCTCTAGGTTCATTGACCAAGAATTGAGGATGTCATTGCTGTCCTTCACAACCTGAAAGCATACGATTCCCATTGGCCTGTCTATCTTTGTTACCAGAGCATTAGCAACCACCATATCAGACAGATGCTTCTCTGCGTCCTGAGACATTAATGTTACGAAGTCAGGAAACCAATGAGATTTGAGTACTAGGGGTAAAACAAAGACAGCATCTACATTTTTCATGTTGTCTAATGTAATTCTTGCACTAAGCTATACTACTAAATTTTGCACTTGAGAACTCGCAGATCATATTCGGTCACAAAAAACAAAAATCACTCACAGCCAAGTAAGCATAGTGAGTGCTACTTTCCAAGGATACAGCACACCAATAGTCTAAAAGGCATGAATCACTTTGGGGTCATTTGGGCTGAACGAGATTCCTTAACTTCTTGAAAAGGATGTCGCTTTTGGAGTACCGGGATTATGTTTAGGGAAGGGTTGTACATCAAACCTCACTAAGGCAACCGTATAGGGTATATTAAAGAGAAACATTCCAATTTCTTGTGAAGGATGTGACTCGTAAGATCATGTTTACGGGAGGATTTTGAATTTAGCCTCACTGCAGCTATGGCATCTGTAGTTTAAAAGGTATAAAATTTGTATTTTCAAAGCTCAGAGAACTACTAGTCATCTCAAGCTTTACATATTGTTTAAGCAACTGTTTTGTCAAGTCCAAAATAAAACACAAATCATACAAGTCCTACATTTCTACCAGGTACATTAAACTTTAAAGGGAAATTTTTGATTATATTTGTGTTTTCTTAGCTCAGAGAACTATTAGTTATCTCAAGCTTAACATTTTTCTACAGAACTCCTTAATCAACACGAAAATAAACATGATTCCTACACGAAGCAACGGCTACACACTAATCATCCTTCTCTAGTAAAAGGTATCAGGCATCACTACAAAGAAAAACTGTTTAGCTTCCCCTTGCCCACTTGCCTAGCTCAAAGATTCTCTCAGGGGTCACAAAAAATTAAATTGAACATGGTGAAGTTACACTCATACCTAGTCTGAGATGAGCGCATATTAAAGAACCATTCCAGAAGAAGGCGGTTTTCATACTCAAACTGGAATCTAAGACCTCAAGTAAAGATGGAAATAAGGAAGGGGCTCCAAAAACTCAATAAGATGAAAGACAAGAACATCAAACAAAAAATCGATCAGGTCTTTAAGTGTCTCCCTCTATCATGAGTCCCTAGTTTAATGCTAATAAAGCTTAGAACCAATATGTGTATACCAGCCCATAATAAATAGCAGGAGAGAGTAATTGCAACTTTTTCTAACTCATAAGGGCAGACGTACCTTCAAGCTGAGACATAATAGATCTGAAACTCTCGTCAAGGAGATCCTCAAGTAATATTTTGAAATCACGAGAATATTCTGCAAAACAGCAATAAATAAAAAGATGCATTCAATAATTGATTTAACTTTTTAAAGGGACAAGTAGCACTAGATCAATAACCAGTACTGTTTACATGTTCAATGACCCTTTGCCTTAGATCTTCAGCAGCTTTTTCTCCTAACGAGCCCCCAAGCAAGTTCTTTTCATTAACAAATTCAATTTCGAAGTCGTTCCAAAGATCTGTCCACTGAATAACCTCCATTGTGACAAGCTGCTTCAACAGTGATCTATGCAGCACATCAAGAGAACCCATTCATCAAAATAAGACAAGCAGATGTTAAGTAGTTCATAACTGGAACAGAAAGTCTATAAAGCAAAGTGGCATACTTGAACTTTGGAATATCAGAAAGATTTTTATCCTCCAGAGTAGAGTTAAGAAGACTTGACTGCATTGGATCATGTGGAGCAAGAGCTAAATACCAGCAAATTTTCCTCAGGATCTGCACAAAATTATACATCATACAACTATTGTGGACCCGCATGAACATGCTTGTATTAAAAAAGCAGAACATTATATACCGGAATCCACTGCCCAGGATCTTCCTTGACGGATGGTATGTCATAGATCGACTTGTAGCATCGACATATTTCAAGGTAATCATTATGGTGCCTATAGTATCTGAAGTAGAAGAAAATCATTCAGCTCAGAATACAAACTTCCAGTCAGACATAATAACAATATATATTATATACCATCAAAAGAATGATAGCAAAAGTATGTCCAGATGTAAAAGATTTTAGAAGGCAAATCCAGTACGCTACTAGAGTGATTATCTAAACACAAAGACCAGCTATCACACATTTCTTTTCTTAATATAGTTCACACCTATCTGCTAGCAAGTACGACCATCCTTGAAAATTCCCAAGTACAGTGGATGAAATTATCTTTCGTCAGAAAAGAAGTTCTCACAAAAGCCACCAAAGAAAACGTTTCCATATATGAATAACCAAGTAAAAGAATTACACAGACATTGTTTTGGGAAGGCCGATAATTTCTAGTGTAATGGCTAGAAAAAGAGCCATTCTTTTAGAACCATGCACTGACTTGGTCAGCACATCCTTTAAAAATATTATGACAACACGATGAACTCATGGAGATCAGTGGCTAAGAGCTCATGAACAGAGACATACGGACTACTGTCCCTGCCGCCTGCATTACTTTGACTCTTGAGTGATTGACTATGTAGAATTCAACATAACATAACCATATGTGTCTCTATCCACATACCATATTACATAATACACACAGGAAGTAATGGTTGGCATTCTTCACATCTTTCCTAACCCAAACATGAAGAGTTTGTTATAAGATTCAAGCATTAACAATCAAGATGACTTGGAGGCTTTCTTTTGACAAGTACATATCTAATAGTTAACTTCTTCAAGAAACCCATTTCTTCCATTTCCTCAATATCATGACCACCCATCAGAAGTTCTACGACAGATCAGCTCAAAATCTCCCTTAACATCTCATACTCTCCAACAGTGACAAGTAACCTACCATCTGCTACAACCATTGCCTTATGTGACAAATTTGACTCATATAATTTCTTGAACAAGAAGCTAGACAGATAAGATTGTGCTTCATCTCATTCCTTTCACAGTCGTCATCCCTGCCATGAGCAGCCAGCAGGCTTTGTTTTCTTCACTTAATAACGATGAACTTACTTTACCACTTCAACTTGTAACAGAAAATTTCCAGGACTTCTAAATTAAAGTTCTTTCTTAAGTCTGCTTAAATTTCCTGAACTTCTCTAAAAAATAAGCAAAACAAAGTTGAAAAGGCTATGCCCCAAGTCTTAAAAGCATGCCAACTAGTGAACCAGATGGCATGCCACCCGAAGTTATATATAAACCATTATATTCAGCCAACCCCATGACACTACATATAGACCTATTTACAGACAGGTCACATTAACTATACAAGAGTAAAAGTGAACTCCTGGATACCTACCGCAAGTATACAACAAAGTCACAAGTTGGGAGACACATAAGAACCAGTAAGTAACTCACCGAATCATCAACTCATAGTAGATACGTTTCAGCTCTGGCAAAGATGGAATATCAGCAGGTGCCTCTTCTACTATAGAGTCACCTTCCTTGGGTTTTTTCTTTTCAGGATCACTATCAAACACCCTGGGACTGATCTTTCTTGAAAGGATTTGAGCCCGAACATAGTCTCGCCGGTCCAAGCAAAGACGAACCTGAGATACAGTGGATAAATCCAGACATAAGAATTGAGTTTTTGACAATTAGAATGGGGGGGGGGGGTGAGAGAAAAACAAGATCCAACATCTAGCAAACAAACGAAATAAAAACAAACCAACATCCAGGTTAAAAGGCTATACATACTTGATCAAGAATGAATGCTATTTTCTCTGTTTTTGCCATTGCACCAAATGTTTCAACCTGCGGAATGTAAGTGCAGAAAATGAAGATTATATCGGCAGCTCATAACTAAGAATATATCCTCAAAAAACAAAAGGTCCAGATAACACCAAATCCTTACTAACCGCAATCTCTTGCATCAACTCAGCAGCCTCTTCAACAAGTCCTTGGGATTCCTTGATCTTAGCAAGACTCTTAATCAACCGTGCCCTTGGTATTTCAACATATATCTGAACAAAATAAAATTAAAAAATAACATGAAAGATAACCCAAACAGAACCCATAGATAATATACTAGACCAAATATCGTCTATTCCAATATGAACTGAGAAAAATCTACCTTCCCAGCAGATACACTGTTTAGAGTTTGGATAAGCTCTATACGAGTCTCGATATTAGGCGTTTGTTCAATGTACTGCATTGCCTGCTGCACCATTGCTATCTGAACCTGTGGAGAACAGGTTCTGATTTAGATAGATGGTAAAGCAAGAGATACTAGTATCATACCAAGCTTCAATTAGATAATAAAGTTATTCAACAACAAATAATTTAAAAAAGAATAAAAATATAAAAATACTGCAAAATTTTATCTGAACGGATTTTAACTCTCATAATCTCATTTCACACTTCATCTCAACATTATATAAATGAAGCTGTTTTTACATTAACAACAAACAAACACATATACATATAAGACATAAAAACTCATAGTCTCTTACTAATAAGTTTAGATTTGACATGGATTCTAGTATTGAACTGGAACATAGGCAAACTTTTTTCTGAACAAAAGTGGAAGTTTTTTATGACACATCTATTCAGAACTGAACACAGTTTACAATTGGGGCTTTATTAAAAGCTGACTCAACTGCAATGTAAAAGCAGTAGAGCAATATATTTCGATACATGGACAAAATCTGTAAACAAAGGTAATGAAATGAGATTCATTAAAATGTTTGCCATTTTTAAGTGAGCTTCTAGCACTAACTACTAACATCACCAGATACCCAAAAAGACTTCAGCAAATCAAGAGAGATTTTAGTCTCATATTGGTTGAATCGTAAAATTATTGAATGTTTTGAAAATATAATCTGCAGTAGGCTACTAGGCTATAAACTACCTAAATTCAAATAGGTTACTATATGTCTAGATAAAGTAATGTAATTTGACTAAGTTCAAACATGAACAGCTTAATTTGTAATTCCAACAGATCACAGCAATACAAATCATAAGTATATACCTGTTGAGGCTGACCTCGACGCTTTGCCAACACCTTAATTTGGTCATTCAATGTATTCCAGGCACGAGCTTCGAAACATATACTGAGAATGCTACAAGCAGCCTTTTGGGTTTCAGCAAGTCTCATTTGCTTCTCTACGTTTAAAAGTGATTCTATTTGGGCTTTAAGATTTTCCTGACAAACAGAAACCAGAGAGACCGTAAACAAGAAAGCCAATACCACTAAAACGAGCCACACATCACATCATATGCGTTATCACACCAAGAAGGCACCATATAAAAATTCGTTGTGTAGTTTCAAGCATCAAAGCTCTAAAAGCACGCATATATACATTGCGGCATCAAGTCCCTCGAACTGAACAATAAGCTTTGATTTAAAAATAATGAGAATCAGTAGCAAACCCGTAACAAGAGATGCTTTAAAGTGCTACAAAACACTTTGAAGCTAAGCTTAGACAGTTAAAGCTTATGTAACTCTTACAAATTAAAAGCTTACTTCCCACACACACCATGAACCTCTGAGATCCAAAGTTAAAACTAATCATAGAACCTCAAAAGGTGTTGAACAAAAAGAATGCCATGGCCCACAATAGACTGAAGAGAAAAACCGATTAGGTTACCCTTCTAGCCAGGGTATCCCCTAACCAATCAGAAAGGAAATCCAATATGTAACCTTATTGTTTCTAAATGATTATTGATTGATTAAAGATACTATCTTGAAAACTGTCGATTTCGGTGAGTTCGAAGCTTTGGTAATTGGTAATCGATTCCCAATTCTCTCTCTAACAATGATATAACCACCACTCTTAAACCCTTTAACTCCACGGCTTCAAATTAACATGAAGCTATAGAGAATTCAGAAATCGCCCGCACCCTTCCCCACCCCCCTCTCAGCAAAAGACATCACCGATAGCTTTCCGATTAATGTAACCGGTGCGAAAACATCACGGATAACCACAACTCAGCAAAATCATAGCTTTCCGATTAATGTACCCGGCGCAAAAACATTACCGATGACTAACTCAGCAAAAATCATAACTTTCCGATTAATGTAAACAAACTTATTAACAATAACTTAAATTCAAATGTAAACAACAAAGATTAGTGTACACAAAATCATTCATCAGCAGGTCACCAATCAATTCAATTTCAAACAAAACAAAAACCCTAGTCTAAGTCGTGACATAAAAACCCTAACTACTTGCTTAACTCTGAAGATACGAATAAAATAATGAAATCAAAAATGTGAATATGAAGGTAATATCTAAGGAAACGCACCTCCATGGCTGCTGCTTTGATTGAAAATTGAAGGATTGAGAAACCGAAATTTAATTATTTTGGGGAATTGGGTTTGGGTGCAAAGTAACAACGTAGCATGCGTCCACAAAAACTCCTTATATACCCTGGGTTTCTTGAGCAATAATCTACCATAATATATTAATATTAGGAGACGGTTTTACGGGTATGTTTGGTAGCCAACTAGAATGTAGTGTTTTTGCATTTTGACCAAATCAAAATGTTATTCGACATGTTTGACGGCATATTATTAGCATTTGAAATAGCATTTAGCGTTTTAAGGGGTATTTGGCAAATGCTACAATAACTAGTATTTCCCCCCGTAAAGTAGCAATACATATTTTCTAATGACATACTGTATATCATTTTAATAACTCGACAGCTATTAATCGTACCAAACACGTCATTGTTAACACCTACTTTTCAGCCAATACTCCGTAGCTAACAGCTAACTCAACAGCTAAAAGCCACGACTATCAAACACACCCTTAGTAACTCTATAATAGTTTTCGAAGTCAATTTAACATACACGTTTGCTAGTACGGAGTACTCTCTTATGAAGCACGCGTCTCTCCTAGTTGCGTGTCCTGTGTCCAATATGCTGAAATAATAGTTGTAATAATAGCTGAAAGTTTTTGCTGATAGTATTAAGAGTGTTTAGCAGAATTAGCTGATATAGGATATGGTATATATAAAATTACATAAAAATGCATTATTTATTTTTAATCTCATTTTATTTCGTAAATGATTGAAGGTAAATTAGAAAATAAAATAATGATAAGCTAGCTTATTTTTAAATAAGTTACATGAGATAACTTTTTAAATAAGCTAGCTTATTATTTGAGCTAGTGGTGTTACCGTGTTATCAAACTAACTTATTTGGTCAAAAAGCTTAAAAACCTAGTCAAATAAGCTACTTTGGCCAAATAAACTAGCTTATTGTGTATACCAAATATAGCTTAAGTAGGAAAATGAAAGAAAAGTAGTACTCCGTAGTAGATTCTAGCAAAGGACACACTCCACATGTCGAAGCAAGTAATCAACCATATCTTACGCATAAATTTATAGTATAGTTATTATCACATACTCCGTATACATGAACTTGGCAGTTCAAAATCAGAAGCACTAAACTTACGGCGTAAAGTGCTTAAGATCAAAAGAAGTAACATGTAAATACACGCAGGAACGATATTCACAAGCCGAAGTGGATATTACACGGACACATTAACACTCTGAGGCACCAGGTTCATCGGGAAGGTGGGAACACTTCCGGTACGGAATAGGAATAATGCAGATCACCAGGATTTCTGACGTATAATGACGGGTGCTAATCTTCTAGATGAACACAGGCTTCTTGTGGGAATTAAGTCTCTAGTAGCACAAATCAAATGCTATCTTCATGGACCAGGGATCAGACGACCTAACCAATTACTTAGCCAGGTCTACTGGGGAAGGTCTTTGCTAACTTGACTGATTCAGAACCAGGAGTTGTGATCATGCTGCCATTATCCGACATGTAGTAGTAGTTGTAGTTTATTCTTGTTACTAGATCGGCCAGATGAGGAAAGTTCCCCACGTTGAGCTTAAACGATAACACCTGTTAAACCAACACATTGATACGATAACATCAATCAGGCTTCATTGTTGTAAATTTGCAAAAAGAAGGCATTGTCAGAAAGATACCCTGAGAAGAAAGGCAATGCAATCATCAAACTGTTTCTCAATCCGGTCAACTTCCATTTCACATCTGGCCTTCATGGCAGAAACGGCAACACCACTATTCAGTGTTTGCTGTATTGAGTAGAAATCCAGAGCTAATCCAAGGATAGTATTTACTCGGCTAGCAATCAATGCCCCCTATAGTTTACATAAACATGATCAGTGTTTAGACTAAGAGGCTGAACTTGGAAAACTCCATAGACGTTTGGAGGGAAAAAAAAAAAAGAGAAAAGAAAGAGGATGAACTCTTTAAGCATTATCCAAAGAAAAAAACCACAATAAAAAATACAAAAAATAAAAAAAAAAACACAAAAAAAAAACACAGGAGGCGGTAAAAGAAATATATACCAGCTTATCAGGAACAACAAAGCATTGCCTTTGGATTGATAGCAAGTACGCCTCATGTACTTCAATTACTTCGTCCAAAGAGCGGGCTGCAGCCATACCTTGGCACATCTCGCTCCATGCACTATGATATACCTGCAATTCCAATGGCAAACAAGAGGATGCAATTATAGGAGAACAATTCTGCAATCTCAGAAGAACATGATCACAACATCTTCATTCGCTAGCTTATAACATCTTTATTATTTGGACTTTTGTTGCAGAAGGGTATAAATGGGTCAGTGCTTCGAAATTTTTTTTTTTTCCCCAACTTGGGGATGCTGTAGTAATAACATCATCCTCGTGACCTTACCTGCGCAAGTTAGATATTCGGACAACAAAGTTAGGCAGACGGACTTATGGGATGAAATATTACCAATAGATGAAAACCAAGCAACCAGCCAGTGACAGTTTTAGCCTTTTAGGGAGTAACGCGTGCAGATTATTGGAAGAGCAAGAGAGAGGTATCAACAGAAGTGACTAAGTTTCAAACGTATAAATAACACCAGAAAAGAGCATGCCAACACCACTGATCATTTCTGTGAGCGCAGAGATCAAGCTCTAACATTGAAATAAAAACAATGTGTGATAAGCAGAAGTTGGCTTAACTACTTTCACGCACATTTATTGCAAACAAAGTTAACTTTCTCGGATCTTCACTCGTGAAGATGTTCCATCAGTTAACACATTGAGGGGCATTTGGTTAGGGGTAGTGAATAGAGGGAAAGGGAATCTGCATTACTGCTATTCCCTTAGTGATTGTTTGGTTGTGCATTTTGGCTATTCCCTTTCCCCAATATCCTTGGTCCAATTCCCAAGACTCCTCTACATTCATTCCCTATGGGGACCAGGGATTCGTTGATTCCGCATAACTCCTCTTCACCAGGGATTTGTCTCTCAAAAGCTTGCAAGTCAGAGATCATATTGTGGATTTAACTGGTTCAGTTCAGCCATTCAGGCAGCAACAAGTATTGTCAGTAGCTCAAGTGCAGAGAACAGGTTTAGAGTTCAGAAAGCTTATGAGTTCCATAGGCGCAAATTTCAGAAAATGACAGGAAACATGCTTTTATTGGCAGCCTAGCTACTCAAAGGAAACTCCCTAGAATGACCTCTGTAGGAGAGGCCTGGTGGTGATTATTTGCTGCTGTCTTTGCATGAAGGCCCTTGAGACCCATTCTCATTTGTTCTTGGCTTGTGAAAACGCAGGTACTATTTTTAAGGAGATGTTTAACAGGTTTAATACAAGATGAAAGGCTTGAAGCTTTAAGAGAGAGCTGCTATGCTTCTCTAACAGAGAAAACAAATGGCATTGGATTAAAAAAAGGCAGAGATGTAGACTCCTGGCCTCCTGGGTACATTTTACATGATTTGGTAGGAACGAAATAATAGAATTTTTGCTAATGTAAAGCATGACTTTGTTTGGATAGTTAGTAAAATTAAGTTGATGGTTAGTGTTCGAGTCCTTGCATGGACTGAAGAATGCTTGCAGGAGAAATAAGGCTTAGGAGTTCTTAGCTTCTTTCCCCGTAATTTATTGCAAAAAAAAAAAAAAAAAGGCTAACTTTCTCAGGGGGACACAACTTCTAACACACGTCTTCTCAGATAACCATACTTTATCCAGACTAACTTTCCAAGATAAGAATAAATTGCAACTGACTTTGACTAACGACTTACAGATCAAAAGCTGCAAATAAAGGCACAAATAAAAGCTGCAAAGTGGTAGTATAAGACCTCAAGAAGTAGAGCACAAGACGTCCTGTCAGTCCACCAATGTAAGCTTTGACCAACGACAAAAAACTTACCCTATCCATAACATATTGATGAAATGCATCCACAAAGTGCAAAAGCTTCTGCTCCACTAACCAACGACGCTTATATCCGATTGACACTGCACCTTTCGCCTGATGGAACAAATCAATGTCAAAAACACTTAACACAGCGGTCTCAGTTTTAATCCCATAGTACGCAAAATGTTCCCATACAAAGTTTCTATACAGTGATAACACCAAGATAGAGAGAAAGTCGAACCTTCCAAATCCATCGGCGAGATTTGTCGAGTACAAACTTTGCACGTTTAACTTTCATTAGGAAATGCATCACCTACATGATTATGTTCAGAAATGAGCCGTTACAGATAAATTATAATCCTTCTATACATATTTCATCAGAAAATATATCATCTAAATGAATACATCATTGTGATTTTACCTGATTGTACTTTCTGATTGCCTCTGTGTTAGCAATAAGCTCAAGTGGCCAAGAAACCTGAAAGAGAACAGATATACACTCCTCAGAAAAACTGGCAAAAGAAAAAATAGATTTATGGATACAACAACAACAACAACCAAGCATTATTCCCAAAATGATTTGGGGTCGGCTAACATGAATCGTCATTTAGTAACCGTCTTGTGTACGCCATGAAATTCCAAAACGTTGTAAACCTTTTTGGAGTAATTAAATATTTTCAAAGGAAGTTTTATAAAGTCGTCAAAATAAATTCAAAAGATTTACAAAAAAAAAAAAAAAAAAAAAAAAGTTTTGGGAAAAGAGTTAGGGAAACCAAACAAATAAATCAAAGGAGTCAGATTAAGTCCGCCGCATGTATAGAGTCTCTCCACCTCGCCCTATCCAACACCAAAAAATAGATTTATGGATGAACGAAAGAAATTGCAGACAACCGAGAATCTTTGGAGTGTGTAAAAGCTTGATAGGTCAGCTGAAAAATTACAAAGTGCCTTGGTAACACCCATGGAAACATGAAAATGAAAAGCTTTTAGGATTCTGGAGGAACAAGGAACGCAGATGACGATGGCGATTCAAATTAAATTCAATGATGAACCTAATGCTGTTAAAAATAACAGAATTATGTGATGGAGTTGACAAGAACAATGCAGAGTTTTAAAACCTCACACTATATCAAGTATTAACCACGAAACACTCCTTATATGATGCTAGTTCAATCGTCATCCTTTTCTTATTTACAAGGAACGCCGGATCCCTATTAAGTTCTTTGAAATCTTAGGCTTTACGGAAACTGATCTGCATAATTTGTGTTAATTTTTAAATATAAAGTTCTAAAAGGATACCGTTCAGACTCCAGAAAGCTCAAAAACCATATAAAGGCATTTGTTACATATTTTACTACATCTTTCTGAGAACACAAATTCAGGAACCAGACCTTGTAGGTGAAATTAAGGATATCAAGACCATTAATGCCTACGACATGCTCATGGCTTTTACGAGGCGTAGCCACAATGTTGGCAGAATTTTGCTGATTGCTACTGTCAAGACCATGAGGTTTAATGATGGAAACAACCAATGCATCTGGTACACTCAATAGCATCGCATCTGCAGAGTTGGTAATTGACTCCTGTAGCGGGCAAAAATAAAGATCAGAGTGACAGAAAAAGTAAAAACTCCACAAGCAAGATATGCATTACCAAAAGGTGGCAGAAAGAAACTTAATCACTGCCTAAAGTGTACCACTCCGTCCCTTTTTAAACATCCCATGGAATTTGAAATCCTCCAACATTTTCAAATGCCATGGGAAGTTTAATGTGGGACGGAGTGGTACGTATCTTCAAATAGCAAACTTTCTCCAGTCTTTGACTAAGATATCAGCAGCAAGAACTTCTTTATCCCAAAGAAAGATCATATACTCACATACGCTACATAAACGGGTTCTTTAAAGACCGCCACAATTATAAATTAAGCAATAGAACTGTCAAAAGCTTACTATTGTTGCTTTGGTCGTATATAAGAAGTCAAATAGCTAATCTGGAAGCAAACAAACATGCAAATCTGACAACGGAACACCTGGATGAAAATCTACGACCCAGCAGAAAATATGAACACCACATTTACTAATCAAAAGCATGTACTTAATACTCAAAAGACAGAGAAACAATTGCCTCCAACTATTCATCCAGATAAATGCAGTTGGTTTGTCGAACTTAAGATACGAACAAAGTGGTGATCGGGATACTTTACCTGTAGTATCATATTTAACTCAAAATCATCATCCCAAGATTTCCCTTTATCCAGCTTACCAAAGATCACTGTCAAAAAGTGCTGAAGAAGGTCCCCTGAAATAACCATTAATAATCATCCATGACAAGAAAACCAAAACATCATTCTGATCATGTAGTGAACTCAGCTACTGGAATGACCACTGATACCTGAACCTAGCAAGTATATAGCTCTTAGAACTCCAAGCTCATCCATGAGTCTCCAGTCATTAAGTAACTTTGACAGCATGTTACTTCCAATAATATCCACCTGATGTAAGCATGAGAACACTTGTGACAAAACATTTCAGCCTCGAGGATCAATTATAACAGAAAATTTGGAGTAACAACCTGCTTCTTGATGTAGACCATTAGACATTCTTGCAGTATAATCATAGGAAGTGGAGTGCCCTTTGGTTCAGCAGTTTGAATCCAGCAAAGAATTCTGGAAGATAAGGTGCTATTTTTCTGGAGCGGTAAGAATTCTGACATTTGGAGGTACTCCTGACATCAATTTACATTCCATAGTGAAAAGCTGGTCCTATATTACATGATATGAATTTTAAAAGCAGGAGGTGGAAAACGTACCTGATATGAGGGAAGTGCTGTTGGAAAAGGAAAGATGGCTTCTGTGTATCTTGAGTCATTTTGTGAACGAATGTACTGGGATTCACTAAACTGAAAACCTAAAGCAAAATTTGTTTGCTTAGTTGATGATGGCTGGTTGCTCTCGAAATTGAAGATTCCCTCCCATAAGGCATCATCATTTAATGGGGGAAGGTGGGAATCTTTTGACAGATTTAAGCTTCTCAAGTCACTAGGTTTTTTCAAAAACTTATGACAAACAGTAATAACAGGGTTTACAACACAGCACGTTCGCCCAAGCTCACTCGCCACCCTGGAGTTTGCATTTTCAGCTTTTCCATTAGGCAACCCCTCAATCAAACGAGAAGGTCGTCTTTCCTGTAATATATTATCAAATAACTCAACCCAAATCTTCCTTAGATTTGTAGAGGAACAACTAGAACTTGACCTATCTTTTGCTTCAGATTGTAGTCCCTCCACTTCAGATCCCAATGAACAAGGAACTAAGCATGAAATATCATCTTTTAGAATGTAATTATAGACATGATCTCCATGTCCTATGATACCAGCCAGAGATATGAAAAACACCTCAACCAATGTCAACTGTGATGTGCTGTACTCACTATACTCTAATCTCGTGGAAGCTGTAGTAGTCGACGACATTGGCACGTGACTATTCTGCTGCAAAGACTTTCCAGCAGAATCTATATCTTCATCTTTGTCGTTGAGGAACAATGGCCCAGTGGCACTACAGTCAGTTCTGTCAGTATCACGGCTTTCACATCTCCCTACCAAGGGAATAGACAAGTTCAAAACCGTAGGCACATGCCTTATAAGCTGCAAAGACTTCCCAGCTGAAATAATTTCTTTAGATATGTCCTTAAGAAACAATGGGCATGCCTGCGGCGGGGGAGCTACACTTGAAGACTCGTCAAGCTTTTGATTCGGTAGTGATCTCAAAAGATAGCTCTTCTCCCAAAATTCAGTATCATTGATCGATACTGCTTTGTTTTCATAAAAGAACAGCTGCAGGGCAACCGAGATCATACATGATTAAAAAGCAAGATACAATTCAAAGTATCTCGTATATTTTTGTCTGCGAGCAATAACAGAAAGGTTCCAACTAGTTAGACATCATTTTTCTGATGCACAAAAAACTAGCAAACATAAGGTCTTAGTAGCATGACAGAGTATAGTTCTTTTGGTGAAGGCTGTTTTCAGCATAATGAACACCACACTTCACATAATTCTTTCACTCACTTTCAGAGGCTCTGGGAAGTTTAATTACTGAAAAACACTCCAAGAGTCCAAGATGTTGACCGGTATATGGCTATATTTCCTCCCATGATCAGGAAAACTAGCAAATGGTAAGATCTTAGATAAAATAACTAGATTATAGCTTTCCATGTGGACACAACTGGGTTTTTGCCAAACAGTTACATGCACAACACTCAATAGGATTTCTTTCACTCACATGCACAGTATCTGGTAGGTTGATGATAAATATTTGACCCAAAGTTTGCAGAAAAGGAAATCTTAAACACTTGTTCATGTTTCTACGATGAGGAGTTTTTGGGGCCTTACAATTGGAATGTTATTCACAAAATCAATTTATGTTTGATGAAGGAAAAAGAAAAGGACAAAAAAAAAGAGCACTTCACCTACGTCCCTTGGCATTACTTCTATCACGTGCAATAATCTTACTCTCTATCAAAATCCACAATCCACAATCCACATCCAGTAGCCCAACTCTCTTCAGTGTCCAGAGACCATATTCCTCCGACCCAAAAAGCAACAAACTAATAATGAGCTTAACCACACCATTCCAGAAACTTGCATTGACAAAAATTCTTAATAATGTTTTCAACATCCAGTGCATAGGTAAAGGGCATCAGATAACTAAATACTTGCTACTCGTATCATTATCAAAAAAACAGGTTTACCTCATTATAAGGGTCATCAAGAATTCCTTCATGAATCCAGGAATCAAGACTCTCAATATAAGGTAGTAGACTCCCAACAAATAGATAAAGGAGCATCTTGTATGATTCCTCCTGACAAATGCATAAAATTCAGTAATGTTTACAAATTTGAATTTAAAGGAGGGACATTTATTTATTAACCACCTCACCACCCTGCACTAGACAGGCTTCATTTAGCTTCTTGTAAAGAAGATCAAGGACATGGACAGCCACTTCGGCAGCAGGAACAGAATGCAAAGACTCAAGCAACAACTTGGGAATAGCTTCATGAACTATTTGTAACAAAAGCTCCGCTCCTGAACAAAGACTAAAATAAATCAAGCATCATCAGAGTTCTCCATATCATAGGGAAACAGATCGCCAAAGGACAATTCGCTTTAGATATGCAATGATAAGAGCAAAAGGAAAGATCTATGTTTAAAAATAGGGGATGCAAGGAATAATAAAAACATGAACTTCCAATTTACATGCAATAAAAAGCAGGAAAAAGATTGAGAATCATCAAGACATGGTTTTTCAATGAATAGAAGTCCAGCTTAAAATAGGTAAAACATATGTTAGGACCTTCACATTTAAAGTGAGGAATGAAACATCTGATGACTGCAACATTAACAGTATAAGAGACATCAGAGATGGAGGAAGAACAAACTAAACATAGATACGCAAGTTAATTGTAGCTACACTAGCTAGGCATGTAAGGGACATCAAATCCAGGAAAGCAAAGGATACACGTATACAACCCCTTTTAATTTCAGTAAAAGATACTCCGTATATACTAGGAAAGAAAGAGAAGAAAAAAAAATATAAAAATAAAAAGAGTAAGCAGAAATTCTACTACAGTAAATTTTCCTCATATCAACCTGAAGTTTTCAATTTCTGAACACACAAATTTACTCCCTTTTCTCCTCGAGACACTAATCTAGCATTGTCAAGAAACATCAAACCCCTTTGAGTATGATTTTCCAAACACAAAACTACGCCCACAGCAAAATACAGTTAACCTACTTTAAAACATCCTAGTCCACCATTGTTGCAAGTCTTGCAACGCAACCCAATAAGATGGGAACTCATATTTGGAGCTCTAAATCTTCACTCATGGCCAAAAGGGACGGCCTTGTTACTTGCATGGCAGACTGAATGTATTAGTAACTTCTCATACTTCTTCAAAATAATGACGAGGGATACATCTCATTCTTAAATGCAAACGAAATCTTTCAGAATTTTGGTCTTGCACCCAAAGTTACAAGAAAGTGATAGCCGTAGATTACACACACAAAAAAGAAAAAAAAAAAAAGGACAGCCCGGCGGACATTGGCGTCCCCGCTAAGCGAGGGTCCGGGGAAGGGTCCCACCACAAGGGTGTAATGAGGGCAAGCCTTCCCTTGTCAATTTATTTGACAAGAGGCTGCTCCCAGGACTTGAACCCGTGACCTATCGATCACACGGCAACACCTTTAAAAGAAATTAAAAAAAAAAAAACATATGCAAAAGAATAACTTTTATTGCTTGAAACTTCTTTTCCCACAAAGATGGGCAAGATGTCAAATCTCCAATTCTCAAATATCACTAGTTATTAAGAAGAAAAAAGAACATGTAATTAGCCACAAACGCACCATAAAGTTTTCGTTGTTTCACACCTAAAATTGACGGTTACATATGTCATATGACGATCCATATTTTCTGATCCCAAATCATTTCTGAACAAGGCGTTGATTTCTACTTATTCAAGGCACTTGAATACAGTTATTTCAATTATTCAAAAAATTAGATCTGAAGCAGATGTTCATGCTGAACACCAAAACCAGCACTGAAACACTGAATCCACAAACTCTCTTTTGACTATAAATATTACTCATTTCCCTAAGTCCCTAACTATGGCTTCCCTAACTCTGCTTACACCTTGACCGAATACTAGTAGCCATAGATCAGGACATGATTTATAGCTCGTTTTAAAGTCGAATAGACCATTACTGCAATAAGATAAGAACGACAGATTTTGCGAGAGGGTAATACCGTTGGACCCAGTTCAATCTAACAAATTTTAAAGCCCCCCTGCCCCCCGCAGAGAGGAAGGGGTTAGTAATAATTTAAATCATAATCCAATGTAAAATGCCAGGGATAATATCTATATTCACCAATAATAGTGTATCCTTGATTAATTTTTCTAATTGGGTGGCAACAATGTTCTACAATAACAAGACAACCAAAACTATTCATCCGAGCTCATACAGAAATTTTAGCAGCATTTAATATCTTCAGAGTTTTTCTGCACACTTAAAACTTCCAACAAATGTAAATGCAGCTGCTAAGAATTCTTATGCACCGAACTAAAGAGTTGGAAATCGTCTCTCCTCCACTCCTTCCAAGATAATAGTAATGAGCTACAGTGGCAGCCAAAGTGAGCCATATCACACGTTAAACAGCTCTAGTCTTGGATTACACCCATTCTTACAGAAGATGCACACTAACAACTAAATGGTAAACAGGAAATCGACACAGGTGGGAGTGAAGGGTAGACATAATTCACAAAAAAGCACGGAAGCGAAATACGACCATGAGTTTATAGAATGGCTAACCTTGACAGAGAATTGGCAAGCCCTAAAAGCGTAGGAACAGTCCTGCGATTAGACTCATTTATCTTTACCTCCTCCTTCAGAGCAATGTCTCGCAATCTCTGATTAAACACACAACACCAACTCAGCCGCTACATTAAACACCCGAAACTAAAAAAAAAAAAAAAAAAAAAAAAAAAAAACATTGCCAATAAGCAACAGATAAAAACAGGTGACTAACCCTCAACCAAGCAGAAGCGGAACTAACAAACGCCCGCAATGTAGGCACCAAACTTCCATCCTTCTCACTTCTATTAATAACAACCTCAACTTCCTTTAAACAGGAAGCAGCATACAAAAACTGATTGAGGACCTCATGAAGACCTGTCTGAGACAGATGGGTAACATAGATACCAAGTTTGGCATAAAATCGACCCCGAAAGTCGTCCCACACGAAAAAAGGACTCGAATTTCCCTGCAATACATGCAGTATACCTTGTACCTGACCAAAAAAAGCATCAATCAAGAACAATCTGAAAAGGGTACACACAGAATTCATCAATGAAAGAAACCCAGATGGGGTTTTGTAAAATTCGTAAGAAAGACATGGGAAATTACCAGTTCAAATTCAGTGGTTTGAACAGAAGTAAGTGAATTTGCCAAATAAGTAGCATCAGAGACTGAATTATGTATCTTGTTCATCAAGCTTGTTACTACTCCAGCTTCTTCCATCTTTACCATTATTGTTATTACTAAGATCGCACACCAACATATGATACAAATTCACTGAGATTAAAAAGTATCAAAAACAAATGAATAATTGGAACCCAAATTTAAGTAGAAGCAAGAAATGAGAATGTTAGCCAAAAATGTAAGTAAAATCAAGAGAAATGAAATTAGGAAATAAAAAAATGAGTACAAGGACTACTTACCAAGTACTTAGGCGTGTGGCTGATGGAACGGTGGACTCGCTGTCAGACGGAGGTGGATATGGTGGGGGCGTGCGGGTGGCCGGCGGTTTAGTTGGGGGGGGGGGGGGGGGGGACGGGAGGGGGGAGGTTATTCACTGGCGGTTTATTTGAACTTTAGGGAGAAGGGGTGGGAGTCGAGCATTCGACCGACCATAGGACCTACTCTTTCCAATACTAAGGCCCTGTTTGATAGGGCTGCATCTTTCTGAACTGAACTGATCTGATTTGAATGATTTTGATCTGATCTGAATTGGTTGAAAATTTGATTGAATTTCAATGAATTAATATCAATTATGAACCAAATACATAGATAGTTAATTGAACATTTCTAAACTGAACTGATCTGATTTGAATGATTATGATCTGATCCGAATGATTCTGAACTGATCTGAATTTATTTTAGAATAAGTCATATCAAACAGGGCCTAAGATGACTAGAAATGCTCAGTAAATGATCTATTTGGTCTAGAAATTACTCCAACATAACTAGTTGAAACAGCCAAACGAAAGATGAAAATGTCTTTGAATCGGAGAGGGTATACTAAATTCTTTTTTTTTTTCAAATAGCTCTAGCTAAACTGACTCATTTTTTTTCTTCTACTATTTTACTCTCTTCGTTTTCTTTTAAGCACTCCGCTTTTCTTTTCGAAATGTCTTTATTTAAATACACCACATATAAATTTGCAATTATCAAGGAGGGGCTTGGTAAGTCAATTGCTCCATTTTTGTAGGAATTGGAAATTGACATGAATTCTCAATTCTCATTATTTTAGGCAACCAAATCAATCCCAAAAAGTTTAATTGAACTCCCATGATTTTTCTTTTCAACCAAACGACAACTTAGATTAACACATGAGGAATTCACTCAAATAAGTTCGATTGCTACCCACCGATAGTAGAGTAGAAGTAAACCAAAGCTGATATATTGAGTATCACATACACTTGAAAAAAGAATAAAAACAATAAATTTGGGTACATATATATATTGAGAGCTTAGCCAAAACATGAGAAATTTGGATCCGGTAGAATTGAAAAGTAACTTTTTCATTAGAGTTTACCTACTATTATAGATCGAAATTTTGATCGATTTTATTGAGCGACCACAACCCGTTAGCTAACCCGTATCAACACTCTTATTGGCCCTCCCTCCCAAAAATCAAAAATTAAAACTTTGGGCTTTTCCTCAACATTACGAACCTTCGAAAAATGAACAAAAGGTAATCGCGGTTTGGTTTTTGGAAAAGCAATATCAAGAACCGGGCACCCAAACTCGTCTTTCTTTTGTATTTGTGTCTTGACCACCAAGATTCGATCGTACTTCTCCAGAAACCGCTGTTTGGAGTTGGGGAGTATTGACACACACAGTCGCTGTTTCTGTGTCCTCCGCCAAATTCAAAACTAACATTGTTCCTCCTAATCTCCACAAATAATTAAGGAATTAGAATTGTTAAATGGCGAGTGGTAATGGCGGTGGTGAGAAATTGGTGATGAGGAACGTCAAGTATAAGTCTACTACCAAAGCTGCCGGTGTTCCCGGCATCTTGGTTATGGTAAATATTTCCGAATTTCTTTTGTTTTCTTTCCCCAATTTTAATTGAATTTTTATTTGACGATTACGGTTGAATTGATGGTAGACTATGAAGGAATTGACGTTCACGCCCAATGATGGAAATCCCGCTAACCGCTTTCAAGTTCCTTTCAGTGACACTACTGGTCTGCCTTCTCCTTTACGTTTTTTGTGCTTTTTGTTTTTGTTTGCTGTTTGATGTCGTGTCATGGTTGTTCGTCTTCTTTACCGAGTCCGATTTCTAGTTTTTGTAAGGTTTCTGAGTGAAATTCTAATTCTATAATAATTTCCAAAGTCATGGGGCTGTGTTTCATATATGAGTTAAAAGAGTTGCACATTGGCGTCCCCGCAAACGAGGGTCCGTGTAAGGGTACCATGACAGATGCATCTGTCTCTTTAGTAACCTCTTTGTTTAAATCAGGCAGAGATTGTATGGGAGCTTCACGTGATACTTTTCTGAGCATCTTAAATGTTGTAGCAGCGGTTTGGGTATTTGATCATAACCTTAACTAAATCTTCTGTAATAATTCGATAATCCTAAAAGCCCTCTAAACTGTTTGATGATAGTAGTAATAGTAGTAGGAGGATCAAGATTGACGTAGCGGTTAGGAAGACAATATCTGCCTGAGGTTTGTCCTGGGTTCGAATCCTCATATCACCACCCCCGCAGCATTAGCTGCTCCTTTGTACCCAAAAAAAAAAGTAGGAGTACGCCACGGTTGTACTGCTGCAACCTTATTAGGACTCTCATGGTTTGGAAATCGTAAGACCCTGTCATTGCATTTACAGATGTGCAAACAACAAATTAATCTTCTGCTTTTTCCCCCAACATCTACACCATCCTCACGTTGTTTGCCTAGATTGTGGAGCACATGTTGTCGAAAGCTTTCTCCAATGCCTATGACACAAGCAAGTATTCCCCTTGTACACGCATTTGAGAGATCTTTGCCTTGCATTCTCATGTTTGGTATACTCTTTTCAATACCTGGTGGGATTAACTTCAGCTCCTGCCTGACTGGTTATCTCCTGCTGTGCAATAACTGACAAGGAATTTTCTTTTCTTTTTTTTTGGGGGGGGGGGAGGGGGCTTTGTGAGGTCTGCAGTGAACTTCCAGTCGTGTAGTCCTTTAAATATTACTGAGAGATTGTTGATTTCTCATTTCCTGGTATTGACTGCTTAGATAAGAAATTTACATTCGATTAGGCTCTGATTAAATGTTCTTCATCATTCAGGGATACAGGTTAGCAAGGAAATTGTCGGCAAACCAGCATTACTTAATCTTCTTAAGGTGTCGTTCTATGCTCTCTTTCTCTCTTGTTCAAATGAATCAATCATCAATGATGTCATTTTTCAAGACCAGTTAGTTTATCCAGTGATGCTTATGTACTAATCCTAGGTGTAAATTCCCTGTTCTTTTGCCCCCTTTTTCTTGGCTCGTTGGTGAATTTTCAACTCTTGTAATGACTTTATTAATGCAGTTCTGATACAATGTATTTTACTTGTTATTCTAGGGTGTAAAATCTGAAGGATATATATTTGAGTTCGAGAATTTCAAAGAGAGAGCTGTGTGTCGTGAACATGTGGGTATGTCTGAATTTTATTTTCAATGTTAATACTTGCCTGGTCAACGGCAACATGACTTAAACTGGTTCAGAATATATTTGATTTATATTGAAGTTGACAATACTAAATTGTACCGTTTTAGTAATTGCTGATTCTCAGTCACAAGAATGCAAAAAGAAGTAAGGATCTGTTTGCTATTGATCTTAGATGTTCTTTCTTTACACATGTCATTTTGCTTAGGATAGCAAGAGTGGCACGCCTTTACATCTCACATTATTATCCTTTGTTTTCTCTTTCCTACATTTTTTTCCTTCTTGATCTGCGCCTCCACCTTTTTAAATTTCACCAATTCACTTTGTTTTGTATCATTTATCCGTTTTGTTGCCATCTCTTCTTTCTTGTCTCCATCATTCTGGGTATTTTTTCTACTCATGATTTGTTCTTACCTCCTTTAAGCAATGATTCCTTGTGACAATCATGTTAGTTAGGCGACCTGGCCCTGATTATTTTGGGACTAGACATTATTGTTTTAGATCTTTGTGCCGTTTGTGGAGGATGAGGATATTAGAAAATTGAAGGGGCAGAGGCTCCAGGAATCTCATGTAGTTATGTGGGCTTTTAGTGGGCTAGGCTACTTTTGAAGACCCTTGAAGTTTGGGTTTTCTGTTCTACTGTGATCTACGAGAGATTTAATACTAATGAATAATGATAGCCTTAATTGAAAGAGACGTAGGGTGTGCATGCATACCCATCGCTCTAGCTCCTTTCTTGTAGAATTTCTTAGAAAGGTTGGGAGTTCGGGGCATTCCTTTCTTGGAGAACTTACCTAGTGAGAAGTCTTACCAGACCGTTCACCTTATCTTGAAGCTCGATCTCGCCATCCCTTTTTTTTTTCTTTTTCCAAAAAGAGTATAGAAAAGAATGCCGCTAGTCAAATTGTATCCAAAGAACGGGAGAATACAAAAAAGGACAGTCGATAGAAACAATTATCCGGGGAACCTTCTTAAAGGTGGGGGGGGGGGGGCTCTGCTAACAATGTAATTTGTAGGAAGAGTCGTTTTTTTATTTTATTTTAGACTTAACCGTGTGTTGCTCAAGAGAGACTGTTCTTCATCTCTGTCTAAGGTAGACAAATGAATCTTTTTATGACTTTATCACATGTGCCAGAAAATCTCGGAACTGGCTCTCATCTTTTTGTTCATTGTGATTCTGCATGTGGCTTGTTCATGAGCTGATAGGCATTTCTGTGGAGCAGTGGGTTTGTTCTAGAGTTTAGGTGGACTTCAAAGTAATTTCAGGGTATTATTGCAGAAAAGATGGGAGAGTCATATGGAGATGTGTTGTTATGTCAGTACTGTTGAGCGAAATTCCCAGTAATTTCCATGATTAGCGTCCTTTTTAGAATGGACTTGCGGAGACGTAAGATTCTTAGCTTCACCTTGAACAAATGGCTAGGTGCTTTCAAGGGGGTGCTAATTTCCTTGCTTCAAAGGGATAGAAAATCTTGTAATTTTATACAAGGAGGGCTCCTTATGACCTTATCCTCTTGTGTCTCCTCTTTTCCTATTGTTTCCTATAAAAAAGCAATGTACAGTTGACAGCTAAGATTGTGGACGCTGTCTGTTCCCATATTCCTTGTGACAAATAGAAAACTTAAATCTGTACTGTTAATTAAGTGCCCCTTAAACTGATAGCTCTCTTGGTGTAATGCATTGTTGGATCAAATAGAAATACCAAAGGAAATGGTGGGAATGTTTGACAAGGTCTTTTGCAACACATGCCTCCTCCTGGAAGTTTATTTCATAAATATCACATATGTTTTAAGTTGAACAAGGGTAACTACCTTAGCTAAATGAAAATCTCATTACATTTTAATGATGATTACATCCAACTCTTCTCACTCTCCTTTATCTTCTCACAATAAATGGTCGATTACATTCTAATCATTATCCCTCCAACCAAACAAGCCCTTAGTGAATTGCAAACTGTCCGGGTTAGGGAATTCGTATCGCCAATTAGAACGTATTACGAAGTGTGTGACATCGGGCCAACTTCCTCTCCGTTGGGTAAGGAGTGGAGACTCTTCGGGTCACTTGAGCTTTTAGTCTATGTTCCTATCTTATTCTCCCTCATCAGGCCAACTACTACTCCGTTTGGTTTGGTCCTGAACTGTATTTGGGAAACAAAGGTTTTTCATAAGGTTCTTGAATTTTCCTGTATGGTGTTACAAAATCATTATGCATTAGGCATTGTAGCTACCAGTTATGGGCTTATGGCGCTTATTGCTCATGTTGTGTCATGTGTTGGAAAGAGTGCGACTGCAGATCACATTTTATGGTGTTGATTAATTGGGATTTGAGAGCACAGTGGGCATGTCTTAATTGTAGCCCGGCGAATTTAATGCAAATTCGTTGGTATAGGTTGGAGGAAATAACGGAATTTGCTAATTTGCTATGGAAATGTGCAGTTTTAGCTGTGTTTGAGTCTATCAAAATTCTTGATTTTTTCGGATTGTAGTCACTTTTGGGATTTATCATTAGGGGAGGATTGTTTAGTGTGGAGATGGCCAGTCGTTTTGCGGGGATTCCGTATCCCTAATTAGATGTTTTAACATTTTTAATTTTTTTTCGTAGAGAGAAGTCCTTGTCCTGTCTTTAGTCTTACATTCACATTGATGAAACTTTTCATTTTTATGAAAACAACAAGGCCAGTCTAAAAGTAACATTCTGTAATGTAAGGTGTGGAAGTTGGACTAGGCAGTAGAGAAGGCACCAGCTGATATGACCTTTATAGTGAGTTAACTAATGGGTGAGAAGAAGCGCCTGTAGATGATGCTTGCAAAGCTCGAAGAAGATAAATTTAAGCAACTTTTACCTAAGAAAGGCTTTAGTGGTGGTAGACTCTAGTTTCACCTGAGTAGCACAGGATTCTTTTAGGGTTCATATCTTTTTATGTGCGGTATGTGTTTGAGGAGATCCCTCTCCTCTTACTGTATGCATACCTTGCTTTCCTGAGCAAATTTTCTTTTCTTTTCACAAAAAAAAAAAAAAAAAAAAAACTCTGTTTATTGAAAGATTGAAGTCTAGAGAAGACAGAGGAGAAGGCAGGAAAACAAAAGCAGGAGACATTGCGTATAAAATAATTCATCACATAAAGCTATAACTTATGACAAGTATTTGGATAAACATTGAGTTATAAAAAAGAAAGATCATGATATCTGATCTTAACAGATCTAGTAAAACTAAAGCATCGTTAGAGCTGGTAAACTGCTTGGACACCAAATAGACTACTATTAGGATTGTAATCGTCATCAACAGCCAGTGACATAGAAGTACCTACTCTTTCCCTTTTGACTTATTGCCAGAATTTCATAAAGTTCAAGCTACTAGCAATCTAGCAATCTAGCATATAAGTGAGAGAATAAATTTCTTGGACATAGTACTCTATTTTTCTGTTGTGTAGTTCGTCTTTCAATGACATGAGTTTCTACTCTATTGCTTTGTTTTATGTAGGGTATGGTTAAAACTTTTTCGTCTTGATGATGTTTAGCATGACGCCTTGTGAACAGGCAAGGCCCAGAGTGTTGTTCAAGGGGCTACTTCACTCAAGCAACTAAGTGAAAAGGAAATGTTTCAGCGGATGAAGCTTTTGCGAGAAGATAGGTAATCTGATATGTTAAGTGACTTCAAGTTGAGTCTCGACCTACTCTAGTTTGCTTGGCTCTTGAAAGTTGAAACTGCTTTGAGCTGGTAGTTGGAGCAATTCTTCACCCCTTTTCCGTGGTGGAATACATAGCTCTAAATTAATCCCATGATGCTTTTTTTTTGGGTACTTAGTGTAGATTGTTGGTCTCCTCTTGTTCTTCAATAATTACTTCAATCTCTTGGAGTCGTTGGCTGTTATACCTAATAGAGTTCAACTAGTCAGGCATTATAATAGCCTGAACCACCGTCCGTCGCAACACAATCCAATAGGATGGGTAGTCACCTCTTAGACCCGTAAACCCCCTTTTGGGCTCTAAAAGGTGAAGGCCTTGTTGTTAGTATGATGGTAGGAATCTATTATAAACTGATCATATGAGCCTTAGTTTCCCAATGTGGGACAAACCAACTCCATAAACCACTTTCCATGATCCGTAGTGTTACATGCATCGTGTTTGTAATGGAGCTGACTGTCTGTCTTAGTTTAAAAAAGCGTGCCTAGGCGCAAGGCGCACTGCCTCAGATGCCTGAGGCGCACCGAGGCGCAGGCCTTGAGGCGCACTGAGGCGCACGCGAGGCGCACAAGTGTGCAATTTCCAATTTCTTTCTCTTGTAACCTTTTTTATACACTTCCCTTTGCCCCTTAATCCCTTTTTTTTACTTATTTACCCATTGTCCCTCTATAAATACCAAAAAAAGGTTTTTTTTTTTCTTTTCAAAATATGGTTTGTAAAATGTAATTTTGTTGCTAAATGAGTGCGCCTCGTGTGCATGAGGCGTGCGCCTTCGCCTCGCGCCTCATCGCAACGGCCCCCCAGCGCCTCGGTGCGCCTCATGCCTCCTTAAACTAAGCTGTCAGTTGAGTGAAGTTATTTCAATTAAACGCTGTTAACTCTCATGTGATAACAAATTTCTGTGTGGTTGGTTGGCTTCTTTGTACAGATAATTTCTGTGAAGAAGCTTCTCCACCTATCCTCTTGTAATCTTTTTCTCATTCTACTTGTGATCTTGCTGTTAGCTATATTGGATACTAAATTGGGAATCCCTTTCAGTGAGCTGGCGAAACTTCATAAGCAGTTGGTTATTCCTGGTATTTTGACAGAAAATGAATTTTGGGCTACTAGGAAGGTTTGTTATTCTACTATAGTGCAGTAATATTCTTTCAAAAAAAAAAAAAAATACATGAAATGTAATATTTCTTAATTTTTCAATCATTGTCCTTGGCAGAAATTATTAATTGGTGATAATAGACCAAATCATCAGCGCGCAGGTTTGAAAAGTGCTATGCTTTCAGTGATTACACCACAGAATGATGGCCGGGTACAGTGGAATCTCTCTCTCTCTTGCTATGCACCACTCTACTATCACTCTTAGTATACTGACAGATGAGCAATAGAAACAGTGAATTTAGTTTCTGACGAGTGTAACTGGCTTCTACGACTGTGACTATATCCAATTTTGGAGTTGTTTGCTCTTTCCTTTTTGTTTGTAGGCTATGAGAATAATGTCACAAATAATCAAGCCATATTCAGGACTGAGAAGTGGCTATGTTCTTAGGCTTTCTATTTTGTATATCTCAATGACTGATTTGATTAGTATCCGCCTACCCTTAGGACGACTAGATATATTGGGATTAAAGGTGAATTGTCATGAATGATTAGTCGAGGACTAAGATGGGATCCTTGTACTTTGTTGGCACTTTTTTAGAATTCTCAAGTTTGCATGGCATAGTACTTGGCAGATAACTTAACTGAGATCCATGAGTTTTGTTGTTAAGCTAGTGCCGTTTTCTTCTAACAATTAATCCGTGCTCATTAGAAACTTCATGTGAGAATATGAGAAACTTCAAGCTAGGGACTTAAGTATGTACAGGACCACTTGTGATATCTGAGAACCTTCATCGTTGACCAATTGGAAACGATTTCCCACAACTATGTGAGAAGGATTCTTTTGAATTCTCTGTTATTGTACTTCTCTTGGCTGATTTTTGTTGGATTGTCCGTATACTACTTTGTGGCTGAATGGCAAACTAAATTGAAATGCTTAAAGCTCAGTGTACATGTGGTACATTTTCCTGACAAGTTGACCTGTTTGAACTTTGAAGTGACGTAGTGCTAGGTTATAATTTGTTGGTGGAAGAAACTAGATGCTTTTTCATTTCTAACTTATAGACAAGATTGTTTCAAGACAAATGTCACAGTATTTTGATTGCTAAAGAGCAAAAGAATCGTGGTTCCGTTTGCATTCCTAGTCTGCAAAGCTTTTCCTGTTTTGCAACTCAAATGCCTCTTGATGGAGCTGTTAGGCGTAATGTAGTTCATTTCTGCTTTTTTATCCTTCCTTGCTGGTTCATATTACTGATTTTTATAATTTTATGTGTTAATTTTCTCTTTTCTTTTTTCCTTTCAGTCCAACAAAGTGATGTTTAACTTGACCCCAGAAATCATACATCAGGTATTGTCTTTTTTTTTTTTTTTTTACCTATAAGCATTTTGTAGTAGGAATCTGAGCATATGATTTCCTGGCTGATTGATTTTTATTTTATGTCTGTAATGAAAAGGTTGGGGCCAAAGATTAATTATTCTTTGGCCTTGGATATAATCATCTAATGGAATGAAGCAAAATGACTAAAACAAACTGTAGTTGGAGTCAAGTGTTAAATTCACATCGACACTTGACTTTCATTCTTTTTGTGGATAACATTTCTCATGATAGTCCTAGAGCTTGATTAGCTCTCTTTTGTTTATGGACGTCGCCCCTTTAGGGGTTTTTTGTACATGGGAGTCACCCCCTTGGTGTCTTCTTGAATATATTAATATCCCTCTTACTTAGCAAAAAAAAAAAAAAGTAGCAGTCAGTCGGTGCGATTCTTGAAGAAATTTTCATTGGGTCATCGCTGCTTAGTTTCTCTATTTTTCAATAGGGGTAAGACTTGCGTACATCCGACCCCCCCTACCACGCCTTATGGCGGGAGCCTTTAAGGTGATGGGGTAATGTTGTTTGAATGAAAAGGATGGTGTCAAAACTGCAAAAGTACACATTCCTGGACCTTTTTTTAGTATACTGATATAGTGATAATAAATTAAACAAGAATACCTGTTAATGGATTGCACCTGCATGCTAGGATGTGTAAACATTGATGGCAAATTTCAGATGCCATCATTCTGGGCGAATTAGATTGCTAATGCTAGCGTGTTAATACGTGAATGAATTCCTTTCCCATCCGATTGATTGAAATCAGAGTTCGATAGGGCTCTGATTGTATTCTCTAGCACTAGTATGGTTGAATGCTCATGGTGCCTAGTACGATAGGGTAACTTGTTCAATTTATTTCAAACAATCAGTACACCAAATACGCAAGTCTGTAGTAAATTTGATTTGTTTTTTATGGCTTGAAGACAAGTAGAAAATGGAAAATGGGAGCAAGATTAACTAATTAGCTTTATAGTATTAGTCTTGAGTGCCATGATTAGGCCATATAAAAAAAAAAAGAAAAAGAAAAATTTCAGAAGGTTCAAACACTTCAGAAGCCAAAAGAAAAAATGCTAGCCATCAGTGATGGAGAATCTTCTAATGCTAATCTTTGATCTGTTATATTTACCTGTTGACCTAATGAATAAGTTTTAATCTAAATGGGAGTTTGTCTGCGTCTGTATTTGGACCCTTTGGCTGCTTATTGCTTTGTGTACAAGTAAATTTTGTTAGCAATTTATGCACAGTTAATCGGCTTATATCTCTTTAGTTTGAGGATTCGGTGTTGGTAATCACAGCATTGGTTAATGGTTATATCTGCTTACCATGTGCTGTAATAGCTTCTTTTAGATTTGATGTGATCTGGATTTTACGTTTGTCTTTCGATCTTTCCATTTCATGTTTCCCCTCCATATACATCTGACTATTCGATACTCATGTATGCTTCAGTTATTATTATGCATTATCGTACTGTCATTAGTGTCATATCTTCTTCCATTTGGCTGTAGTCCTGCTGAAAGATGACTGAATAGCCAGATTATTGGTAGCTCCTGTATGATTCCAGTTACTGCAGCTAAATCTTGTTTACTGATGTATGGAACCTTTATTGCATGCTAGTCAATGGGTTTTTATATGAACTCTACATTTACTTGGTATAAACCTTCCTTTTCAGATATTTGCTGAAAAACCAGTGGTTCATCAGGCCTTTCTTAAGTTAGTCCCTAAAAGGGTAAGCTAAGCTTGTATTTTGGAACATTTGCCTTAAATCTGATACTATCTGTATGAAATATGTTTTGCTGTCACTCTGCTTTTTATATAAATAAATTCTATTTAACATGGGGTTTCAGATGACAGAGACAGAATTTTGGAACAAATACTGCAGGGCAGAATATCTCCACAGCACTAGAAATGCTGTAGCTGCTGCTGCAGAAGCAGCTGAAGATGAAGACCTAGCTATTTTCTTAAAACAGGATGATATACTAACAAGTGAATTGCGAAGAAAGGTGAGACTGAAAATTTACTTCAAGAGTACAAGCATAAAATTTTGTGCTGCTTTCGGGTTTACTACAAATTATGGTTTCTCATCATTTCTGAGTTATGTAATCTGCAGATTAGAAAGGTTGATCCCACTTTGGACATGGAAGCTGATCAAGGGGATGACTATACGCACCTTCCGGTACTTTAAGCATGTTGTGTTGGCTATTATTCCTCTTGTTCTTTACTTTCTCCGAGTCCCTTAGACTGCTTGCCGATTGCTTGTACTTTTTGTGCTTTGCGTAATTCCGCTGCCTAAGTTGTTTTTCATTTATGGTCATACACAGAAAGCTGGTATGGCATTCCTTTATTTTTATAAAATCCCAGCCCATCTTTCAGTTTCTGGCTGTATAGTTTGCTGCTTATAGGTACGCTGAACTTTTTCCTCTCATCAATTAGGATCACGGTATATCTCGTGATGGTATCAAAGAACTTCCCGAGCCCCCGTCACACTATGATCAGTACAAGAGGAACTTTTTGCAAGATCTCAATCGTCATGCTGAAGTTGTTCTCGAGGGCAGGTCTATAGGTTAGTGTTTTAGAAGTTCTGACCATCTATATGAGAATAAAAAAGAACTGTTAACTGCGGGTTCGATGAAAAAGGTGAAATAACAATGACGAATGTTGTAGATGTGGAGCCTGGGGACACACGGAGATTAGCTGAGGCCATTGCACGGTCAAGACGAGGTTAGTATCCGTATTATGTTCTAATTTACCAGTGTAATAATGTTATTTTCTTACGCGCAACCTAATAGTGACAATTCCCTTGCAGTAGAACAAGGTAATGAGATGTCTGATGGAAATAATCATCAGGAGTGGTTGAGCAGAGCTTCCAGAATGACTGAGATTGAGGATCTTCAAGCACCTCGTGAGCCTCCTGTAGCACCACTTAGTATCAAGGTCTCTTTCACTTTCGGAGTTGCTTGTGTGGTCTATGTGGTCTATGCTTCCCAGTTATGACTCTTTGTACTTGTTTTCAGGACCCTCGAGATTATTTTTACTCTCAACAAGCCAATGCACTCAGGACTTTGGGAGACACTCCAGGTGAAAGTAGATCTGTGAGTCGACGGATTAAAACACAGGACGCCTATATGAATATGAGAGAGACTGTTTCGGACATTATGTCTGTAGGGCTCAACGAGTCCATGATTAAGTCTGAAATTGCGCTGAAGGTTTGTGTATCACTGCCATGTTTCCTTGCCTTATCATATCTCATATGCAATTTTGTCACTCGCTCTCTAATTGCCTTGTTCGTCCGTCATATGCCATCTCACTTGTCACTAGGTTCTGAAGGGATTGACTCAAAGTATATCAAGTACTAAATGCAATCGTTGCACAAGTAATAGGGAAACTGTTCTGGATCAATTGCCCAGTAAGACAAAGGATGAGTTGTTGAATGTGAGCATCTATATTTATTGGTTAATTTATCTCTTGCAAAATTGGATCTTTTATAGCTGTTTAGTGCTTCAGCAAACTATATTACTACCTGTGCTCTCTGTTTGTGCTCATTGCTGGATCTGCGGAGGTCTTTTGTTTCAGAATTTACTATTTGGGTTTGAAATTGACATCAATTAGAATAAACCTTTGGCTCCAATCTGTCCGCAATCACATGTATTTTTTCTTCTTATTTTTGTGTGTTTGGGGAAGGGGGTGGGTGGTCCTCTTATGTTTCTATGGTGTTGTGAATTGCCTTGCATGAGCTCTAGATATGTTTACTTCATCAGTTCAGTAATCAAAGGAACATTCCCCATGCAGCATTGGACCTCTATCCAGGAATTGCTGAAGCACTTCTGGTCGTCATATCCGATTAAAGTAGATTATCTTGCAACAAAGGTATGACCTTTGGTGTGGACGTATAAATTGATGATAATTGGTTCCTTTGCAATTCACCTTTTGTTCTTTCAATTACATGTACATCTGTCTCTCAATAAAACTCCACACACTTTGATTTAGTCTAGTTACAAGAGAGATCCATGAAATTATTAACCATCTCAGCTGCTCGTAGCAATATGGACTCTAGGTTTCTACACCCTGATTTGTAAGAGTCGACATTAAATGAAAACCAGTTTCCATTTTGTCCAGTTTTTATATGGCTGGACTGAACAAATCCAGAAACTGACTAACAGTGATTCACCAAACCAGAGACTGGACCAGTATAGGTCGGTTTGGAAATGGCTGGTCCGATTCGGTTTGAACCAGTAATTCTTTAGTTTAACCCGGTTTATGAGCACCCCTCCTACTGTCCAGGAGCCAAGCTGGGTTAAGAGTCTTAACTTAAGACTCAATCTATGGGAGAGGGAGGGAAGTGAATATATGACCTCAAGGTCATCATGTCTCTGTTACTTTGTCTTCTGTTGAAATGGGGAAAAAAAAGAAGATTTTCAGCAATAATGATTATGTCCAGCCCATCACTACGGGATCAATGACATTCTATTGTTTAAAATCTAGGGGTTACAGAAAAAATAGAGATCAAGAAACTTGAAAATAGTTGGAAAATTGTATATGTAAATGGTCTGACTTAGCTACCTATACAAGTCCTGTGATTTCTAATCGAATCTTCTGTTCTGAGTATTATTCTCTGTTTCTGAGGCCAGAGATGTATGAAGTTTGTTAGAGATCTCTCTTGACCTGTATATTGATTCTAGTTGTTCAGGTTTTAATTTTTGCTATTTGCTGAAATTGTTTCTGCTGGTGGCGTTGAGTTTTCAGGTCAATAAACTCAAAGATGCCATGCAACATATATATCCAAAGCTACAGGTGAGGGTATTCATCTGCCTCTCAATTACTTAGCTGCCTTCTTGATCATTGAATGAAAGACATGGTTCTTACTAAAGCTATTCTCTAACGAAAATGTCTCCAAACTTCCGGCAGAGGGATTCAAATTCTTTGTAGAATGGGCCAGATCATTCTTTTGGGTTGTACTCACTCTTGGAAAATTTCCTTGTTTGTTTTTACCTTTTCAACTGCCACTTTTAGCAATGTATTTGACAAAATCTTCTCTTGTCAACCGGATGGTTGTATTTCTAGCTTCACTTGGCTCCAAGGTGTCAGGTTATTTATCCGAATACTTCCTCAATTCCTCCACTTGGATTGGAAATATTTGTATTTCTTAGCTGTAGACCTTGTCCTGTCTAAAGTTACATTCATTTTCACGGTGCATTTTGTCTCTCCAGCTTCTTCGTTTCTACTCCCTATATTAGTGATTATGTCTCTGCATAAAAAGTTCTGGGTGGGGGGGGGGGGTGGTAGTTCATGATCATTTTTATTACTCTTGGGTTCTTATATTGACATAAACTTTCTCAACGTCCAGGAGATTAAAGAGTCGGTGCAGTCAGATCTGAGACATCAAGTTTCCCTGCTTGTTCAACCAATGGTGCAGGTGCGTATATATTCTGTTTTGCTCCTGCTTAAATTAACCCCAACCCCTATGGCTCACACCCGAAAAGAACACTGTGAAGTACAACTCTTTGTTTCCTTAGTTCATGGATGACTGTCTAGTGTCTAGTAATTTACCATTATTATGTAACGTGGATTTAAGGACTTGTAACGCTGTTGACGTACTAGTGTATTCTAGATTCTAAAGGCTGTGAATTGGCATAGTTAGCAAGATAAGGGGGGAAGGAGTATAAAATTCCTTATTTGGTTAACAAATGGAGAGGGAGGAAAGGAGAAAAACTCGCCTAAATCCATTGTTCCACAGTATTGTGAGACTCTAAACGACCCTAAAAAAAAGACTATTAACTGTTAATGCCCCCGTCCGTTTTTGAGATCAAAGGCTTCTTGTATTGTGGTAGGGCTTGGTCACTGGGTAAGCCACCATTCTTCATACTAATTGGCTGCTTCTCCAAAGGAAGATGCCTTCCCGTGCCAAAAGCACGCAAAATAGAGTGCGTGTTGTTTTGAAGCCGTTACAGTTTCATGTAGTCCAGGGACCAAGTATATTTTCTCTTGCACGAACTACAGTTTACGAGTCAATGTCTCTCCCAACCTCATATTTTCCATTAAGATATCAGATTATTTACTCTCCCCTTACCTAGTTCCCTCACCTACTTATCTGGCTTACCCTCCAATATTCTCCCCTTGCTTCCCCTCATTTTTACTATCCAACTAAACTCACAGCATGTTATGGATTTATGGTTCTCTTTACAGTTGTTTTAATGGATCATGTAGGCTGTTATAGTTATAGCTGTGGATTTAGCCTCAATCATGCACTTAACTTTCATATTTCGGCTTTCTTAGTAACTCATTATACGTGTCTGGTTGGAGAGGTATAAGGATGAAATAGTCTCCAAAGTGTATCCTCAATTCTGATGGCGTGACTTGTGTTATGCAGGCACTAGATGCTGCATTTGCTCATTATGATGCAGATTTGCAGAAGAGAATGGCTAAGAGTGGATCAAATATTAATGGGCGTGTTTAAGATTTATACGAAACAGTGAAACAAACGGAAAAGGGTACGCATACATAGTGTATGAATAATCTCATACACTAGTATGTGTCGGGACTTCATTGGTCCATTAAAAAAAAAATATTCCCAAAATTAAGCTTTTCATTTAACATTTTTAGATGTATTCAAAATCAATTTTCTTTTACGTTTTATTTGTTTTCCTACTTTCTCTCTCTTCCTCATTTTTTCACATTCATTATCTCACTTCTCTCATATCCTCTCTAGCCTCTATTACACGTGACCACTGTTGGCTACACTATTTCTACGATGACAGACATCCGACGACTGCCCCCATCACCATTGTAGTACTCCGCTCGTCCACATCTGTCAACACTAGATTAATAAATCAACTGTCGATTCTATTGTAGATTGATGGAGATGTCAATTTAAATACCCAAAACTTTTGATTTTAACTTGAGACTAATCATTCAAGTGGTAAACTTAATATTGTAACAGTTTAGGCTAAGAAATCTGGAAATTAAAAGTTTGGAAACGAATATTTTTTCGGCAAATTCTTGTGGTGCCCCCAAATTATGTCAGAATGCTCGTGGTGCCCCTACTTTTGAAACTTATACAATCTGGTGCTCCCGAACTTTGAACCTATAGGCACATGGTGCCTCTAACCCCCCTAATATACTAACACCGTTAGTTATTGGATGTTAAACAGTGATGTGGCATATGATTACTTTAATTTTAATTATTTTTTTAATAATAAATAATAATTAAAAAAAATATATATATAAAAAAAACAAAACAAAATTTTCTCTCTCCTCACCTCCCTCACCTCCCCCACCGCCCTTAAGCTCCACCGCCGGCAACCCCACTCCACCTACCCCCTCCCCGAAACTGCCACCACTACCGCCCACGATGGCGCGAGCTTAGTGAGGTGGCTCGTCAGGGTTGACACCCAGCCGAGAAGGGCTGTTTTCGACCCAAATGAACCGGCCGAACAGATCTGGGGTCGAAAACAGCCCTCATCGGCCGAGTGTCGACCCTGACGAGTCAACTCACTGAGCTCGCGCCGCCGTGGGCGGCCTAGTGGTGGCAGTTTCGGGGAGGGGGTAGGTGGAAGGGGTTGCCGGCGGTGGGGCTTGGGGGCGGTGGGGGAGGTGAGGAGAGAGAAAATTTTGTTTTGTTTTTTTTTTTTTATGGTTTTTATTTTAATTATTAGTTATTATTAAAAAATAATTAAAATTGAACTAATCCTATGCCACATCACCGTTTAACATCCAATAGTTAACGGTGTTAGTGTATTAGGGGGGTTAGGGGCACCATGTGCCTATAGGTGCAAAGTTCGGGATCACCAGATTGTACAAGTTTCAAAAGTAGGGGCACCACGAGCATTCTGACATAGTTCAGGGGCACCACGTGAATTTGCCATTTTTTAAGGTTGGAGGTGAATACGAAGATGAATAAGTTGAGAATGAAGAAGAAGAATTAATAATACATGATGAATAAAAAAGAATATGAAGAAGGACAATCATTGTAGTTAGCCATAGTTTGTATTTCAATTTCAAGTAGTTAGATTATAGTACGACTATTGTGGTGGAATTTGATCTATTTGCTCATATGCATTTACAAATTTAAATCGGTTATACAATATTACAATTTAATCTTGATATTTTTGAGTTGCGTCTACGATATTTGAATTAGTATACATACCCCACACACACACTCTCTCTCTATATATTAATTTTTTTTTTGGTACAAAAGAGGGGTTAAACCCGGAACAACAAAAATAAAACTAACATTTAACTAATCGGGGCCAAGCGATCCCTAAGGTATCTTCCCTAAGGATGGATCGAAGTTCTGTTAGAGGAGACTGGAGAATGACTAGTTTCTGACCTTGGACAACTCCTTGGTTTGCTAACCAATCTGCAACCCTATTAGCTTCTCGGTACACATGAGTTATTCGAACTCGCTAACTGTGACAACGAATCAAGTTCGTGCATTGCTGGACAATTGTGTGAAGCGCTCCTGGTGGAGGGTTGTTATCGTTGATCAAATCAACACATGCCAAGTTATCCATTTGAATTGAGAGCTTGGGAATACCCGACAACTTGGCGACTTCCAGGTCCTTCAAAAGAGCTATAAGCTCTGCTTTCATGGAAGTGCATGTACCGCAGTAAGTGAGAAAGGCCTGAAAAAAATTACCCGTATCGTCCCGGAAGATTCCACCTCCTTTGGCCTCTCCTGGGTTACCCTTAGAAGCTCCATCTGTATTTAACAAGGTACATCCATGGCGAGGGGCCAACCATCGAATGTAAATCTCTGTAGACAGAGTACCTGGTGATGGGACCAAGATCGAGAATCTATTAAAAGGCCTTCTTATTTTCCGCAAATCTTTGTTTTAGGAAAGGCTCGGGTTCAATGGGGATATCTGAAGTACGATCAAGGACTATGCAGTTCCTCCATTTTCAAATCCACCAACAGGCGACCGCGAACTTCAAAGGTCAATCATCCGTAGCAAGAGGATTAACGTCTGTTAGTTACTTCAAAGGTCAATAATAACTTTAATAAATAATAAAAAATAAAAAATGGACCTTTTTTTTCTCTCTCCTCCCCCCTTCCACCACCACCACGCATCAGTCGACCACCGCCGCCCCCTTGCGCCGACCACCACCTTACGCGACGGCACCACCACCATTCGACGCGCGCCGCTCAGTGTTGGCTTTATGATCCAAAATAATTAATTAGTCAAAAATTGGTTTAGTGGTTCCTAATTATTAGTTACTAGTTTCAGCTAATTAGGATACTTGTTTGTGTAGTGGTTTAGTGGGCTTTATACGTGGGAATTGATGGGGTAGTCAAGGGATTAGTTGCTAAGTAATAGGTTTTTGTTATTGTTGTTATGGTTGTACGCCTATATAAGGCTGAAGTTGTTACGAAAATAATTGAGAAGGTTCATGATAAAGTTTTTATTAGTAAACTTCTTTATGGTTTACTCTCATATTCCTCCCCTCTAAAATTCTACGTGGTATCAGAGCACTTGAGATGAGAGATTAATCACCTCCACTCAAGTAGCCAGGTTCGATTCCAATTTAAATGGGGCGAACAAAAATTCCGCTGCTATCAAAATTAAAATTGAGGATGAGTGAAGTTCATAGAAGATTGATTAAGAGATAGAGAGTCTCGTGAGAGTAAACAATTTATCAAAAAAAAAAACAACGGAAAATTCACGTGGCGACCCCGAGTTTTGCAAGATTGCTCGTGGTGACCCAAATTTTATGTTTCTGCACACGGTAACCCTGAACTATACATTTTGTGCACGCGGTAGCCCTATATTTTAACACCGTTAGAGTTCCGTTAAGTTATGCCATAATTAAGTTCTAATCTACAATTTTTTAACATAAAAGTTCAATTAATTGAAGTTAACTATGTGTTAATACGATATTAGAACTTAATTTGACAAAAACTTAACGGACTTTTAACAACGTTAACTTATAGGGCCACCACGTGCACAAAATGCATAGTTCAGGGTCACCGTGTGCAGAAACTTAAAATTTGGGTCACCACGTGCAATCTTGCAAAACTAAGGGTCACCACGTGAATTTTCCGAAAAAAAAAAAACTGTGTTGTTTTATTAGGCGAACAACCTTGTAAAATCAACAAAAGAAAAAAAAACGAAGTGAAAAGTTTGGGGCAAGGTTTAGGCACGTAGCCTTGATAGATCAGTTAATGATCAGAAATGGGCTGCATGTATACTACGCGACATCTATCGTACGTCGGATGCAACGCGAGCGAGGATCAAGAAAGTAAGGGAACGCCGCCTTACGTGTGATCATTTGATGAAGCAGATTATAACTTTGAAGGGGTCTAATAAACAATTAAGGCTAATGGGTCTCGAATGGAGACATTTGAGGTTTGGGTGTGGAGCCCAAACAAGTTAGGTCATAGTATTAATAACGACGAGGTTGCGGAAATGTCGTAACATTGAAGGTAAATTGCCCATCTTTGAAGTAGGAGTGAGCAGAAACTCGGTCCGGACCGGACCGGCCGGTTCGGTCCGGACCGAGTTTGTTTCGGTCCAGTCCTCGGTCCAACCTTTTTGGGGAATTTTTCCCTCGGTCCACCCTTTCTAAGGGGACCAACGAGCCTCGGTCCTCTGTCCGGTTCGGTTCGGTTCGGTCCGGTCCGGGACTGATGCTCACCCCTACTTTGAAGTACACCATGGATAGATAAAGAGACGTACTCTATCGTTATCGTTGAGAGAAGTGCTCCGACAAGAACAACATGTTCGAGGGTGGTGAGAAGTGCACCGCAAAATAGAGGGTTAGAGAGAAGTGCGATAATAATCGATGTAGCGATGTCCAAAACAAAGGTTTAAAATGTTAAGTATAGAGCATTCCGATAATAATCAATCACATACTAGTCACTAGTTCAACTACTAAGGGTAGGGTGGGAGGGTATTATCTATATTTTGGTATATTTCTTCTGACTCATTTCCTCTATGGTTAATTCAACCCTTGAAAAATGATGCAATAATTACCTATCAACCACTTAATAACCATTCCAACACTAATAAATACCAAAATAATATATGTCTCAACTGAGCATTTCAGGAAACCAAGAATACATATACATGTCGAACATACTTAAAATAGACAGAGAATTTTCTCAATCCGATTCAATGAATATCATTCCAAAAAAAAAAGGTACATTTGACCTTCCCAACCCAACAATTTTCATACAGGTACATCAATTTCTTACTTTCTAATTCCGATACCAAATTACATTTACCTTACATTTCCAAGTGAATCAAAACATTCAAATCATCCAATTGCAAGTATACATATATATAACTCACATGTGAAAACAAGTACCTAGCAATTCATAAATAAAACCTAAACGCACATAAAGGAACAAAACAATACCTCTATACCCCCATACTACTTGGTTCACTTTATTTGTTTTTGCTAGTTAACTCTTTTTTTTCTTTTTTCGAGGCTTATTAGTTCAATTTTAGCGTGGGACCTAACCTGAGCTTTGATACCAACTGTAACAAGTTAAGGCTACTGAAGAAGTTAAGGCCAGATTCACTCATTTGTTGTGTCGAAAATGGGCCAGAAAGTAGACAGTTCATTGCTTGGTGCATTACACGGTAATGGTAGGTTAGTCGTAGATTTGTACATTGTGGGCTAACGTCATTAAGGTTAGATCTGGCTGCCGGAGGTGTATTGTACACTTTTCTTAATCTAAGGGGTCGTTTGTTTTTAGGGATAAGAGGATGAGATGAGATTATTTATCCCTAACACCCAAATTTTCATGTTTGGTAACAGGGAATAGTTGGTGGGATAAGGAGAATGTGGATTTTTTATCCCATCTTTTTAATACCTAGGGGGGAAGGTATTATGAGAAGGGACAAAATCTTGTTGAAATGACACATTTGCCATTACTAAAATGAGAAATAGAGCATTAATTTGTAGAGGACAATATTGTCATTTTACAACTAGTTAACAAATCCCACCCTAATTCTCATCCTCTAATCCCACACTTATCCAAACAAGGAATTGTGATTATCCCTCTTCTTATTCCACCTCTTATCCCCCTTAATCTCATCCTACAGTCCAAACGAGCTCCAATTGGAATTTGGGAATCAGAAATTGATCTTGTTCAAACAAAAGAAAAAAAGGAAATTTTCCTTATGCCTCGAAATAGACAAGCCGACAATACTCTTGAGGACACATATATACACACACCCCATCATTAAAAGAAGGAGCAGAAGATACTGACTGAAAACAGAACATACGGACAGAAATCAGAGAAGGCGGCAGTACTTAACAAGAAGAAGAAAAGGTTGGGCGCGCGAAGACGATCAAAGACCGTGAGATGTCGTACCGGCGGGTTACCGATCCGTTCTCCCGAAAAAGAGATGTGAATGACACTGAGTCGCTAGCGGAATTTTTTATAGGTACCCCACGAACCTAAACTAGGGTATTGATGCAAGGCTACGAGTTAGGAAGGTGTAAGACACCCAACTCGCCCATCGTAGTTGATGGTCTCTACTAATTGATCCGAATTAAATATAAAAATTGTAATTAATGACGGAAGCACGTACAAGTAGCATGCGACCGATAAGTAAATCATGCGACAATAAGTTGTATGCGATTAATCACGTAGCCACGTAAAACAAGCATGTTTACGAGAACAAAATTAATATGGAAATATATAGTATATGCGTTCATGTCTAATCGCCATGCAGACAAGACACAATAATTAGCATGCTTACTGCCACCTTATCAAGCATGGAGAATAATGCACACATACCTAGATCTTAATTAACTAACATGCATTACGTGCATCTCCTACGTATAATTATAATTAAATCAATTTAGGGGTACTCCGTACTAACCTGGTAATTACCTTAAGATCGCAATAATCATGATAATAAAATACATACACTTTGAAAAACAGTTTTGAGAAAGGTAATGGGGCCCTCAAGTGGACGTTCTTGTGTCGTTGTATCGCAGATCTCGATGCCGTTTGCCAATGAGTCCAAGGTGTAGTCTTGACCCTTTATGCCACTACTTAGCCTAGTTGTCTTGTCTTGATTTGAAAATGGTAGGGTAATCTACGGTCGTTGGACGTCGTAGGTTAAGGGGGTGTGTTTATGGTTATAAGGGTGTTTATTGATCTTTTTCCAATCTCCGTTGTTGAAGATGTAGGCAGAGTTTTGTAGCTAAGGTAATTATGTGTGACGATTATGATTCAAGACTCATGTGCTTGTTCATGGGTGCCCCGTGTCTTTTCTTGCACACTAATCGGAGAAGTTATGTGGGTTATGTGCCTTATGTCTCCGAAAACAAGGGATACGAAGGGCTTTATTTATAGTAGAAGGGGAGTGACATTTAACAGGCATTAGGAAACTTAGTGATGATGTCAATGCACCGATCGGAGAGGGTTTCTAAGAGTTTTAGGATGAGGAGTCTATGAATAATGATAGTAACGAGATGGCATTAGGAAAGCTTATGGAAAGTTCCACATCATTCGACCGACAATCAGTGGGTGAATTAGAATTCTACCTCGGAATAAACTCTAATGCCAATAGGTGAATGTTATCAACGAGCCAAGTAAGTGAGAATTGCATGAGCAACGGGGGGGTTTTGCCCAAGCAATATAAAGAATCTTATAAGACTCTAAGCCCAATCAATGTTAATCTCAAATTGGCCAAAACTAGACACTTAACCCACGACTATCGGTAAAAACGCTATTTTAGGCTAAACGTGGTAATTCAGGTCTAAACTGATATATCGAACTCATTGGCAAACGATACTTTTCAACGCGGGTCCGCTGTCCGTTTTCATCATCGGACTCTAAAATGGGTGCAAAAGTAGGGTGTCTATAACGACGACAGTCCATCATTGTAATAGCCCGATCCACCGTCCGTCGCAACACAACCCAATAAGATGAGTAATCACCTCCTAGGCCCGTAAATCCTCTCGTGGGGCTCTAAAAGGTGAAGGCCTTGTTGGTAGTAAGATGGTAGGAATCTATTATAAACTGATCATATGAGCCTTAGTTTCCCAATGTGGGACAAACCAACTCCATAATCCACTTTCTATATTACGTAGTGTTACAAACTCCCCCACTTAGAGAACGCGACGTCCCCGTCGCGCCTCGGCAAATTCCATACTAACATCAACACAAGTCCAAGATCTCCCCCGCTAGACGGCTGGTCTGGGCCTCGCCCCAGCACCCAGCACGCGGTCGCAGGGTTGCTTTGATACCATCTGTAACAGTCCGATCCACCGTCCGTCGCAACACAACCCAATAAGATGGGTAGTCACCTCCTAGGCCCGTAAATCCTCTCGTGGGCTCTAAAAGGTGAAGGCCTTGTTGGTAGTAAGATGGTAGGAATCTATTATAAACTGATCATATGAGCCTTAGTTTCCCAATGTGGGACAAACCAACTCCATAATCCACTTTCCATATTCCGTAGTGTTACAATCATAGTCTAATCTCACTCGGTTTATCTACTTCAATCTTTTGTATTAATCTTGAAGTTGTTAATTTGGTTGTTATCAAAGATGATTTTCAGATTTTATACCATTGATTTCTTTTTTGTTTCAATTACTATGTCTAGCTAATTTCTCTTACTTTAGAACAAAGATGTAATCGTCTGATTTTATTTCAATGAATTAATTTGATCTTTTAGTTTGATTTTATATAATTGCAATTTGATTATCTTGTTGTTCGTTCGTGCTTGTGATTATTCTGGCCAAGTAATTACATGTATAAGGTATTAATGATGGAACGAAAGTTGAAGTTCGTACTAGTTCGTAGGATTATCAAACTTCTCGTAGTATGATTTTTAGAGATAGTTATACACTTGACGTGGTCCTTGTAATTTTGAATTTCATAGTTTTTAATGAGTTTATGCTAATTGTTGTGATCACGAAAATAGACATAAGATTAGTGTAGAAATACGTAATTTACCTTGAGAGAGGAAATTATATACAATAGGAAATTCGATCATTGTAATTAGTAAATTTCAAACCTGAGATCGACTTAATTTCATTGAAATAAGTCATCTGGCGAAGTCGTAGTCCTAGAGGCCTTCACTCGTATATCTAATCGTTATCACGTTTCGTGTTCATTTAGTTTAGTAATTAATAATATTTAAACTTGTTTCAAAACCACCCTTTTTCGATTGTCTAAACAATATTAGGAGTTTCTTAATTTGGTACTTGACTACCTTTCCTCGTGGGAACGATACCTTGTTCGTGTCGACCTATAGTACACTGACCCGTACACTTGCGGTAGGTTTTTGAATGACCAAGTTTTTGGCGCCGTTGCCGGGGAGACGGTTTTTTTCAATATCATACCATAGGAACTCCCTTATTAATTTAGACTTTGCATTTGTTTCACTACGTCAAATTCAGGCTTTAAGAACCAGGATAAGAGAACAGAAATTTTCAAAACCGATCTCTTATAGTATAAGAAAACGGTTCCATTGAAAACCGTTCTTAAATTATTTTACATGAAAAAAGATTAAAAAAAATTAGACTATAGAGAACGGTTCCTGATAAAACCGTTCTCTTACATATGGTTAAAGAAAGAACTAAACAAAAGAGAACGGTTCTCCATAAAACCGTTCTTATAGGTCCACTTTAGAAAACGGATCTTTAAATTAACCGTTCTTATAAACTAAAAAAAAAACAAAAAAAATATAAATAAATTAGACAGCCCTCCTCTACCTCGTCATTTCCGCCTACCCTATTACTTCATCTTTCGTTCTCTCTCTTCTCCCATCTCTTCTCATCCTTCCATTCTCTTTCTTCCATTATTTTCTCCCTTCTGACTTCCAATCACCATTATATTTTTCTCTCTTCTAGCTCGCCAACAACAACTTGTCACTTTCTCAATTTGCCGGTGACACCTTTCATCACTGACTTCCTCTTTTTGCGCCTTTTCGATGATCGATTGAGGCCACTTCAACACTGTCGTCCGTTTTGGTAAGTTTGTTTTTAAAGTATCTCAATTGTTGAACACGTTTTTGAGATCATGTTAGGGTCTATCATTTGGGAAATTTGATTTGGGGTTTTAAGATCTACTTTTTATCTAATTTCAAATATCGTGTTCAGATCTATAATGATCTAAATTCGAATTTTAATTTGTCTTTAGATCTACTTTATTTGACTTGTTTGTTCTTTTTAATTTCTAATGTTTTAGTTTGTGGGTTTTTTTTTTCAATATTGCGTAGATCTATTTTTGCATTGCATCGATTAATTTGTTTTTCTATTGTATTCTTCATTTTTATTCTACTACTTTCGTTGATATATATATATTTTTTTTGTGTGTATCTGTGGTTGGAACACAGAGCAGAGAAGGAACAAAAACTCAGATCTACATTTGAAAGAAGATGAACAAGATGATGGCCACAAGATTTGCGAGAAATTAAAATAGTGTTAGGTGTATACTAGTATGTTTTGTTAGTGTTTTTTCTGCTTATTTTGTAAAATTCGCCGTATACATAAATTTTCACTAATTTTATATGAACAATTTTGGTGGGAGGTATATGCCAATTTTCTATCTTCTTCTTGTTGTTCTCGTCGTTGTTCATGGTTATTGCTCTTGTTTATATATTTTTCCGTTTTCGATGATATCGTGGATTAGGTTATGAAAGTAGAAATCACAGGAAAAAAAAATAAATTTTTGTTTTTAAAAGTTGGTACATACGAGAACGGTTTAGAAGAAAATCGTCTAAAAGGTTCCACTTTTGAGAACGGTTTTGCACATAACCGTTCTTAAAGACCTTCCAGAACGGTTTTTATCGGAACTGTTCTTAAAGCCTTTACGAACGGTTACAACCGTTCTCTTAGCCTTTAAGTACCGTCATCTAGAGAACGGTTCATCAACGGTTCTGCTTAGCTTTAGGAGACCCGTTCTCTTAGCCTATATTTGACGTAGTGTTTATTTCCTGTTTCTGGTTTTCAGAATTTAATTCACACCATTATTCACTATTTTTGTTGTTTGTTGCTATTTTTTATGCGAAATATTGATACTCCTCTCTTGCCTTTTGATCCAGAAATTGAACACACGTTAAGGCTCATCAGGAAGCAAAGGAGGATACACGAAGAAGTAGGATCAAAATCCGAGACAGAGGACAAAATGTCTGGAGAAGACGATCCCCCGAAGAAGCTGAGAGAGTACGATATGCCCGGTTCCAGTAAGGCAACATGTAACAACCCCAAATTTCCTGTCATTGTATAAAACATTTTTGAGAGAATCCAAAACAGTACTCATGAAATTTGCAGGTGTCACTCCGCATTTAAGTCGAAACTCAAATGCAAGGAGAATTTGAATATCAGTCCAAACGATCGAAACGGTTTAAAATGACCATTTACACCCAAAGCTTAAAATTACAATAGTCCAAACTCCGAATGAAATAAGAAATAGTTAAGTCTAACGAATTGACTAGCAACTAGATTGTCTAGCTTTATTCAATAATCAAATCCTAGATTATGAAAGTGATTCGCGCCCCAGCAGTCATGCATCACATCCCACCTGTGGTAGATTTAAAACACAAAAACCACAGTTGAAAAAGTCAGGAAATTGAGTAAGCTAACACCCCAACTTGTAAAACCAAAAACACTTACCTTGTTTTTCGAAAACGTTTTTACTTTTCATTTGAAAACAACACTTAGCACATATTCACATACAATCAATTCCAATAATGTTTCAACGCAAACATAAATACTATCGTCATTTCAATTGTAGCATTCAGGTAAGATCAATGAGTGGGAGTTCTGAATCATTTAAGGCGGTGTAACCAGCCCTGCATAATGTGCGATCATTCAATAATTTAAGGCGGTATAACCAACCCTACATAATCCAACCAAGACAATCTAGACCTTAAGTGTGCACACCCCCTATCAAGTATTGCTAACCGATAGAGTAGTACTAGACGCCTACAAGCCCTCTTGAAGACCTATGCGGTGGGGAAAATATATATGCGAGCAAAAGTAATATATGCGATCAATAATTTGCGGACAATAATATTTGCGATCAATAATGTGCGGTCAATAATATTTGCGATCAATATTCCCAACTCATTGTCTTCTATAACTTTCGATCATAATTCACAAATCATCAAGCATAAATCAAAGTAGCTTTCATTCAATCAAACCATCAACCAATTCATAAGTAATATGCGGTCATTATCCAAATACAATCATCCAATAACAATAACCAACATGATATTCAACAGTTCTCCACCTAGGATGCAACTATGTTCTCAACCAACAACCAAATCGCACTTAGCACCATATTTTGAAAGGTTTTATATAAGTCATAGAAGGGTTGAGCATGCTAGCTTACCTTCACAACTCAAGCACCAACAGCACTACTCAGAGAAATAATCCTCGTTCACGAACTCCTCGTCTACAATAATATAAACACGAATCTAAATAAGTCACTAATTCATCTACCATTATACTAACTTCCTAACTAGATATGCAATCCTATACGATATGCCATGTATGAAAGTCCCACGATATATATATCAAGCAATAGACATCCCCCAACGCATAAACGAACCTAGAGCATCTCCGTTGGAATTCTATTACTCTAACTAGCTCATTAACACCACTAGAATGCTAATAACGTGAAAATTCCAAAAGATCCAATTAACTTTGTTAAAACAGAAATTAAACCTTCAAAAATCATACTTTCATTTACCCATATTAATCCCAAATCAAACCAACTATATACATCATGTAAAAACCAATAAAAACCCATGTTTTTGGCCTAATTACCCTTAAATCCGAAAATTAGTAATTAAATTCCGAAAAATCAGAAATTAATTCCACAAATTAAGATAATTTCGAAAATAGGTTTAACATACTAATTTCGAGTTTTCAAAACAGATTTTAATTACAAAACTAATTCCTATCCCCAATTTCAATTAAATAAAAATCGTCAACAAATTCCGCATACTACTCCAAACCAAAAATCCGAAAACCCTAGTATCATAATTCATATCAATCTATCAACAATATCAAATCAATAACAAAATTAATCATCAAATCGAATTACAATAGCCCCAATTTCAATAATTCACAATTAACCCCAATAATTCAACACTAGCATAAAAATTACTTCTTTGATACTAAAATTGATCCTACTCAATTACCCATCTAGTATAACAACTAATTAAGCATCTACAACATAAAAACTAAGCAAAGCAAGCAAGAATCGAAGTGGGTTAAAGGTAAAACCGAAAACAGATGAGAGAGAAAAGAGAACAAAGGGGTTTAGGTTACCAGAAACTGGTCGGAAAAAGGGGAAGGAAGATCGGAGGGATGAAGGTGAAGGCGGAGCACGGGTATTTTTTTTTTCCTTTTATCAGATTTTTCGTTTTTTTTTTTATTTTTTTTGATTTTTATGATTTGGTTTTGGGTTGATTTTTGGGTAAGAGTGTTTGGGCTTACCATAAGAAATACATTGGACTGAAAATGGAAAGTGTCCAATAGCTTATACAAACTTAGAAACTTTCCTAAATTCCTTTCTTTTTCGCGAAAACGCTCGATACTCAATTACAAAATATCACGAAAATTCGGGATATTACATCCTCTCCCCCTTAAGACCAAGTTTCGTCCCCGAAGCGTCAAGTATAATAATTTCTACTCAATCACACATTTAGAAAACATAACCAAATAGTGAATGCAATGAATGAATGCATGAATGCAATGAATGAATTTAAGTCTAATGTGTGCAGTTAGTATCACATCCTTCCCCCCTTAAGGGAGTTACGTCCCCGTAACTCTAGTTAGTACCTGATCAAACAAATGAGGGTATTTTTGTTTCATTTCATCTTCTGTTTCCCATGTAGCTTCTTCAGTGTGGTAATTAGTCCACAACACTTTGACCAACTTGGTGACTTTGGTACGAGTTTCTCTAGTTTTTGAATCAAGAATTCTCAGAGGATGTTCCTCATAGGTCAGATTTTGATCAAACTCTACAGCTTCTGGCTCTAAGATATGAGAAGAGTCAGGAATGTACTTTTTGAGTTAAGACACATGGAAGACATTGTGGACACGTTCAAGACTTGCTGGAAGATCTAATCTATAGGCCACCACCCCAATTCTTTCCAAGATATCATATGGACCAATGAATTTAGGACTCAGTTTTCCTTTTTGACCAAATCTCATTACCCCTTTTGTTGGTGAAACTCGCAGAAATACCTTGTCCCCTACTTCAAACTCAATCGGTCTCCTACGCTGATCAGCATAAGATTTTTGTCGATCCTGAGCTGCCTTCATTCTCTGTTGAATCAAACGAACCTGATTCGTCGTATCCTCAATCAACTGTGGTCCCAGTACCACTGTCTCACTTATATCACTCCAGCACAATGGAGTTCTGCACTTCCTACCATACAAAGCCTCGTAAGGAGCCATCCCTATACTAGCATGGTAGCTATTGTTATAAGAGAACTCTATCAATGGGAGCTTATCAGCCCAAGACCCATGGAAATCCATAGTACAAGCTCGTAGCATATCCTCTAATGTCTGAATTGTACGCTCTGTCTGACCATTCGTTGCTGGGTGAAAAGCTGTGTTGTAACTCAATTTAGTGATCATTGCCTTCTGTAATTCCCTCCAAAAGTGTGCCAAGTAGTTTGGGTCCCTATAGGAAACAATGGTTTTAGGTACACCATGATAGCGAACAATGTTCTTAATGTAAGCATCCGCCCTCTGTTCCATAGTCCATGTATCTTTCATAGGGACAAATCTCGCAGTCTTGGTGAGTCGATCCACAATCACCCATATCTGATTCATTCCATTCTTTGTCACAGGTAAGGCAGTAACAAAATCCATTGAAACAGAATCCCATTTCCAACTTGGAACCTCAAGAGGTTGTACAAGTCCTCCCATCCTCTTATGTTCAAATTTCACTTTCTGACAAGTCAAGCATCTAGATACAAATTCTGCCACTTCCCTCTTCATTTTCGGCCACCAAAAGTGTTTCTTCAAATCCTTATACAATTTGTCCCCCCCTGGGTGTATGGAATATGGAGTGGTATGCGCTTCTCTCATCAATTTTTCTTTCACTTCACTACATTTTAGAGGAACACACCACCTACCCTTATATCTAATACTCCCATCTCCAAAAATTTGAAACTCATTGGTTAAGCCCTCCTCAATCTACCTTCTAATCCTCTCCAATTTTACATCCCTTGGCTGTCCATTTCGAATCTCCTCAAAAATATCAGATGTGGCAATCATGCTACACAGTTGAAGTTCCATAGCTCCTTGTTCCATCACTTCTATCTCTAGCTTCTGAAATTGTTCACATAGCTTATTTGGTAACACCCACATAGAGCACACCGTGTGGTTAGACTTTCTACTTAACGCATCTGCAACGACATTTGCATTCCCCTCATGTTACTGTATCTCAAGGTCATAGTCTTTTATCAGCTCAAGCCATCTTCTCTGTCTCATATTCAGCTCTTTTTGGGTAAAGATATATTTCAGGCTCTTGTGGTCAGTGAACATCTTACAGGTTGTCCCATACAAGTAATGTCTCCAAATTTTCAAAGCAAATACAACAACAGCTAGTTCAAGGTCATGTGTAGGGTAATTCTCCTCATGTGGTTTCAACTGCCTGGATGCATAAGCAATCACTTTCCCTTTCTGCATAAGTACACAACCCAATCCTCTTTTGGACGCATCACTGTACACCTCAAATCCCTCATCTTCAGATGGTAAAACTAACACAGGTGCTGTAGTCAACCTCTCTTTCAAGGTCTGAAAGGCCTCCTCACATTTTTCTTCCCATTGGTACTTCGTGGTTTTCTTTAGCAAATTGGTTAGTGGTCTGGCAAGTTTTGAGAAGTCCTGAACAAATCTCCTGTAATAACCTGCAAGGCCTAAGAAGCTCCTTACCTCGGTCACTGACTTGGGTATTGGCCAATCCTTCACAGCTTCAATTTTTCCTGGATCTACAGAAATCCCCTCACTAGTGATCACATGCCCCAAAAATGATACCCGATCAAGCCAAAAATCGCACTTGGACAATTTTTCATACAATTTGTTTTCTCTTAACGTTTGTAAGACAAATCTAAGGGGTTTCTCATGATCTTCCTTTCCTTTAGAGTACACAAGTATGTCCTCAATAAACACAACAACAAAACGATCCAAGTATGTCCTGAAAATTCTATTCATTGCATCCATAAACACAGCAGGAGCATTAGTCAATCCAAACGGCAAAACAGTAAACTCATAATGTCCATATCTTGTCCTAAATGCAGTCTTAGGGATATCTTTCTCTGCAATCTTCAGTTGATGGTAACCGGATCTCAAATCAATTTTAGAAAAAGTATCAGCTCCCTTTAACTGGTCAAATAGGTCATCTATCCTTGGTAAAGGGTACTTGTTCTTTACTGTCGCATTGTTCAACTCTCTTAGTCAACACACAATCTCAATCCCCCATCTTTCTTCTTCACAAATAACACTGGGGCACCCCATGGAGAAACACTAGGTCTGATGTACCCCTTATCCAACAATTCTTGTAACTGATCCCTAAACTCTTTCATCTCAGCAGGTGCCATACGGTATGGTGCTTTGGATATAGGACCAGTCCATGGAACTAAGTCGATAGTAAACTCCACAACTCTGTCAGGTGGCATCCCCGGAATCTCATCAGGAAACACATCAGGAAACTCATTCACCACAGGTATGTCACTCAGTCCTTTTTCTTGCACACTATTGTCTTGGGCAAAACAGAGATAAGCTTGGTGGCCTTTCCTAACCTCAGAAATGATGTTCATGGCTGACACAATTTGGATCCCTGGTTGGTGTACTATCCCCTTATATGAAATACGTTCCCCCTTCGGTCCTCTCATAGTCACCTTTTGGTTGAAACAATCAATGTTAGCCCTATGTTTTCCTAACCAATCCATCCCTAGTATGACATCTATGTTTTCAAGGTGTATCTGAATAAGGTCAGCTGGTAAAACACTCCCCATGATCATGATGTTTACCCCCTCATAAAGTTTATCACAATTGATGACTCTACTAGATGGAATAGAAATAGGTAGAAAAATTTGAGAAGGAGGTTTAAGGCTCAATTTTTGTACAAAAGAAGAAGAAATGAAAGAATATGAGGCTCCAGAATCAAACAAAACAAAAGAAGGAGTATCATGAACTAGAAATGTACCAGTCACCACATTAGTCGCTGTGTCTGCTTGTGCCTTATTCATCACAAAAATCTGTCCAGGCTTGCGCTGGTTGTTACCTCCTTGTATATTCCCTCCATTTCCAGTTGCATTTCCATTCTTTACCTGGTTTCCATTCCCATCCTGTGCTCTATTGTTCACCTGGTTCTTTAGAACACTCCCCTGGTAGTTGCCTCTGAACTGGTTCCCATTTTGGTTATTATTGAAGTTGGTGGCACAGTAGTTGGGATTATAGGTATTTTGGTTGTTGGTTGGAATGTAGTTTTGAGTGTTTCTTTGAAAGTTGTTTCCCCCACTTTGATTTCTTGCAGGGCCTGACTGTTGTGCCTGGATTTTAGACCTGCGCTCATACTCACGGTGCCCTTTCTTCCCACGGTACCTACAGTCTACGGGCACCCCCTGGCAGTTAACTCCAGGATGATCTCCTTGACACTGCTTACAGTGGTAGTGGCGCCCAGTTTTAGGATTCTGTCCACCACTTTGGTTTCTCTGTAACTCCTGGTTACCCCCATTGGTGTTTGGTTTAGCTCTCTTGTCAGATCCCTGGCTCAGATATTTACCCCCACTGTTGGTATTGTTTTCTGGTTCCTCATACCTCCTCTTATTTCCGTTTTGATTTGCATCTTGCTCCTGAAACACCTTCCAACCACTAGCAGCTTTCTGATAGGCCTCATGTAAGCTGGGAAAACTCACTAAGGTCATGGGCGCTCTTATACGATAGTTTAAACCCGCAATGAATCTGGAAATTTTCTTAGTATCATCTAGCACAATATCCCCAGCAAAACGGGACAACTCTAGGTATTTGAAATAGTACTCACTGACACTCCCATTAAGTTGCTTCAGGTGTATAAACTCTTCATACTTTTGGGTTTTGATATGCTCAGGGTAGAATCTCTCCCTCATTGTTGTCTTAAGACTATCCCAGTTAAAGTTTGGTTGAGCCTGAAGGGCTGCCCCACTAGCAGTACACCAGGTATCAGCTTCTCCCTTAAAGTAGAAAACAACCCCGGTTACCCTCTCATTTGCCGGACAATTGATTGTATCCAAAATTTTACCCATATCCTTGATCCAATTTTCGAGTTCTACTGGGTCCTCATTTCCATGGTAGAAATCAGGTTTCATTTGGGCAATTTTCTTGGTCCATTCAACCACAGGGGCTTGATTGTTTTGTTGATTTTGCAGCAACTGTACCACATTAGCAACAATCTGGTGCATGTCATTGATTTGTTGTTGTTGGGCCATAGTTTGGTTATTTTTCCTGGTGTAGTGGTGATGTATAGGGCGCATGCAACCTTCACTAAATAAGTTAATTTCAATTACTACCCCATTTAAATAAACATTTTGAAAAGATTGCAAACAATCATCACATAATGAACAAACATCAAACAAAATATAGTGTCGGCAATCTTATCATAGCATTAACGAAATGTAAAACTTCCATGAACACTATAGATAAACTTAATACAAACAATTTATAATAACAAGGTTACCATCACCTCGAATCTAAACCTTTATTTATTTGCGTTTAAGACACGACATATAACAATTTACTTCAGTATTCGGAGGAAAGATCTTTACAATACTCATATATATATCTATATATATAGCTGTCATATATTCATTGCAAGGAAATAGGGCACTTTCGGCCTTTATAAGATCATTCCATCCTCACAAGCATTCTTACAGAATATTCATAAAACCAATGCCATGTATATCACTTTCCAATCCATATATCCAAATCCAATAGTTTCAATCAAATTTACTTGCGTATATGTTTCAACAAATTGGAAAATAAAACGAAACAGGGTGAAAGCATCCAAGTACACATAAGCAAGTAGACATATCCCTTTCCCCCACGGCTTGGTTCGTTTTATCATTTTCATTCTAAATTTCATTTTATCCGTTTCAGTTTGACCTAACCTGGCTCCGATACCAAATGTAACACCCCCAAATTTCCTGTCATTGTATAAAACATTTTTGAGAGAATCCAAAACAGTACTCGGGAAAATTGAAGGTGTCACTCCGCATTTAAGTCGAAACTCAAAAGCAAGGAGAATTTGAATATCAGTCCAAACGATCTAAACGGTTTAAAATGACCATTTACACCCAAAGCTTAAAATTACAATAGTCCAAACTCCGAATGAAATAAGAAATAGTTAAGTCTAACGAATTGACTAGCAACTAGATTGTCTAGCTTTATTCAATAATCAAATCCTAGATTATGAAAGTGATTCGCGCCCCAGTAGTCATGCATCACATCCCACCTGTGGTAGATTTAAAACACAAAAACCCAGTTGAAAAAGTCAGGAAATTGAGTAAGCTAACACCCCAACTTGTAAAACCAAAAACACTTACCTTGTTTTTCGAAAACGTTTTTACTTTTCATTTGAAAACAACACTTAGCACATATTCACATACAATCAATCCAATAATGTTTCAACGCAAACATAAATACTATCGTCATTTCAATTGTAGCATTCAGGTAAGATCAATGAGTGGGAGTTCTGAATCATTTAAGGCGGTGTAACCAGCCCTACATAATGTGCGATCATTCAATAATTTAAGGCGGTATAACCAACCCTACATAATCCAACCAAGACAATCTAGACCTTAAGTGTGCACACCCCCCATCAAGTATTGCTAACCGATAGAGTAGTACTAGACGCCTACAAGCCCTCTTGAAGACCTATGCGGTGGGGAAAATATATATGCGAGCAAAAGTAATATATGCGATCAATAATTTGTGGACAATAATATTTGCGAGTGTGCGGTCAATAATATTTGCGATCAATATTCCCAACTCATTGTCTTCTATAACTTTCGATCATAATTCACAAATCATCAAGCATAAATCAAAGTAGCTTTCATTCAATCAAACCATCAACCAATTCATAAGTAATATGCGGTCATTATCCAAATACAATCATCCAATAACAATAACCAACAGGATATTCAACAGTTCTCCACCTAGGATGCAACTATGTTCTCAACCAACAACCAAATCGCACTTAGCACCATATTTGAAAGGTTTTATATAAGTCATAGAAGGGTTGAGCATGCTAGCTTACCTTCACAACTCAAGCACCAACAGCACTACTCAGAGAAATAATCCTCGTTCACGAACTCCTCGTCTACAATAATATAAACACGAATCTAAATAAGTCACTAATTCATCTACCATTATACTAACTTCCTAACTAGATATGCAATCCTATACGATATGCCATGTATGAAAGTCCCACGATATATATATCAAGCAATAGACATCCCCCAACGCATAAACGAACCTAGAGCATCTCCGTTGGAATTCTATTACTCTAACTAGCTCATTAACACCACTAGAATGCTAATAACGTGAAAATTCCAAAAGATCCAATTAACTTTGTTAAAACAGAAATTAAACCTTCAAAAATCATACTTTCATTTACCCATATTAATCCCAAATCAAACCAACTATATACATCATATAAAAACCAATAAAAACCCATGTTTTTGGCCTAATTACCCTTAAATCCGAAAATTAGTAATTAAATTCCGAAAAATCAGAAATTAATTCCACAAATTAAGATAATTTCGAAAATAGGTTTAACATACTAATTTCGAGTTTTCAAAACAGATTTTAATTACAAAACTAATTCTTATCCCCAATTTCAATTAAACAAAAATCGTCAAAAAATTCCACATACTACTCCAAACCAAAATCCGAAAACCCTAGTATCATAATTCATATCAATCTATCAACAATATCAAATCAATAACAAAATTAATCATCAAATCGAATTACAATAGCCCCAATTTCAATAATTCACAATTAACCCCAATAATTCAACACTAGCATAAAAATTACTTCTTTGATACTAAAATTGATTCTACTCAATTACCCATCTAGTATAACAACTAATCAAGCATCTACAACATAAAAACGAAGCAAAGCAAGCAAGAACCGAAGTGGGTTAAAGGTAAAACCGAAACAGAGGAGAGAGAAAAGAGAACAAAGGGGTTTAGGTTATCAGAAACTGGCCGGACAAAGGGGAAGGAAGATCGGAGGGATGAAGGTGAAGGCGGATCACGGCGGCAGGCGTGGCAAGGAAGGCTTGTGCGGGGTGGTTGTCGCGCGGTAGAGGGCAGAGGAAAGCAGAGTGCGTGCGTGCGTGCGTGAGGAAAAGAAAGAAGGCTGGGGTTTTTTTTTTTTTCCTTTTATCAGATTTTCGTTTTTTTTTTTTTATTTGGTTTTGGGTTGATTTTTGGGTAAGAGTGTTTGGGCTTACCATAAGAAATACATTGGACTGAAAATGGAAAGTGTACAAACTTAGAAACTTTCCTAAATTCCTTTCTTTTTCGCGAAAACGTTCGATACTCAATTACAAAATATCACGAAAATTCGGGATATTACACAACATCTAGTATAGCAAGACCTGCGGTAAACTCTTAAAAATTTTGAGCTTAAGGCGTCTCTTATTCATATTGTGTAGTAAGATCAGTTTGGTGGCTCTCCTACTGAGGATCCTAATGAACACTTAGCTAACTTTTTAGAAAAGTGTGACACGATTAAAATTAACGGAGCCACTGGTGATTAGACTCAAGACTTTTTCTGTTTTCACTAAGAGATAAAGCTAAGGAATGGTTGAATCCTAATCCGACTAATTATTTTACTTCTTGGAATGATTTAGCTCAGCCTTTTCTTGGTAAATTCTTTCCCCTCGGTAAAACTGCTAAGTTACGTAATGATATTATTAGTTTTAAGCAATTTGATGGGGAGAGTTTATATGAGGCATGGGAAAGGTTTGAAGATTTACAACGTCAGTGTTCTCACCATGGTTTACCTAATTGGTTACTTGTTGAAACGTTTTACAATAATCTTACCAATGCGGTTGAAATTAATGTAGACGCTGCTGCAGGTGGTGCCTTAATGGGTAAGAATATGGATGAAGCTATAGAGTTGTTGGAAGAAATGACTTCTAATTATTATTATTGTTCTGATGAAAGAACTTTTCCAAAGAAAAATCCTAATACTCGTGATATGGATGCTATTAATTTGTTGAATGCTAAGATAGATAATTTTGCTAAAATGTTTGGAAAGTCTGCCAATGTTAACTTGGTTTCGAGTCCTGCTGTTTCTTGTGATTGGTGTGGGGGTGCGCATGTTAGTACCGATTGTGTCCAAGTCGAACAAGCTCAATTTGTTTCTAATTTTAATAGGCCACAACAGAATAATCCCTACTCTAACACATATAACCCATGTTGGAGGAACACCCCAATTTTAGTTGGAGTAACCAAGGAGCTCAAAGTAATAATGTTTGACCACAAAACCCACCTGGTTTCCATGAGAAGCCTCAGGTAGTAGAAATCAGACCTACATGGGAATTGGCTACAGAAAAGCTTGCTAATGCTAGTTCATTCCACCCAATGAAAGATCCAGAGAGTTTTTCTATTCCTTGCACAATTGGTAACACTAGTTTTTCTACAGTTGTATGTGATTTAGGTGCGAGTGTCTCTTTGATCTTATGACTTTGTCAATTTGCAATAAGTTGGGATTAACTGAGATACGACCCACTATTGTGTCTTTGCAACTTGCTGATCGATCTATGAAATATCCACTAGCAATAGCAGAGAATGTTCTGATGAAAGTTAATATATTTATTATTCCTATTGATTTTATTGTTTTAGATATGGATGAAGATATAGAGGTACCCCTTATCTTAGGGTGACCTTCCTTACCTACTGCTGGAGCTATTATAGATGTTAAAAATGGTAGATTAACGCTTAACATAGGTGAGGAAGAGGTGGAATTTAATCTGTTTCAATCTTATAAATACCCTTGTTCGGGGTGATTTTCCCGAGGTGCTGTTGGAACGGCAGGACCTCCGTGGATCCAGGCTGCTCGCTTGGTGAGGGCCTGCACAAGGAAAGGGAAGTCCAGGATCCGGGGGTTTTTACCTGGGTGAGGACCCTCCGACGCTCAAGTCAGGGTCTATCGAAGGGGCAGACTCTCCTTGTTACCAAGGTGCTAAATAATATTAAATATACGTAAAGGTTTTAGAGAGGTTTACTGATGATGTCAAAAAAAGTGGAGAGAATTCTCCTTGGAAATGATGTTGAGTGAAAAATGTGTGTGTAATGCCCAAAAAGCTTGCCTTCCTTCCATAAATAAAGGTGCCCTTTATTTATAATACTCCTCCAAGTAGGGTTTAGCTTGTAGTAAGGGCCCTCTTGCCAAGTGTAAGGCTGTCCTTATTCCCTTGGAGAAGGGGTAACCACTTATCAACGGCCAATATATTTTCTCATTAAAAGGACTGTTTTACCCTTCATTTAGTCTTTCTTGTGGGCTTTGATTCCTTTCTCGTATATGGGCTTTTATACACTTTGGCCCATCGATATTTTTGGCCCCAAATAAGCCTCTCATGGGTATTCTGGCTCAGCCCCGGCCCTAACCTCGAGCCAGGGTAGCCATGACCCCTGTTGGGGGCCTTGGGTTTTATCGATTTTTCTCGTTACTTCTTCTTTTGATGCCCAAGTCCTATTTAGGACCCTGGAGTTTGATGTTTCTTTGCTCTTTCTTTTCAAGGACTATCGCCTTCGAATATCGTTGTGAAACAACTAGTTGGCCCTTATTCGAAGGTGCATAGTTCTCGTTTGAGGTACTCTGGTGATCCAGCGGATGGGGCTGGTTTCATTCAAACACCGCTGAAAGCAACTAGTTGGCCATTGTTTGGATGGTACCGCCATCGGCCCTGGAGAGCCTGGCATAGCCTTTGTCCTTCAGGCTCGTCATACAACGAGCTAGGCTGCTTTCAAACATACAATTGAAAACTAGTTGTGGCCCTTGTTTGAATGTTGACATCTGAGCTCATTTCGAACTTGGGGTCTTATTTAGAACCCTGAAAATTTCAATCCATATGTTGGGGTGTCTCAAATCAAAGGGCTGGCATAGAGGACCAGAATAATTCTGGGACCTTACTTAGGACCCTAAAAATTTCGGCCCTATGCCGATGGGGCTGATTTCCGGACCAGGTTTCCTTTGAGGGGCCCTGGCAATCCGGGAACTCCCAGAGGGCTGAGGTTTTGGATGTTGGTATCCGATTCCTTCCGAGGCTGAAGGTCTTACTCAGGACCTTGACAGTTACGACCCTAAGCCGAATGGGCTGACTTCCAAGCCGGGGTTCCGATGTGAGGCCCTGGTAATCCGGGAACTCCCAGGGGGCTGAGGTTTTGGATGTTGCCATCCGATTCCTTCCGAGCCTGACGGTCTCACTCAGGACCTTGACAGTTACGACCCTAAGCCGAATGGGCTGACTTCCGGGCCAAGGTTCCGATGTGGGGCCCTGGTAATCCGGGAACTCCAAGGGGGCTGAGGTTTTGGATGTTGGCAACCGATTCCTTCCGAGCCTGAGGGTCTCACTCAGAACCTTGACAGTTACGACCCTAAGCCGAATGGGCTGACTTCCGGGCCAGGGTTCCGATGTGGCGCCCTGATAATCCGGGAACTCCCAGGGGCTGAGGGTTTACTCTTTTGTCATTTGGACTCTTTTCGAGGTTGAAGATCTCGCTTGGGAACCTGTGAGATCCAAAACCTGACCTAGATGGTCAAGGTGGCTGAAAAACGAGGAGGGTACTTTCGGGGTTTGGGCCCTTGTATGGGGACCATTTCTGATCCGTGAACTGTAGAAGTTGAAGGATCTCTGGGATCCCTCTTGCCGAATCTCAGATGTTATCCAGGTGGTTTTGAAAAATTTCAGGGGGCTGGAAAGCTAATATTTTTGTCTTTCCGGGAGCCTCGGTCCTTCCTTTGATCCTTTTCCCTCCTCTTTTTTCACCACTTGTTACACGTGTCGCTGTGGCCCTTGTGACAGGTACCTGCTAGCCAAGGTAATACTGAGGGATCCTGATGGGTTCTGAAGGCCCAAAAGGTCCTAACGTGGCACTTTTACGAGGTTCCACAATGTGGAGGGGGTTGCGAGGCTCCTCACCACTCTGGAAGCCCCAATCTTAGGTTGTCGATGCTTTCGATAGCAGCCATATAATTCTTATGGTGTTAGAAAGAGAGGCTCGTTAAGACGCTCTCAACTTACGCGACCCGTTCGGGGCCCTTAGCGGAGCCTGCACACCTATAGACGTTCTCGGCCCCGGCCATATGGTGATGACCCTAGAGAGGGTTCCAGGCCCTTGCCTATACTTGTACTTTTTTATTTTTCATTTTGCATTTTACGATAGGATCTCAATCTTCTAAACTTATTTGGTTCGAAACCCACACTTTGCTTTTTACATCTCATTTGGGTTAGGCCCTTGACCTTTCCAACTAGTAGGCTCTCGCCCTAATCGTGATTTTTAAACTAGGGTAAGACCTCATGCTCCCCAACTTACTCAACTCATTACCATTTCTTGCTCATTACACATTATCTAGGGCAGGCCCTAGGCCCCCTAACTTTGTTTATCTCACGTCGATTTTTGCTTTTCACCCATTATCTGGGGTAGGCCCTTAGCCCCCCAACTTGTTTAACTCGTTTCGAGTTTTGGCTCTTCACTATCTAATGATAGGCTAGCTATGTACCCGACCCGCTGCATACGTATGCCTTCTCGCACACATTGGTACGCTAGGGAGCCGGAGCTACCAAGAGTTTAGGGAGACTTGCGCGTATTGCAAGCATAGATTTTTACACAACTTTGAGCACTGTTGATCCGGGTCCTTTTGGACTTGAGGCAGTGTTAATCTCCCATGCGAAGGTTCATACATCATTTGGGCGTCCTTGGGGTCCTTTAGGACCAAGAAGTAGAGGTTCTAGTTTAGAGGGTCTTGGCTCCTTTTGGACGAAGGAGGCAGAGGCTCTGCCATCCCATGGGTCCCGTGATCAGGAGGCACAAGACCATCTCACTCGGGTTCTCAGGAGGCTCTAACGAGGCCCTCGCACTTACCGAGGCTTAATAAGAGGCACAAGACCATCTCTCTCGGCTCAGGATTCTTAAATGAGGTCCTGTTTATCGTCAAAAGTAAATAACAGGCACATGACTTTATCATTGGGTGTTCAGGGGGCTCCTAAGAGGTTATGGTATTCAATGGTGCTAGCTATGAGGCACAAAGCCATCTCATGGTAACTTAATCTATGAACTTTCCCCGAATAATAAGCAACCCCTTAAGGCGAGCTCTTATGAATCAGGCCATCTCATGGTGGCAGGACAATAATCTTGGAAGAATCTTGAGGTGAGGTATCTCGGGGTGTCGTAAGGATCGACATTATGACGAGGCATGTTATCAAATCATTTCATCGTGAATGCCGGCAAGGTCGAGGGGGATGACAAACGTCGGGTTGCCTCATCCCTCGTCCGAGGTGGTAAGTGGTTCTCAAAGGATGAGGTATAAAAAACAGGATTCCCTGCGCCGTCATACTCAGACATCTTTGGCTACCACACCTCTTCTTGACTTTCACTTTTTATGATGATATGTCTTCTTCTTGTCAGGCTCGGCTCTCTCTGAACCAAAATGTCTTCATTTGGACGAATCGGCTTCATTTGAGGGTCATCATTCAGCAGGTGGCTAGTTACCGTAGGGCCTAGCCCCGACATCTCTTTCACCTAATATGCGATCACCTCTGAGTTTCATGAAATATTGCACGAGGTCCTTCTTTATCGGACTCTTTCTTCATCTTCTATGATAGGGACACTCTATTGGGCCTTTAGGGTCCAACTGATGCACACCACTTAGTAGTGGTAAAAGATGGATTTTTATGCATTTAAATGGTAGCTTTTAGATCGGTTTATTGGCTAATTCGATTATTTGATGATTTGTGCTTTAATTTAAGAATTAGTGGTTTTGAATGTATTTATGGCCTCAAGATTGACGTGCAAGTGTGTGGAAAGACAATTAGGCGATAAAAGAGGATCTAAGGAGCGAGATGCCAAGTTAGGGACAAGTTTTGGAGGAATTTCAGTCTAATTACGGAAGTTCAACTTTGAAGCTTCATAACTTTCAAATGGCTATGAATTTTACAGTGAAAACGGCATATTAAAGTTCCTATCTTAGCTTTACAGGAAGTGGTCACACGTTCTCACAAGCCAAGTAACGAAAAAGTTATGACCGTTTGAAAAACATCACCAGAGCCAGTCTGTGGCAGACGACTCGTCCAGAAGCGCACGAGCCGTCCAGACGAGTCATCCCGAACCAGACGACTTTCAGACGAGTCGTCCCGAACCAGACGACTTCCAGACGACTCATGTAGCGATTTCAGCGAATCTTGACATAAGGTGCCAGACGACTCGTCCCAGTTCAAACGAGTCGTCCCGGATTGGACGACTCGTCCGCTGCTGTGTCGGAGTATTGACGGGTTTCCTAAATCCGTTTTTTTAATCTCTTACTATTTAAACTTTGAACTTTCGGTAGCTTTAATCATTCAGTTTTTCTCAAGACTTAAATTATATTTTGAAAAATTATGCAAGGCTAAGACCTTTTATTCTCGGATTATTAATCGAAGCTATTATTCACCGACAATTGTGAGTTTGATTCTAATTCCTTTATTAGTTTGAGTATTGTTTATTCTCTTGTTATCATTGTTATTATTGATTGATTTATTGCTTACTTAGGTTACAAACTTATTAGCCCTCTATCTATCATATTCCTAGATTCTCAATTGAAGGATTAATTGTTTGATTGTTGAATCATTTAGTAGAAACTAGGTCTAATTACATGCTGAACATCGTGATTAGATTTAGGGGAGAATAAACTTATTAATTGAAGATCGAAACCGCGTGTGTCTAGATCTTGTTAATCTTAGTTGATATCGTTGATTTGCTTCATGCTTTCGCTGGATTGAATTTAGGTGCTCGTCTTTGTTATCCACCGATTAGGACTATTAGGTAGGGCTGATCTCTCCTCTTAGTTACAATGAAGAAGCGAGTAGAAATTATATTTCTACAACTAAGTGCTCAACGAATTAGGATTAGCTGATAACTAGGACCAATTAGGTGAACGATAGTGGGTATTAATTGTCCGAGATCCTTCCTCCATTGATTTACAAATTACTCTTTTTGACTTTTGATTAATTGATCATTTACAATCACAAAACCCCCCATTTGTTACTTGACATACTTAGATAATTACCGTTCTCTGTGGATACGATCCCACTTGCCCATTTACTACGTTTATAGGTTTGTGTGGTTTTATATTTGATTTAGGCATACGACTTTAGCCTGTCACCAACGCTTCCAAATTGAATAGGGAGAAAACTCGAACCTCTTGGCCACACTGAAGTGCCGCCAAAGGCTACCAAGGTCCAACTCCAATTGAAGATCGGGCCCTTCATCAGGTTCATAAAACTTACTCGACGACCCTCGGGATCCGGGCAAACGAGTGGTTGCATGCATTCCTTAACTCCTAAGGGGGTTTTAAATCCATAACGGCGAAATTGACGCAAGATTTCCAAATATTGTCCCCCTCCGCAAACTTACACGGGGAGGACGATGAAATCCATTTGTCGTGTCGATGATTACCATTGGATCTAACACTTCTTCAAGTCTTGAATGATGGACTCTAGCTTCTATAGGAAGTTTAGAGTCGTCATGTCTCTCGTTTGGCATGACATATGGCTCTCAAACGAAGAGGTACGCCAAGTGGCAACATCTCTTGTTTGGCATCACATATGGCTCTCAAACGTGGACCTTTGCTCATGAGACGAGCCCCTATGAGGTATGGGATCTCGTCGTGGTCGAAGTAACAATCTTCACCGGTTCTTAATATGAACCCCTTCTTTCTAGTATTTATTTGTGATTGAATCACACGTCGTATTTATTATTTGGACCCTCCTCCTGGAGAGGTTGCTTTATAACTTGGCCCTTCCCGAAACTCGGGAGACCTTCTGTATCTTGAACAATATAGGCTCTTTAAAGAGTTGATGGGTTCTCCTTTTCCAAGTAGGAGCTGGAATATAACTTGCTCAAATAAAGAGATATAGGGTCTCCTTTTTCCAAATACAAACTGAGACATAGTTTGCTCAAATAAAGAGCTCAATATATAGGCGTTCGCTCCGGAGACTTTGAGCTTGAGGCACGTGCCTAATAATACAAGGGGTATTCCCCTTTGGCTTCGATTACCGTGAATTTTTTGCTAACCAACGACAAGCATTTTGCATATAATAATCATAGGTCATTTTAATTTTTGTCATACACTAATTCAAGAGTATTGACGCAAATGATGCATATTTGCAATCAAAGAGCCTATTGGCTAACAATTATTTTATGGGACAAACCCCACAACATACGCAATCACGTAAATTAACATGCATTTATATTTGCCTTTGATGAGCCTAACGGCTAACCATTTGTATATGGTATGCTCAAACGTGAAAGATACTTTTGTAAATCAGCATACTTGTATCTTAGCCCCTACTCTTAAGTCGAGCCTCTCGGGGTCGATTTGAGAGTAATACAACTCCGCAAGGTCCACATTTGGACATAAAAAATTTTGAGAAAAAATTCTCATCATATTATTTGGCATACAAGCACAACACAACTTCTATCATCATCAAACAACATATGTTTATACATTCTTAGCCCCTTTTCGGGGTTCCCATAACACAATGACATGATACTCATCGTTAATAAGCATGCTAATTATGAAATCATTGCAAGGTATACTAATATAAACATTTCATATTTGACATGCTATTTTTCCAATCACATAAATTTTGGATCACACTTTATATTTGCACATCAAAAAGTATTAAATTTTTCTAATTTAATTATAATCACATATCAAGGAAGGATTAAGAAGGTACTTATCTGGCACTTTGAAGAATAAACTCCATTTAAGTTGATAAATAAACCCGTATTTGCTCAAATAAAGAGATATAAGGACCTGGAGACTGGCTTTAGAACCCTTACGGAGTCCGGAGGACCTGCGACTGCTCGTCAACGGGGGCGGTGGATGCGGCTTATCAATAAGCTAAGGGACCTTCGGTTAGACCCTCGAAAGTACCAAGTAAAAGAGGACCCTCTAGGTCCTTGTCAACAAAAATCCTTGAGCCCCTTCTTTGAGGCTTCCTTGTTAAGGAGGGGCTTTGAGGTTGCTCGGTGTTAGGAGACCCTAAAGATTGACCCTTGATACTTATCTTCCCGTGGTGAGTGGGGTATGTTTTGGGGCTACCATTGAGCCCCCGCGAACGAAACTTCCGAGGTTGCTGAGAATAGAACACCCCTAAAGTTAAGATATGAGCATCTCTGAACCAAAGGCCTGATGGCTGACAAATGAGCTTCTTTCGGAGGATATGGCTTAACCATCTTCAAACCAGGAACCTGGCCGGAAGGCTAAGGCCTAACCATCTGAGGACCCGCTTGAGGGGCTGAAGCAGAACCTTCTCTTAGCCAGGGACGTGACCAAGAGACTGAAACTTGACCATCCACAGGCTTAGGACCCGACCATGGACTAGCCTGGGACCTGATCATACACGGGCCTAGGCCCTGACCATGCACGGGCCTCGGACCAGGCGCTGACCGTGCACGGGCCTCGGACCAAGCCCTCAACGGGCATAGGCCCTGACCATCCATGGGCCTCGGACCAGGCCCTCAATGGGCACAGGGCCTGGCCATCCGTGGGCCTCGGACTAGGCCCTCAACCCGGGCATAGGCCCTGACCATCCATGGGCCTCGGACCAGGCCCTCAATGGGCACAGGGCCTGACCATCCGTGGGCCTCGGACTAGGCCCTCAACGGGCATGGCCCTGACCATCCATGGGCCTCGGACGAGGCCCTCAATGGGCACAGGGCCTGACCATCCGTGGGCCTCGGACCAGGCCCTCGATGGCCCCAGGGCCTGACCATCCGCGAGCACCTTTCGCGGCTATAGGGCCTATCCACGTACGGACCTGAGTATGACCATCCGGGAGCAGCTTTCGCGGGAATATGGCCTATCCACCTACGGACCTGAGTATGACCATCCGCGAGCACCTTTCGCGGGAATAGGGCCTGGTCGGGATGCTTAGGTCCTTAGGATCCGACCACCTTAGGAGGTCAATTTTGCTTCTCTAAAAATCAGAATTTTTCTAAAAAAAGAGCACGATATTTGGGAAAGTTACTATCAACTTCAAGAATTTGTGTATATGGATATATTTTTGTGGATTTGAAATAAAAAGACATAATTATTATAATGTGTTTTTAATAAATATTACATCTCAAAAACATCATCATCAAAGAGAATCAAGACTTGGCGTGAAAAACAAGGACAAGGGAATTTGCAAATCGCGATGAACATAACCCTTGCTCTTGGGGCTGGTGGAACAGGCTTGGACATGTCCTTTTCTGCCTCTATCAGCTCCATCTCATTCTCCATTGGATTCCTCGTAATCATCACCATAGCTTTGCGTCACCGGATCCACCAAAGTCCTTATGTCGTCCCCACAGACGGCGCCAATTGTTCAGGGTGATTTTCCCGAGGTGCTGTTGGGACGTCAGGGCCTCCATGTTTCCGGGCTGCTCGCTTGGTGAGGACCTGCACAAGGAAAGGGAAGTTCAGAACCCGGGGGTTTTTGCCCGGGTGAAAACCCTCCGACGCTCAAGTTAGGGTCTATCAAAGGGGGCAGGCTCTCCCTGTTACCAAGGTGCCAGATTATATTAAATATATTAAGGGTTTTAGAGAGGTTTACTGATTATGTCAGAAAGAGGAGATAATTCTTTTTGGGATTGATGTATCTGAATGAAGTGCGTGTAATGCCCAAAAAGATTGCCTTCCTTCCATAAATAAAGGGGGTATTTATAATACTCCTTCAAGTAGGGTTTAGCTTGTAGTAAGGGCCCCCTGCATGTAAGGTTATCTTTACTCCCTTGGAGAAGGGGTAACCACTTATCAACGGCCAAGATATTTTTTCTCATTAAAAGGACTGTTTTACCCTTCATTTAGTCTTTCTTGTGGGCTTTGATTTCTTTCTCGTATATGGTTTATACACTTTGGTCCATCGATATTTTTGGCCCCAACAACCCTTTTTTCACTGATCATGTTTTCAAAGTTGAATTCTATTGATATTGCAATCAAAGAAGTTACTGAAACTGAAATTATTAAAGATGCTCTTGAGGTTTGTTTAGTGAATGCAGGTTATACCTTAGAAGAAAGCGAAGAGGTGGCTGAAGTCGCTCTTGCACTAGAAGCATGCCCACCATGGAATAGAAAAGGTAAGAAATTTGAGGAGCTAGGTAAAGGTAAGCCTCTGCCTCCCCCTTCTAGTGTGCAAGCACCTGTTTTGGAATTGAAACCATTGCCATTGCATCTGAAATACGCTTATCTTAGTGAGAACAATACATTGCATGTGATTGTGAATGCTTCTTTGTTTGATGACCAACTTTCTAAGTTGTTGCGTGTTTTAAGAGAAAGAAAGAAAGCAATAGGCTGGAGACTTTCTGATCTCAAGGCAATTGACCCTTCGTTTTGCATGCATAGAATTTTAATGGAAGAAAGTTATAAGCCAACTATTGAACATCAAAGGAGATTGAATCCTAATATGCAAGAAGTAGTCTGGAATGAAATTCTTAAGTGGTTATTAGATGCTGGAATTATTTATCCTATATCTGATAGTCCTTGGACAAGCCCTGTGCATGTTGTACCAAAAAAAGGTAGGATGACAGTCGTTCATAATGATAAAAATGAATTAATTCCTACTAGAATAGTCACAGGATGGTAAGTCTGTATAGATTATAGGAAATTTAATGCTGCCACACGAAAAGATCATTTCCCCTTACCTTTTTTGGATCAAATGTTGGAGAGGGTTGCTGGTTATGAGTTTTATTGTTTCCTCAATGGATATTCTGATTTTAATCAAATTCCTGTTGCACTCAAGGACAAAAAAAAAAAAAAATACTTTTGTGTGTCCATATGTGTGAGATGCCGTACCAGCAAGTTGCTGATCCGCTCTCCCGAAAAGAGGTGTGAATGACACGGAGTCGCCAGCGAGATTTTTTATAGGTACCCCACGAACCTAGACTGAGGATTCGATGTAAGGTTACGAGTTAGGAAGGTGTTAGGCACCCAACTCGCCCATCGAATTGATGGTCTCTACTAATTGATCCGAATTAAATATAAAAGTTGTAATTAACGACGAAAGCACGTACAAGTAGCATGCGAGCGATAAATAAAACATGCGACTAGAATATAAATAAGATACGTACGTAGCATATCGACAAATCACATGTACTAATAATGTAACACACCACCTAGGTACATACGTTAGTTTATAAGCTAATTGTTGTCAACAAGCTAGACCTATGCTCTACGCATGTCGGCCATACACATTAAAGTCCACAATCAACAGAACTCTATCAACGTACACGAGAGATTTACTAAAATAGTGACGCAAGTCTAATATGTTAACGAGTTTTGCATATGAATTTATATAAGAGAAGTATTCCAAACATTATAACTTAGCATCATAATTAGATAATAAACAACATAATATCACCCAACTTGTAATAAATAAAAACATACTTGAAAATCGGTTTGCAAGAGAATCTGGGGGCCCTCAGGTGGACTTACTTGCGTCGTATTGTAGTTCTTGGTTTTGTTTGCCAATTGAGTAGACCTCTAGTCTCGTACCGTTTCCGAAACTTACACCAACGATCTAACGACTCCCGGAATGGTGTCTCGCTCGCCGTAGGTTGAATTATGTGTTTAAGTATTGTGTTTATTATATTGAGTAACTATGCTAAGTTGTATGCAAAATCAACGTTCGAGACTCGTGTGCTTGTTCACGGGTGTCTCGGCTATATTTTCTTGCGTAAACTTTTGGGAATGAATTCATGGCTCTATTTATACTTACGTAGGATAGCATTTGTATAGTGCTAAAACTCACCCAGATGACATCAACACACCAATCAACGATGTTTGAAGAGTTGGATGGTGAGAAGTGTCCTAATGCAAACGATGCTTTACCATTGAAAATGACTCTTTACGTCGCACACAAATTGCTTCCACACGTCTGACTACTAATTGGATTAGAAGAGTTGGTGATTAGGTAGGCTTTATGATTCTTACGTAGGATTTAGACAAATTCTACACGGAGTAGGATTGTGCTCCGAGTAGATGGCTAATGCAATCGAGGATGATAACATCTTCGACCCATTACGCAAAGGCCACCACCTACTTTACGTGGGGATTTCCTTTGGCCCAAACCATAAAAGATCTGTCTAGATAAACAAGGCCTAATACACTAACCCATAATATCTAATCTAATTATAATTGGATAATTACGGCAAAACGGCCCAAAACTAGCAAATCGACCCAATTGGCAATCGTAACCTTTAACCGCAGTCCACTGTCCATCTCATTATCGGGCGCTAAAATGGGTGCAAATGTAGGGTGTATACAGAAACCCCCGCTTTGACTGAGTCTTTGAAGAGACGAAAGTCAAAGGTTTGAAAATCAGTTGTAACAAAACATGACAAAGAACATTAATCTAAGCCAGATAGAATTGCAATAGATTCTACCGTAGCCATTTCGATTCATCGCAGAAACCGAAACGTAAATGTGTCGTAGATTATCTTGAAATGGCAAAGTAGTCATTCAAGACATGCATCGTGCATTTGAATAATCGATATTTTGAATGGGCGCAGTAGTCATTCAAATTTTCATACGATCTTTTGTAAAAATTTCGGGAACCAATAATAAGAATTGGAATTATTCTGAAAATCATCTCCGAAAGCCGAAGAGCCAAGGCTATTCCTGCTCAACTGTAAAAATCAAATGAGGGTGAATTCCCTCACTTAATTAATAACACCTACTAACCGTAATAAAGTTGAGGAAACAAGCTTCCTCACTTTTTTACCAACAAAAATTATTACCACCACAAATTATTATTATCCCTTTTGGCAAACCCACTGCTCATCATCTTCTCCTTGACAAACTCAAAACAAGTTTCATCACCATAGCCAAAAACTTGGCCACCTCACGCACATCTTCCGACGAAGACAAAACCGGCGGCATCGTCTACCTCCACCGCCCACAGCTCTGAATTTTTGCGCCGCTATCACCACCGGTACTCGAAAACGAAAGATTCCGGTGACCCTCTTACTCAGCTCGGCACGACAAAATCAGCCCAGGTCTTCAATTGCTTAGTTCCTTAGTTCTTCAATTGCTTCATTCATCAAACTAATTGAGGTAGAGAACATGCAACAGTACAAACCTAATTTCTGAAATTGGGGCTTTTGTTTTGATTCTAATTTCAATTAAATTGAACTTAAAAAGCACAATCATATGTTGAAACTTGTACAAATCAAGGCCCAAATGACCATGCATGTCGTTAGTATTGTAATGACTTTGATTTCCATGCTTTTATATGTTTCTCTTTGTTTTTTTTTTCATGTCGGACCAAACTCCCAGTTGACCATAACAAAAGAGCATACTTCTGGTTGTTTATATTTGCAAAGCCATGCTTTTTTATCCTGCACATGCTCTCATAGTCCTATGGTCTTGGCTATTGCCTCTCCGGAGCCAAACGACAAATTTGACCACTTAATTATTTGACACAACAAATTGACAGCCCTATAAGGCATTTTAGTGATTAGAATATACATTCTCATGACCACTTTGACCTATATAGACTGCATACCGTAGTCAAAGGCTAATTAAATAAAATGGCCCTTAACAAGGTGTAATTGTCTTGCTGATAGCTGTGTGCACAGCCTATGTGAGCTTATTTTCCGATTTCATTGTTTCTTTGACCACAGGAACCAGGGTCAAGACTCTAAATTTGGCTCTCAATTTGAAATGGAACAACAACACCGCTTCTGACCCAAGTGAGGAAGACGCACGCCTGACTGTGCTTGGGCTCAGAGCCGCGATTGTTACCATCATCGAAATCAGTAGTGGTGAAGTACAAGAGATCAAAGCATTGCTGGCCCCCGAGTGTAAGGATCGGAATTCGGGTTTTAGTTTGCTAATTCTTTTGAATTTGGTAAGTGTATGTTAATCATGGGGAAGAAGTTTCCATTTCGAGGATTGCTCTCCATGGTGGTTGCATATACCGAATGAAGATACTTTGTTTTTGCTCGATCGTTGCGTGGTTATATCAAATCATAGCCCATACAGAAGGCAATGTAAACGCTTAGATAACCACATGCGTAAATCAACCAACATAATGCAAACTTAAAAGCAAATTTCACACGTAGCAAAATATACAAGCAAAACACTTAAGGACAAACAAGTGAGTACGTACGTGCCCTAGCGAGGATGGAAAAGGTCGTTCAAGGTACGGGATTGGAGGAGAAACTGTGGTGCACTTAGAAGATGTGTATTGTACCCCTAAGAGAGCTAGAGACCTGACGACTCTAAAGGAGGAAAACTTAGGGGGTTACAATGTCTTCTAACTATCGAAGAGAAGTTGTAGTGTACCAAATTTCGACTTTAAGGTGACGGGTCTTAGTTCCCGTATATGGCTTAATTTGTTCCACCGCATATGTTCTAGAAGTAACTCAAAGTTTCAAGTGAAGTGGTGCCTCGAAAATTGCTAACGACAACGGTGAAAGGCCTACCGAAGTCGCGTCGAATTACATTTCTTCACTTGATGCTACCAAAGAAAGCCTTGAATTTGTATTAAACCATGGGTGGTATTCCCTTGCTTTTGAAGGTAAATTCGAATTCATAGAAGTTTTGCCGAATGTTCGTATTACCCGCCATTAACAAATGCACATGCTATCACTCAAACAATCGCAAGACCTTTGAATTTTGTTTTTTGACTGACTATTGTTTCTTGAACAAAGGTGATGCTAGAGTGATAGTAGCATTACTATCGCCTACATAATTCCATTAGTCCACATTGTACGTAGCAAATCTCCCTTTTGGCCTTTGACTAGTTGAGATGCAACGATCGTATGAGGGTCGGAACAAAATGTCTTGAAATAATGACAAGATTGACCCACAAGGTGAATGCAATTGATACAATGATATTCGAGAGTCTAGCTGAAGATGCAACCGTGAACCTACCCTCCATCTATAGATCAAGAAGTGCCTAGTACGAGAATTCGAAAGTTGAACAAGACTAAGAGCCATGTTTTCCAAACTTAATTGCAATGAACTCATTTACCTTTGTTATTTTGAACATATAATTTCAAATTTTCCATTTAATGAATGTTAGGACTTCCTTGTGAATTGGACCGGAAAAAGTCAATAGTGTCGAAGAACGAGTAAAGCTTGCAGAGCCAAAAGATAATGTTCGGCGTACGTGTGCATGATCTCGTGATTCGTGCAAAGACTTTTTACACAAGGGTTGAAATGCTAGATAGAGTCTGTCATTTGTTTCTACTTCGCTACTAGTGCATGACTTGGTAAATCAGATTAAGGATTTCATCACTTATATGTAACACACGTTATCACAATTATTCAAATGGCAAAGAGTGTTTGCCACTAGTGTTTGTGTTGACTGATTGAGGGGCCAATAATTTTATCATGCTTATACGGCACTCGGAGGACTCAAGTGGGTCCAATCTTGTACGTAGAGTTACGTAGATGATGGTTTTGCCATTGTGATTTGAAAGAGAAGCCCCGAGCTTATAATGAATATTTTTGAAGTGAGACCCTTGCACGGAACAGATGACATCATTTAGTGGCACATTTGGTTTATATCTCTTGAATTTGACTCTTATTTGCTTTGGATAGAATGTACCTAATGGCTCAGATTCGTACTCACAATTGTGGAAATATGAACAATGTAAAACAAAGTAGCTTGTGATTCAATCCTTGTGACAAAGATCCTTTGTAAGGGTAGGCAAGGTTGGTAAAGAGGCATAGGGATTTGAGAAGGCTTGTGACTTTTGACTCATGAACATTTGTGAGGTTAAAATGGGCTGGAGGTGCACGGGAAAAGTTATTAGTTGGATGTATCATGGCTTGTGATATGAAAGCGCATGATCGATCGTAGGGCTTTGATTGAAGTTGGGTAAACTGCCGGTCAAGGTGAAGGTGAATTGGAAATGGTGAATGTTCAAACTTCTAAGTCTAACTCTAAGGAATGCGGATATGGCTCTTTGTGAGAGTTTAAAGATCAGAATTACTAAAGAATATGGCTTGTAGAAATTATAACATTCGCTTGATTGTAATGGTTCAACCATAATGTAGCCGAAAAAGGTCTCTCAAATTCTCATGACTTAGTTCTAAATACCTAATAAAATGACGGGCTATAGAATGCGTGAACCACGATTGATTTCTGTGTTGGCAGCAATGATGTTTAAAGACGTAGAAGAGTTGCACAATTGCGTCTTTTAGGTGTTCACAAATGTGTGCCTCTTCAGGCGCCATGACTAAATTTCCTGAAAAAAGTCTTAAAAAAACAGGCGTCTTACTTTCATGTTACCGAAATCGTGAATTTGAGAGGCTTGAAAAGTGTGACCATTATATGAGATGGATTTTGAAATTGTCAGCCATGTTGAATTTCACATGCTTTGGAGAGTCATATATGTGATTTGGAAGTGGGAAATCATATTGAATAAACAGGATATGAATGATGGTCATGTTTGAAAGATGGTAGGTATGATGGTCAACAATTTAAAAGTGACAAAAACGAGTCTCTCAAGGAACGCTTGGAAAACTTATTGATCGGAAATGGTTAAGTGAGTGATGGGGGATGGTATCTTATGTTACACTTGGAATAGGCAAAGAAAAGAGTTTACTGGATACTCGTCACAAAATTTAAACCACACTCTACTGGACATGCTGATTTATTCTATTGAATTTGCATTATGAGCTGAAAATGAATCATATAAATGAAAGATGTCCCTCTAAACGGTTTGTGAGATAAGGAAGACCAATTTCGAATTCGTTGTTCCTTTGTTCAGTCCAATGTCAAATTTTTTGCGAAGTCCCTCTTCTTATTTTTCTTTTTCACTGTTATGTTTAGTAAATTTTGTTCATTGCAATATCATTCGAAGTGTGCGAAGTAGGCAAAAAAAGTAGAGGGTACATGAAATCGTAGTCCTATTTTTAGAACCAAGTAGTACATCAAAAGGGCATAAATATCCCTTGACACTAGGACTAAAATCATCGTTATTGCTAGACTCACTAGGAGTGATTGCTAAGTTTGGGTACAAGTGTACAACTCATTGTATGAAGGTATTTAGTTGATCTTGAAGGTTCGATATTTGGTGTGCCCTTGTTATCATTTTTAGGGTATTCCAAATACCGTGGTGTTCATTGTACCAAATGCTTGCAATTTGCTCATTATACGTTTGAAGTCGGAAGCGGACCTTGGCTCACGAAAGTTGGTCATGCGTGAGTTTTTTTTTTTTACTGGCATCAGAATGGCATCGGGAGTTGATCTTTGTTCAAGGTGGACTACTGGGCTTGCGTAGCAATGAATTTCCTCCTTCTACTAGCATTTGAGTAGCATTGGCTGATGACTTTTGACCCACGTAAGCCCACGACTTGAGTTGGAATAAACTTCTCCAATCCTCTCGGCATTTGGGTGGCGTTGGCTTATTGAATGGCCCACATAATTTTTTGGGCTTTCTTTGGTGTGGTGTTACCCCACTGACATTTGACGTTGAATGTAGTCTCATTTTCTTGGGAAGTTAAAAAAAAACTTACGTAATGCATGGTACTTATTATTTTTAAGACCAAGTATACGGTGTAAAAGTCGTCTTTGCAGTACCCGTTTTCAACTTGTCTTCGATATTTTTCGGTTTTTTCATCATTTGTTCAATTGATCTAAGAGAGGTGTGCAAAGTGGTCTCTTACCAAGTTATGGTTTCCTCAACTGATCCTCGGAAATGACGGGATGACGGAATATCTGACACCTAGAAAGGCGTACACATCCTAAAGGAGTCCTAGGACACTAGAAGTTTTCTTACGGTTGGACGCAAGACAAACTCTAGAAAGAAGGTAAGAGTACGTTGGAGTGTGAACACATGAAAAGATAAAGACTCCTACAAACACAAGGATCATGATTTTAGAGTAAGAGTCTTAATACAGAGACACCTAACTTTCAACTTAATCCTAGGATTCTAGTATTGATGTTTAGGAAATTAGACTACATAAAGCACTAGAATTAGGGTAGTTAAATTTAGTAGGGACCCTAACCTAAAGACTCACAACTCTCAATGGCTAGTTGTTGGAACAGAGGCATCCAGTCCCAACTATGCTTGTTCGATAGGTGCGAAAAGATGAACAACGTAATATTAAACAATAACACAACATTATGAACGTAAAGAAAAGACAACAGATTTAACGTGGTTCACCAACAATTTGCCAGCTACGTCCACCAAACAGAGTAGAAACCAATATCACTATGTGGAGAAGTAGTGTCAATACAAAGTTGTGAGTTCACCCTGAAAAGAACTCACCAAATACTAACGAGATCTAGTCAGCCAAACGTTCTTGCGATCAACTAAGAACCTAACAAATGCTCTATAATCTCACCACCCAATGAAGCCACCGTCATAGAGAAAACCCCCTATCATGGCTCAGTACCCACAATAGCTAGAGAACCACTCCATCTTGTGTCTTCGGTCATCAGGTCTTCTGACCTTACATGTTGGCTTCGCAGCAGCAGGAGACTATGAGGGGATTAGGGTGTTTAAATAGTCTACCCATAAGAATAAACCTAATGGGTCCAAGAAACGGGATTAGGAAACAAAAAAACGCGTGACACGAAACAAAACAGTCGACATTCGCCAAAGATCCGCGGTCCGCGCCCATGGACACCGCGGTCTGCGCCGAGTCTTCTGCGCCGCCTTTTACGAAATCAGTCGCGCTCCGCGGCTTCACCTCCGCGGACCGCGCGACCTCTCGATAGATCCTCCTTATTCCGATTCTCTCCCAACACCCATACGTCGTAGAATCACGCCCCGAGCCCTTCCTCGATTACTACCACGACATACCCAAATTGGTAAGATATGTTCAAGGCACATATTTCAACAATCTCCACCTTGACTTGAACTCTCTTACTCCCTAAGAAAAATCAAATACAAATATACCATGTGCAGCAAACATGACCAAACGTACCACCATTACCAACTTGATCAATGTAGCATCTACCCAAACGTATCCTAGGATACCAAATGCATCGCAATGCGGGTCGCACCATAACACGAAATTGCAGAACACTACCATCGCCATAAACCCATTGAATGAAGTACCAAACGTCACAACCAAACAATATAACAAACGTGCAAAAGCTACCAAATACCAAACGTTTCTTCTCACAAACGGACGATTGTACCAAAGTACCCAATAGTCTAATTAAAGACACAAATGGCCAATACAAATACAAATTGTCCCTCTTGAGTAACCAAACGTGTCGCGAACACCAAATTGCTTATACCAAGCCAAACACTCAAGACCGAACCAAACATCCCAAAGAGCCAAATTTACCCCACTGAGCGAGAGGTACAAACGTTAGACCCAAAGTCCAACCAAAACGCTCCAAGGAACACCAAAACAAATTCATATTCAAACGACTCCAAAGGAATCCAAACGGTCTCTTACAAAACCCAAATGCAACAGACTCGTTAGAGACCCAAATTGTCCCTTACGAGACACAAATACAAATGACCCTACAAGGATCCAAATTGTCCCTTTCGAAACACCAACAACTTCAACTAGAGCCCAAAGCCTACAGCTTCACATAGAACCCATAACAACAGCTCCACCTAGAACCCAAACCAATAGCTCCACGAAGCCCAAATTGATTCCACGATGCTAAATTGATAGCTTCATAAAATCCGAAACAACAGCTTCACGAAACCCAAAACAAACGGTTGTATTCGAAGCAGAAAATAGTAGTTCTATCAAAGCACAAATTCAACGGCTCTAATCAAGCCCAAATCGCCCTACTGGGACGCCAAACACCTCACCGAGGCAGATAACCAAAAAACAAATGTTGGTAGCTTTCTGGTTGACCTTGAAGCTTGACCTGCGCAGAAGGATAACTCCACCTCGCCATCAACACTACCATCCTCAACCTTAGAACTCCCCAACCAAACGATATTCGACCCAAAGAACAACGTCTCAAGTCGGACATCTCACAAATCCACAGCAGTTACAAAATCAGCGATAACAGCACTAACATCATCAGTAAAACACACAAAGATCAACAAAAGAAAACTCTCCTCCAAGATCTCCTCCATTGCACCTTAAGTTACCAATCACTACAAGGAACACTTTCATTTGCGACGGAGCAAACTCGTCGCAAATCAACCAAAACTCGTCGTAAATGGTCTTTTACGACGAGAATTCCGTCCGGTCGCGAGTCGTCGCAAAAGGCTTCGTCGCAAATACTTTGCGACGAGTTTACTGTACCCCGTTGTAATAAGTTTTTTTGCGACGAGATGTTTTTCTCGTCGTAAAAGCTCTTTTGCGACGACTTTTTCTCGTCGTAATTCTTTTTTCCGACAACACATAATAACACAATTTAGTCTTTTTCCCCTCACGTGGACCGGCAGTATTTCGTTCTCTCGAAATTCGATCTCACTCGTGAGTATCTTAGTTAGGTTCCCAGAAGGTCACCCATGCTAAGACTACTCCCCATTAAGCACGCTTAACTTTGGAGTTCTTAGCACATGAGTTTCCTACATGGAAAGCCAACTTTATTTGTATGATTAGTACTATCAATTTATTTAAACACTTATAGGAACCCTTAAATTTCTTAAAAATCCTCAATATATATAGTTTCGAGTATTACACGATCATTTATGACCCTGAAGCTTACTGTGATTTTTTTATATTTTGACCTTATATCGCACAACTATCTATCAACTATTACATAGTGGTTTCAAATAGTTTAAAAAATAAGATCGAACCTTTTAAAAATCAATGCACTCAGTTACATTATAAATTGATTAAAATAATTCTTGTTTATTTTCTCTACATCTTAACTCTAATTTTGAGTTTTTTTAGATTTTTTTTTTCCATTTTCGACGAGAATTGGGTGTCATCATAAATAACTTGATTATCTACATTGAGAAACAAATTCTCGTCGCAACTAATTTATTATCTACGACGAAAAAACAGATTCTTGTCATAGATAATTAATTATCTACGATGAGAAACCAAATCTCGTCGTAGCTAATCTATTATCTACGATGAGAAACTGAATCTCGCCGTAGCAAATTTCTTATCTACGACGAGAAATCGAATCTCGTCGTAGCTAATCTATTATTTACAACGAGAAACCGAATCTCGTCGTAGCTAATCTATTATCTACGACGAGAAACTGAATCTCGTCGTAATATATATTTTTTGCAACGAGAAATTTGACCTTCGTAGATAATATTATTTTTTACGACAAGATCAAAAATCTCGTTGTAAAAGATACATATTTTGCGACGAGAATCCCTTCCGGTCATAATTTTGGTCGCAAATGAACGTTTTTCTTCTAGTGAATGAATTTACCATATTCGCCAAAACAATTAACTGCCATAGCAACCCACTATTTTCTCCAGTGAACAACATGTCAGTTTTCAAAACATTCAACAAATACATCTTCTCACCAGAAAACCGCAACAAGCCAAAGAAACAAATAATACGCCAAATCCAAAATACAGCGGAAGCAACGGATCAAACTTGCTCTGATGCCAATTGTTGGAACAGAGGCGTCCAGTCCCAACTTTGCTTGTTCGATAGGTGTGAGAAGATGAACAACGTGATATTAAACAATAACACAACAATATGAACGTAAAGAAAATACAACAGATTTAACGTGGTTCACCAACAATTTGCCAGCTACGTCCACCAAACAGAGTAGAAACCAATATCACTATGTGGAGAAATAGTGTCAATACAAAGTTGTGAGTTCACCCTGAAAAGAACTCACCAAATACTAACGAGATCTAGTCAGCCAAACGTTCTTGCGATCAACTAAGAACCTAACAAATGCTCTCTAATCTCACCACCCAATGAAGCCACCGTCATAGAGAAAACCCCCTATCATGGCTCAGTACCCACAATAGCTAGAGAACCACTCCATCTTGTGTCTTCGGTCATCAGGTCTTCTGACCTTACATGTTGGCTTCGCAGCAGCAGGAGACTATGAGGGGATTAGGGTGTTTAAATAGTCTCCCCATAAGAATAAACCTAATGGGTCCAAGAAACGGGATTAGGAAACAAAAAAACGCGTGACACGAAACAAAACAGCCGACATTCGCCGAAGATCCACGGTCCGCGCCCATGGACACCGCGGTCCGCGCCGAGTCTTCTGCGCCGCCCTTTACGAAATCAGTCGCGCTCCGCGGCTTCACCTCCACGGACCGCGCGACCTCTCGATCGATCCTCCTTATTCCGATTCTCTCCCAACACCCATACGTCGTAGAATCACGCCCCGAGCTCATTACTCGATTACCACTACGACATACCCAAATTGGTAAGATATGATCAAGGCACATATTTCAACACTAGTTTAGCGTGAAAATTAGAAATGCTCGTAGGAAATTGGACTCCTAAATCAAATAAGACAACAAGTTGATCATGGATAAGAAATCCTTCTATTACACGGCCAGATTCCTAAAGTACCAAAGTTTAACACTCTTGGGGAATAAAAGGATATAACTCCTATGGCATCTAGGTTGAAGGACACGTACACACTCAATTAGACCATATTTTGGTCTTATCAAAGGCAAACAAGCAGAGGGTCACACGTAGCAATTAAGACCCAAACATTAAGCAAACACCAATTCACGCATAAAATAGTAAAAATTAAACACACGTAATGTGATCTATATTTGCTAAATGAGGTAGTCAAAAGGGTAAGTGATAAGCCAACGACTAGGACAAATTCCATTAGGTTTCGGTACGTCAGACCGTGCTAATGAGTTCGTCAATTTTATACTAAATGCCGAGTTGACTAGTATAAGCGTCACGGGGTGAAAGTAGACCATAATATAAGCGTCACGGGGTGAAATTGAACCACAAAACTCCTCACAAGAAATCTTGCCAAAAAGAAAACCCTCCACAAATTAAACTACAAATAGACCATATTGAACCACAAAACACCCTTTTTGAAATGGCTACGGTTGGGGATCATAATCAAACGGACCCAAATGCGGCCACTTCTCCCATCAATCATGGTAACATTGGGGTTAACAACTTTGAGTTAAAACCGGCTTTGATCGGTATCATCCAACAAGATGTCTTCCATGGGTTTCCTAGTGAGGATGCCTACATGCATCTCCTCACTTTTAAGGAGAAGTGTGAGACCATGAAGAGAAACGGAGTTGAGGATGATACGATCAATGCTATTCCCATTCTCTTTGAGGGAATGGTGCGAAACGTTGGTTAAACTCCCACCCTCCAAATACCTTCAACACATGGCTCGACCTCACAAGAGCCTTCCTTGACAAGTATTTCCCTCCATCCAAAACCGCAAAATTGAGGACGTAAATTCAAACTTTTCGACAAGACGAGATGGAGAGTTTGAGCGAAGCTTGGGATAGGTATAGGGATTTGTTGAGAACTTGCCCTCACCATGGGATACCGGAGTGGATGACCACCCAAACTTTCTACAACACACTTATGCCTCAAACAAAGGCTATGGTGAATGCTAGTGCGGGTGGGGCATTCGATGAGTTGGGAGATGAAGCCGCCACGACTTTGATTGAGAAGATGGCTAGGACCGACTCACATTGAGGCACAACGAGGACTCCTTTCAAGGTTGCTCAAGTGAAGTCCGACCCGGAGCTATACTCACTCATCGGAGACCTAACAAAGAAGGTAGAGTCCCTTGCTACCCCTTCTAGAGGTATTCATTGTTTGCAAAATCCCCAACATGTCTCCCAATCCCCCATGAATGTGAATGTCATGTCCTCAAATTGTGAGTCATGTGCTGGTATTGGTCATTCTTATGATGTTTGTCCTTCTCAATCCATGAATTAATTGCATGTGAGTCCTAACATGAGTCATGACATGAATGCCCTCCAATCTTACAACCCAAAGCCACAAAACAATGTCTACTCAAATTCTTACAATCCGGGGTATAGGAATTATCCCAATCTTTCCTATCGGAGTCAAAATGTTCAAAATCTCCATCAATTAGCCTTGCCTCCACCCGGATTTGGCCAATAAAGACCCCCTTTTCAAGGCAACAATAACCAATTCAATCATGGTTCTTCAAATTCTCAAAGTGTCCAACCTTCTCAATTGACCAATATTGAAAACATGTTGAGTAGTCTCATTTCTAACCAAGTCGAAACCAATGAGAATGTCCAAGACCAATTCTGACAATTAAACAATAGGTTTGATACTTTTCACTCTTCACACAAGGCTCTAGAGACACAAGTTTCTAACCAAGCTTTAGCCAGCCCCATGAGGCAAACCGGAGCATTCCCGGGTCAGCCTCAAACCCTAAAGACCCTACCCACCATGTGAATGCCATCACTATAAGTAGTGGGTTAGCCTTGGAGGATCCCTACAAGGATCTTGAGGTTGAGGGTAGTCCGAATGTTGTAGTGAGTGAAAAAGAGTGTGAGGCTCCTTTGCCTCCCAAACTTGATGATGTTTGCTTGGAAATGATGATGTGATTGATGTGCAAGATGATAATGATGCTTCTAATGAGAAAACGATTAAGAATTCCACTAAATCACCAAGTCGTACTTATGTGCCTCCCCTTCCTTTTCCCCAAAGGGCTAAAAAGGAACATAAATTCGAGGAAATGCTTAAGAGGTTAGAAGTCTCTATTCCATTTACCGAGATCATCACTCAAATGCCAACTTATGCTAAATTCTTAAAAGATGTGTTGACCAAAAAGAGAACTATTGGTGATAATGAGTTTGTGTCTTTGACGGAAGAGTGCAGTGCCGTCTTGCTTAACAAAATGCCAACTAAACTCAAAGATCCCGGTAGTTTTTCTATTCCTTGCATGGTTGGTAATGTGCATATTGATCGTGCTTTGTGTGACTTGGGTGCTAGTGTGAGTCTCCTACCCCTTTCTATTGCCCGAAAACTTGGTCTTGGAGAGTTGCTCCCCACTAGGATGACTCTCCAATTGAGAAACTCCCACCTCCTACGAATGTGAGAGAAGTTTCTTAGGGCATGCCGGTTTTTACCGGAGGTTTATAAAAGATTTTTCAAAAATCGCCAAGCCTCTCACTTCTCTCCTTGTCAAAGATAACCCCTTTGTATTTGATGCTTCTTGTGTTGAAAGTTTTAATAGGTTTAAAGAAGCTTTTGTCTCCGCACCGATCATCCAAGCTCCGGATTGGAATTTGCCGTTCGAGATAATGTGTGATGCGAGCGACTATGCGGTTGGAGCGGTGTTGGGGCAAAGGAAAGATAAGAAGCTTAATGCCGTTTACTATATAAGCAAGACTTTGGATGGAGCTCAAGCCAACTACACCACAACCGAGAAGGAGATGCTCGCGGTGGTGTATGCAATTGAGAAGTTTCGACCCTATTTGGTGGGCTCCAAGGTCATTGTACACACCGATCATGCGGCATTGAAGTACCTTATGAGTAAGAAAGAGGCTAAACCAAGGCTTATAAGATGGGTGCTTCTTTTCAAGAGTTTGACATTGTGATTAAGGACAAAGTGGAGCCGAGAATGTGGTGGCGGACCATTTGTCAAGACTTAGAATGGAGGAGAGGGGAGATAGGGATGATGGAATTCCAATTGATGATGATTTGAGAGATGATTCTCTCATGACCTTGATCTCCAAAACACCATGGTACGCCGATATCGTTAACTACCTTGCTTCCGACTTTATTCCAAGTGAATTTGATGCTCAAGAGAGAAAAAAGTTGAGGTATGAGGCGAGGAGGTACTATTGGGATGAGCCCTATTTGTTTAGATTGTGTGTGGATGGGATGTATAGAAGATGTGTCCCAACCGAGGAGGGGTTGGACATAGTTGCTCCAGGGGCGAAGCCACCTGGTGGCGAGGGGTGGCGGCGGCCACCCCGGTGGAGTGCAGAATTTTTTCGGTTTTATAGGAATAAGTAGTTTATATATAATTTTGAGTGCTCAAATAACAAATTAGATGTAGTTGGCATAATGGTTATATTGGAATCCCTATAACTAGGAGGTGTTGGGTTCAATTCTTATTAGAGGCAAGTTCTATTAATTTTTAAAAAATTTCCTTTTCTTTTAAAATTGAGTTAAGCTTTAGATATTTTATGAGAGGATTTGAACTCTTGACCTAATGGAATCAAATGTTAACAACTAAGCAATAGTCCACAATCATTTCATGCTTCTTATACAAACTTTAATATATAAAACATTCATTTCCCTTTGCCCCAATCTTTGTTGGTATGTTTATTTTTTCTTTCTTATTCCGTAATTTAATGAGTATGTCCGTTTCGTTATTTTTCTTATTAGATGAGCTTATTTAGTATTGATTTTGGCTACATATAATGAATGAATCCTAAATTATACGTTAGTAATACCGCGTATATAGTTATAATTCGCCACCCCGAAATTTAATTCCTGGCTTCGCCCCTGAGTTGCTCAATGTCATTCATCCCCATACGATGGTCACTTAGCTACATCGAGAACAATTGCAAGAATGTTGCAATGCGGCTTCTATTGGCCAAGTCTATGCAAGGATATACACGATTATATGGTGAGGTGCGACTCTTGCCAAAGAAGGGGAAATATTGGAAGAAGAGATGAAATGTCTCTCAATTCCATGCTAGAGGTAAAATTATTCGATGTTTGGGGAGTTGATTACATGGGACTTTTCCCTTTCTCCAATGGGAATAGGTACATTTTGGTGGCGGTTGATTATGTGTCTAAGTGGATCGAAGCATTGGCTTCACCTACCAATGATGCCAAAACCGTTGCAAAACTTTTCAAAAGCATCATTTTTCCAAGATTTGGAGTTCCTAGAATGGTGATTAGTGATGGTGGATCTCACTTCACCAAGAAGACGTTTGAAGCCACTTTGAGGAAATATGGGGTGCACCATAAGATCGCGTTCGCATATCATCCCCAAACAAGCGGCCAAGTTGAGGTTAGTAATCGCCAAATCAAGTAAATTTTGGAGAGAGTAGTGAACTCAAAGCGTAAGGATTGGTCCTCTAAGCTTAATGACACGCTTTGGGCACTTCGCACGGCTTACAAAACACCAATAGGGACCACTCCTTACAAATTGGTGTATGGAAAAGCGTGTCATCTCCCTGTGGAGTTAGAGCACAAGGCTTGGTGGGCGATTAAGGAGATTAACTTCGATAGTGGTTTAGCCGGTGAAAAACGACTACTCCAACTTCATGAGCTTAAGGAGTTGCGCCGTGAAGCGTATGAAAGCCCCAAGATTTACAAAGAGAAGATTAAGAAGTGGCACGATGTCAAGATACTCCATAAGGAGTTCAAGGTCGACGATGAAGTCCTACACTTTAATTCAAGGTTGAAATTGTTTCCGGGAAAATTGAAATCAAGGTGGTCGGCTCCTTTTAAGGTCAAAAAAGTTTACCCCTATGGAGCCGTTGCAATTCAAGACAATGATGGTGAGCCGTTTAAAGTTAATGGTCAACGGCTCAAGATTTACATGCAAGGACACCCGGTTGGCCGTATTGAGGCATTTCGCCTAGAGGAGTGCCCCCAAGAGGGTTCTCAATGAGTTTCTAAAGACAGTCCGGCGGGCCCACATAAATCCGCGCTTCTCGGGAGGCAACCCGAGCCCACTTGTACATATTGGTGTGTTTTTAGATTTAGTATAGTGATTTTTGAAATCTTGGGGTGGAGATTTGAAGAATCGAGGATGATTTATGAGTTTGGCTTTTGAAAGTTGAAGAATCGGGGTTTGGAGAGGTGTAGAGACCCTTGGGATAACACGACGTAACAATTTGCGCAAAACGGAGCAAGGAAATGAAGCAAACGAGGCAATTGCCCCATACACTCGCCGGTCCACTCGCCGAGTGGACGGCCGAGCGTAAAGCACGCAGGCTCACACCCGCCGAGCGCATGTCCACTCGGCCGAGTGGATGGCCGAGTGGACGGCTTTTTGGGCTATTTTGGCTCGTTTTTGGTCATTTACGTGGGGGCATTTCCGTCTTTTGCCCACCCCATCAGAAATAAAACCCCTTATAACCCCCATCTTCACCTCCTTCCTCTCATTTCCTCACCCAAACTCCATTAAAATTCAAAACCATCTTCATCCTCTACCTTCTCTCTTCATTTTCACCCACTTCCACTTATCAAATTCACTCAAGTTTTATATCAAACTCAACCTCTCAACTCCTACATTCTCATACACCCAATTATTTTCCCCAAAAACTCAAAACAAAAATCTCACCAAAATTTCTCTTTCCTCCGAAATAACCCCCTTACACTTAACATTTCAACACCAAATTTTAAGGGGAGATTTGTAACGTTTAAGGGAGTGTGTGATTGAAATTTGGGAGCACAATTCGAAGTTTCAAATTTGAACTTCCGATTTTGCCCCTCAAATTGGCGACGGTTTGTTGGGGTTGATTTTGAAGAATTTGGAGCATTGGGAAAGGACTAGGAAACTTCTACATGCAGAAATTTGAGGAGAATCATCATCCATGGCACCTAAACGGGCAAAAACCGCAAATAATGGTATGACTACTTCTCCTTTTGAGCATGAATATGATATTATTAGTTATAATTCTTTTGCTCATGGTGTTAGGAAGTATAACGTAGGATTTGATGATAGAGACGAGTATAAGTTATTTAAGAAATTGGTAGAGAAATCTCATCTTAGTACACGTTGGCCGTGTTCTAGCACCTTAGAGACCATGGAAATTTATGATGAACTAAAAGATATGTGTAATTATGTGGGTATGGGTAGGATTTTTTAGGCAACCAAAAGGACATATTTGGGCATAACGTGTGAGTTCCTAGCAACTCCTAGGTAATCGCCACAAGATGACCATAGAGACTTTCGGTCTTTGCCTTGGCCTAGTTAGGAACCCCCAAGGTGCGGCTCACCGTTACCGCGCCCTTGTACATGGATGCGCGCTCCGATTTGTGGAACCGTATTTCACGCGACCCCGCAGGGCTTTTCAAGTGGTAAAGCCAAGGGGTCGTCGGTGCGCAATCCCATAATTCGCTACTTCCTTCGCATGGCGAATTCCCTTCTACCCACAATTGAGACGACCATCCGTGTGTCCACCTATGCTATGAGCTTCCTTGGGGATTGCCTTTACCAATCGAAATCATCCCTTGACATTGCCTTAGTTGTCGCGAGCTATTTCCATAATTTAGCGACCAAGAACGGTGAGGGGTTTACCCAAGTAGGTTGTGGCGGTCTTGTGACCATCATAGCCGTGACCTAGGAAGCACGGACACGCCTGTCCAGTGTCGTGTCTGTGTCCGACACCGAGTCGTATACCGACTCCGACACACCCAAAAACCGTGTCCGGTTTTTTTATTTAATTTTAGGACACAGACACGGTTTTTTTTAATTGGACACCAACCAGACACCCGACACAACAAAAAACTACGTCGTTTTAACAAGTTTTAAAAAAAAACTATTTTTTTCTCTCTTCTATTCTAATTACACTAGCAGATAGCTCAACTAAATGTGTTACTTCTTTGTCTCTTTTTATTTCTCATCTTCTTGCTCCAGTTGACTCTTCCACCTTCGATCGACGCCGCCTCAGGAGACCTCCTCCGACCGACGTCCACTAGCGGCCCATCGCTACAGCCCAACCTGCACTCGACCGCACTAGCCCTACCTTTACCTACCCGCGAACAGTACGTGTAATTGAAAAAAGATGCATTTAAATACATATTAATTTTTATTTTTTGCCGTGTCCGTGTCCGCTATTTTTCAAAGTGCCGTGTCACGTATCTGTATCGGTGTCCGTGTCCGTGTCCGAGTCCGTATCGGTGCTACCTAGGCCGTGACCATGGGCTTTGAGGAGTCCGATTTTGGTCATCCCTTGTGTCTAGACAAAATTTGGCTCGATCATCCTTACCTCAATAAGAACTTTGTACCTTTTAGAGATGGTGAGGATCGACAACCCCGTTACTTGGCCCACATTAACGATGACCGTGCGGTACTTCTACCGCACCCCGAGTGGTTGACCCTATCTGACCGTGCCAATTGGGGCATGCCCCTACGGAACGGTGAGTATGTTAGGATCAATGGCGCTTGGGAGGTGATGGACTATGGGTGGTCCAATGATTTGATTGTTTTTGAAAAAGCGATCCAAGAGGATGATCGTAGTTGGACATATAAGGGTAGCTTTAGATGTGTGCCGCGAGAGAGCCCCTCGCATGCTAGTAGAGACGAGGTCGGGCCGTCCCATGGAGGAGGCGGGGCTTCCTCCTCTTCCCGTGACCTATTTGACTACACTAGACTCTCCGGCATGTTCCGAGAGTCCCTCAACCCTTGGGTTGAGGCTAGTGGATTGATCCAAGCTCAAATCGGCTCTTTGGACGAAAATTTTGGAGCTTTTAGTATTAGGTCGGAGGAGAGGTCCGTAGTGCATGACGCCCGGCAATATGATAGGAGTCAACATTTGGAGAGTTATGTTAACTCACGGTGTACCGATATGGAAGACCGTTTTTATGCTAGACTCCAAGACTACCAAACCTACAATGATCACCGATACCAACAACTACAAGACCACGTGACTAGCACGATTAGGGAAATCGAGAGCCATATCATTGATTATTTGGCACCCATGTATGCCAACTCCACCGGTTACTACCCTCCGGGGTATGGTCCCTCCACCGCGCACTTCCAACCACCTTCGGATTTCGATCATCGGAATCTCGTCCACCACCCACCTTATCCGGATCAAGCGACTCATTGGAACTACAACTATTATGATCCGGATCCCCAATACCCCTTTGGAGACCGTCCCACCTAGTTTTGCATTGTCAACGAGGTCGTTGCCTAGGTTAGTGTGGGGGGGAGTTCTCCTTTGTGCTTTTGTGATTATGGTGTTGTGGCGTGGTTGTTTGTTGCGGTTGTTGTTAGTTCACACTCTTGTTGTTGTTGTTGTTGGTATTGCTTGTGGTAGTTTTGACTCCTATTGCCATGTCTCGATTTGCTTTGCTAGGCTTGCTTATGAACGTATTTATGCATCTTGAGATGTTTTTAGCCTTGGCCTTATCTCTCTTTGATGATGATGATGATGTTTGATCATATGTCGATGTTCAGTGATTGATGACGTGATTATGTGCTCATTAGATGATTATTTTGCATTTAAGATGCTTGCTATATGCTCCCATCCCCTTTGAGTATTGGGGTAGTCAATCCAAATTTTCCCCAAATCCAAATTTGCTCCTTCAAGAAATCCAAACTCTAAATCACTTGTATATATCTACTTCATTTGCTTTGTTTTCTTTTATTTTCCTTTTTGTTTCATTCAAAAAAAAATCCAAAAAAATGCAAGAAAATGTAAATAAGTTTTGCTTTCCCCCTATCAATTTAGAATTCTTTCTAGTTTTCAACTTTTTAGGAAATTATGTCACTTAGACAATCCTTCTTGCACCATTCCATTGTGAATAAGTGTTTTTCCCGCCTAATGTTTCGACTTTGAGGCTATTATTCCGATTAATTTGTTTTTGCCAATTTTGTGCGCTGAATGCTTTGTGCGACTACTCTCCCAAGGTGACATTATTGTGCTTGATAGCATATTTCTTCCACAAACACCTAGAAGGAGGTGTGACCGCCCCTACCTTGGCACACCTCCGCCACCAATAAGGCTTTAATAAGCCGATTTGGTAATAAAATCCCTTTTCACTACGAAATTTCAAAGGAAATAGGTAAGACCTAATGCGGGTGGAGCCACCAAAAACTTGCATTATTCAACAAAAATAATAATAATAATAATAATAATAATAATACTCCATCCCTCAATAAAGTTGGTATGACCCGGTAAGGGGTCTAACCAACACTTTCGATTCTCGAAAGCTTTTTCAAAAAAAAAAAAAAAAAAAGGAATTCAAAAAAAGTTTGCAAGTAAAAATCTCAAAAAAATTGATTTCCTTTGTTATCTAGTTTTGAAATGGGGACACCTTAGCCTCACAAAAAATGTTTGTTGAATAAACCACAAATCATCTACATATTCTCAACCTCTTTCTCCACAAAATTTTAGTTATCAAGCACAATTTTGGACGATCCTTAGCCCCTACACTTGTAGGAGTCGGGATTTGCGGTTCACAAGACTAAACGCACACTTGAGGACTTTCTCACCTCCCTCCATGCCTCTTTGTCAACGCGTTAGGGCCTTAGGGGGGTTAACCCTTGTGAGTAATGCTTTAGTGGATTTGGTTGATTGTCTAGTGTATATAGTTACTTTTTTAGTTGAGGTTTAGAATCATTTCTTTTGCGTTAGGGGAAGCCGAAAAACCTCCTAATCTCCCATTTGGACTAGGACGGTAGTCACTTTTGAGGGAAGTGACTTGTTTTGATCGAAATCAATCTACTCTGTGTATGTGTGCTTGAATGATATGATTATTTTCCAAGTTTTCTCGCAAGACTCTCCTTGCCTCCCAAGGGGTGCTCGTCCTCAAGGGTATCCCGGAGTGGGAGTTGAAGGGGCGCGGAGCACGCTAAAGCTCAATCGGCTATTATATGAATAACATGCTTATTAGGCTAATTTTTATAGATATGTGTTTGTTTCTTGCAATAAGGGTAGTGTATATATAGTTATGACTTGTTTTTTAGCTCACTTCCCCCTCTTTTGCTTATATGTGATTTGACTTACTCGGGGACGAGTAAGAGTTTAGTGTGGGGGAGTTTGATATACGGTTCATTTGCCTCTTTTCTCGTGGGGTTTATGGTGGTCTCGTCCCCTACTATTGGTGTTTTCACTTTGTTTTTCCGCTCTTTTAATGTTTATGTTGGGTTTGACTCGTCTTGATGCCATTTTCGCAAATCATATGCATTTTTCCTACTTTTGTGTGGAATCGGGTTCTGCGGTCTATTTTGGCTTTTGTAGGTACTCCTACGGAGCACGTTGGAGCGGAACCCGAGGCATTAGAAGAGCCAAGGAGCGGAAAAGAGACTCGGAACGGGACCCGAAGCGCAAGAGACGAGAAAAGAGGAGCAAAGGAGAAGAAGAGCTCGTCCACTCGGCGCTCCACTCGCCGAGTGAGCTGCCGAGTGTTGAGCACGCAGGCTCACACACGCCGAGCGAACAACCACTCGGCCGAGCGGAAGACTCCACTCGGCGGGTGGATATATCCACTCGCCGAGTGGATGCCCAGTTTTGCTTTTAAACACGTTTTCTCGTTTGTCTTTTTGTACAACTATATAAGGTCACCTACCCTAATTGTGTAGCCACTTTTGATTTTACTTCTTTTTCTCTCTCTCCTAGTTTGAGCTTTGTTTTCTCCACCCTTATTTTTTCTTTCATTTTCATTTAGAATTTGTTCAACATTTCTACAACAATTCTCAAGTTTTATTATTAATATAATTCAAGTCTTGTTTCATTCACTTCATCTCTTTATCATTTTATTTGGGTAACAAGTATTTCTCCCTTTTACTTATTGCCATTTATTTGGTTTTAATTATTGTTAACTCATGTTATTAGTAAATTAATTAGATTTGTCTTACAAGTTTGAATCTTTATATAATTCTCATGTTTAGTATCATGTTTAGAATCCCAATAATTGTGATTAGTGTTAATTTAATGATGTGTGGATAGTCTTAATGTTAGGGGGTGTGGCAAATGTGACAAAGGTGGTATCTTTATGTGGGGAATTAGCTTATTGTTATGTAAATCATATGATTTGTGCCCAATTGTTACCCTTATGATTTTAATTGCATGATTGCCTAGGATGTACACTTGGGTAGTTATATCTTCCACTAATTAGGCCAACATAAGAGATTTGAGGCCCAATTAAGCATAAGAAGGTAGGATTAATTGTTTAATTGCATGAGAATGGTTTAATCGATTAATTGGGAATTAGATTAAATACTTGAGAGGGTTTTAATCAATTGGTATCCCTTATTTGGCATGAATCAATCTCATTGTTAATCCCTCCTAATTAAAGATTTCATATTTGTTGCATAAACCCCACTTATACCCCTAACTCCCCAATTAAAAGATTTTAATTCCAAAGTTTTCGACTTTAATTACTTAATAGTCATTTATTAGTAGTATTCATTAGGTAAATTCTCTCACTTTAATTAGACTAGACTAAAATCCCAACCAATTTCGATAGACAATCTGTAACACTACGGAATATGGAAAGTGGATTATGGAGTTGGTTTGTCCCACATTGGGAAAATAAGGCTCATATGATCAGTTTATAATATATTTCTACCATAATACTAACAACAAGGCCTTCACCTTTTAGAGCCCACGAGAGGATTTACGGGTCTAGGAGGTGACTACCCATCTTATTGGGTTGTGTTGCGACGGACGGTTGATCGGGCTTTTACACAATCATCCCCGTCCTCGTGGATTCGACCCTAAAACTATATTAGGACGATTAGGCTCGCTTAGACTAGATTTAGGCGTGTCAATACACAACGTAGATTGATCCCGATCAAAACAAGTCATTGCTTGATTTTAATTTGATTCTATTCTAAGAGACAAGTCAAATCATGTTAACCTTTGAACGGTTATGTTTAAACGTCAAATTAGCCCATAAAAGATCGTAGCCTTTGGGAGAAGAATTTACCAATCACAGTGGTAACTAAAGCTGATGGTAAATTTGTTTTGGTGAAATGAGTTTTGATATGGCTTTCTAAAGTTATGATGATCAAATTGAGGTGATTAAAACAGTGTTCGTCCTCGCCTATTAGTGTGGGGATAAAAAATTTCCTTATTTTTGTACCGTCTTTGGGATTATTATTGAGTGACAATGAATTGATACGCAAACATAGCGAATGATTCTCCTTTACCAGTCGAAAATGATGGCTTAATATCATCAACAAGACGCAAATTTATCAAGTTTGTGATCAAAGACGGTAAAATCCTGAGCCCAACTTAACTAGGCACGATCCTGGATCTGCCAGCCTTACAAATAACATAATTGCTGATGGCAAGCCGCCCCAAATCACCCTGTAGCAACCTCTATTCAGTAAATAGCACCTATTAAGTCGAATTCCAACTTGACCGCCGACTCTGGAAGGCATGGAAGAGGAAGTTGGGGTCGTGAAAAGGCTTGACCAAATTTGATATCAAATGTCAGAAGCATAGTCGCGTACACAACTATGCATAAACTTTTGGGCTTTTGGTCGAACCAACCTATTAAAACTAGAATTTTGTCAGACCACGCCTATTATAATTTTTTTTGTCTTACCACACCTAATAAAATCATTTTCTTTGTCAGACCACATTTTATATTAATTTCCGCCTTTCATCCATCCACTGCCGCCACTTACCCACGCACCGCCGCCGCCAGCCACCGCCCCTAGCCACCCATTGCGGCCGCTAGCCACCCCACTACCACCACCACAAAAAATTTTCCCCCCAATTTTGATTTTCTTCTCCAAAACTTTTCCCAAAATCGATGTTTTGTATGTGGGAGGAAGAAAATCGAATTTGAGGGGAAAAAATTCGTGGTGGTGGTAGTGGGGAGGCTAGCGGCAGCAATAGGTGACTAGGGGCGGGGGCTAGTGGCGGCAGTGGGTGGGCAAGTGACGGCAGTAGATGGATGAAAGGCGGACTTTAATATAAGGTGTGGTCTAACAAAGAAAATGATTTTATTAGGTGTGGTTAGACAAAAAAAATTATAATAGGTGTGATATGACAAAATTCTAGTTTTAATAGGTGTGGTTCGACAAAAAAAACGGAAAGAAACTCTATTGGCTGTTGTCAATACAGTCACGACGTAACAATGTTGAAGGGAACTTCCGATGCTCATTCCACTATACACTCATATATGTATCTAAGAATTACAACCTACTGAGAAATGAAGTTTCAATGATCTGTCAAAATTTGGAGATGATACACTACAAACCTAACACCACCGGAAAAAATGGCAAGACAAAATTACACATTTACAGCATAAGATGTTAGGTGAATAGACACACCAGCCCAGAGAAACTTTACAGGGCGGTGTATCAGGTTGTTGCTTTTTCTGCTGCGGTGCAGCAGCCCCTTAAAAGCGGAGCTGGCCGCCTTCACATGCTTTGAGCTCATTGACTATGCTTCATGGCTGAAAAAGAAGCTGCTACAAAAGGTTATTGTTACAAGCTATCAGATACAGTAAGCGTCTAGAAACATCATCAACCAGGGATGGCCCGAGTTCAAGAAACGGCCATAAGGATTTGTAGACATATTCAACCTTTCTCTTCTTCTACCAGATATACGATTTGCACAGGAAGTTTACTCAGGCAGCCACCACACATGAATGACACAGTTGGAGTCCAGATCTGGCAAACCTCTGAGCTCTGACAATTTAGAAACATGAAGTATTAAAAGATACCAAAAGAATGTCTTGATATTAGAAACTTGTCAAGAAACGGCATGGGAGAGAAGCAATACAAACTATCTCCTAATCTTAGCAATACCACACACACACACACACACACACAAAAAAATGGTTGAAACTAGACCACGTTTTCATTTGGGTTATCTCAATAAAATAAAGCTTGAATAATGAAACTGGTGTTTTAGAACACTCTGCAGAAATGAAATGAAATAATTGGAAAAAAAAGGTTCCACAATTGAGTTTACAAACCTAGGACATTGTCACTGCTATGTTCTGTTACCAGGTAGACAGTCTTGACATTGTCTCACTATCAAATAGGTAATGTTTTCCAACAAGTTGGATAGATTAAAAGGCCAACAAGTACACCGTACATACCAAGTGCCTTGTAGGGAGGAAGTGAGTGGGTCCGATGTCAGCACATCCCAAACTTACCCCCATTATTGAAAACATAGAGAGGCAGTTTCCCGATGACCAATAATGAAAATTGGATCGAGAACTGCATTAATCATTCCTACTTCACATAGAAGCACATACACTTTGAGAACTCATTTTTCTTCATTCTATAATATTTAAATACCAAAGATTAGTGAGTCTTCGGCTCCATTGGAAATGAAAATACTGGATCTTTTTACTGAAGAGGCTCAATCTGAATGAGCTAAAATTTGAAGAGTATTTTGTTTTCCAATATCAAGGCATCATGACACCTATAGCAGCAATACCTAATCCAAGGATATGCATAAATAAAGCATACCTAAAAAATACAAGGAAACACATAAATAGAGAATACCTAAATAAATGCAAGGAAACACATATATAGGACATACCTGCACGGATAGTTTCCTTTGAGTGAACAACCTATGGCAATTCGGGAACTCGACAGAAATGAGCTAATTACAACTCAGGGCACTTTTTCTACCACAAACTTTGAGTTAAGTTTGAGCCCCGGACCTGTATTCACCAGTAAAGCAGAACTTCGGTCTGAAGTGCGCAAATGGGCCTAGTAATATCTTCTACGATAAGAGTAGCCTGAGACGCAGAACCCAAAGCATTTTAAAAAAAATCCAGGGCTTCTAGAAATTATATTCAGCAGTTCAGAAGGGAAACCAGCCAGAAGCTCCTTAAATTTCAGCCAGGAATTGCTTTGCTGAATGCAGATTTATTAACTCGATCGAGCACCAATCAACCATGAACTTATTGGAATTGTATAGGCAATCAAGAAATAAGTGTGTACTTCAGCACCTCTAGCTCCAACAGGTAGCGAGGAGGAACACCTGAGATATGGAAGGCTACAACATCTCTTGATCACAGCTTGGAGATTATAGGCCACTTCCAAGATCGTTTAGCATTTGAAGTATCCCACGCATCTGGAGATATGGGTTCTCCAACAGATTTTCATTATTGCTCTGCGTCACAAGTTTGATGAAGCGTCAAATATATATGGCTATGAATCTATAGTTTCGAAAGTATCAGTAAAACATTGAAGTTGCATCAAGAGAGAAAATTAAAGCCACAAAAGAGAATCAGTTTCTTCCCACTTTCTTTTGTGCCTCAATCAGTTTCCCATTTCATTCCCATTCAATTTTTTGGTATCTATCCATTCATTTGTGTTATAATTCTCACACCATAAGTCTCATATAATGATTATGTTAGCGAACTCAAATGATTTTGGGACTAAGACTTTGTTATTTAATATTTGCCGAGTTCTTGATTACTCAAGTAACATAATGGGGCATAGATTAAAAGCGTTTCCCCACCACCCACCCTCTGTTCCAACAAATGAGTTTACTAGTGCTACCCACCCCCCTCCCCCGCTGTACTCCTTCCTAGCATCCTCTCATTCTCTCTCGTTCCTCCCCTTTACCGCTAACAGTCTTCTCCATTACAGCTTCACTCCTGACCTCGCAGTACTCGCTAAACGCAAAACTCCCCTCCCCTGCCAATGCACTCTCCCTTAGCCGTCAACCTATTTCCATCTTACTCTCTCCTCTACCCTTATACTTTTTTTTTGATAAGTAAGATAGGATATCAGTATACTCAAAAGGACACAAGGGGGTGACTCCCATATACAAAAAGACACCTAAAGAGGTGACGCTCGTAAGCAAAAGAGAGCTAATCACGCTCTAGGACTATCATGAGAAATTTTATCCACAAAAAGAATGAAAGTCAAGTGTCGGTGTCAAAATAACACTTGACTCCAACTATACAACGGAACCTAAATTTGATATCTTGGTGTGTCAACATAATATCATCAAAAATCTGATGATTTCTTTCTTTCCAAGTACACCACCAAATCGCTGTTGGAACCATCTTCCATACTTCAGCTAGCCACCCTTTCTTCATTCTCCTTTTCCACGCGGAGAGGACATCTTTGGCTCTTCGCGGATGAACCCAGCTCAAACTGAACAACGACAAAGCAGTGTGCCACAAAGACAACACCCAAGGACAAGAGAGCAAAAGGTGATCCACGGTTTCTTCCGCCTCACAGCACAAAGAGCAACGACTAGCCAAAGTAAACCCTCTTCGTTTAAGGTAGTCCAAAGTTGGGATTTTCTCTTTAGTGGCTGCCCACGCGGAAAAAAACAAGCTTTTGGAGGAGCTTTACATCTCCAAATAGCACTAACTAGAAAATCAACCTCGGAAACAGAATTTTGAACAACATTACAAAAACTTCGAATTCCCTTATTTCTCTCCATCAATGACAATCATCTGCATCACTAGTCGCCACTCCTTCCCCTCTCTCATCCAAATACGAAACAAATTGATACATCAATCCGTAAGTATTTTTTAAAGACCTACTACTAACCAGAAACCAAATGCAAACGCCAAAAAATAATGTCACTGGAGTATTCACCACAAAAAATATCTGGCTCAACAGCATTTTCTTTGACCCGTAATATCGCTAATAGTGGTGGTTAGTCTGATGGTTGCCGTGCTAAGATTACTCACCAACAACAACATCATCTTTCCCCCAGTGCCTTAAAGGCTCCCGCCATAAGGCGGGCTAAGGGGGGTCGGATGCACGCAACCCTTACCCCTATTGAAACATAAAGAGGCTGCGCACGGATGACCCAAAATGAAGATTGCTTCGAGAATCGCGACTGACTGCTACTTTACAAAATAAAAAGCACATACAGTTTTATGAGCCATTTTGCTTTATTCCATTATATCCCAAAAACCAAAGAATAATTAGTCTTTGGCTCCATTGGAAGATTATTAATTTAATCAAATTGGGCTCTGTTGCTTCTTTCATCCACTTTGCCCCATTTCTTAGGATTTTCGAGTCGCCCCGGAAGATATCGTGCCCAAACTAAATAGGTCGAAAAGTTTAGACAAAGGAAATTCATAGATACTAAAGACCTAAGCATTACCTGGAGGGTAACTATAGAGCTAAATTTGTGACAGCAAATGTAAGTATGAAACTTTTCAAAAACGAATAGCAGAAGAATCTCCAATTTTAGTCATACTCAAACATTTTACAACAAAAGATTACCTGTTGTGCCTTGAAAACAAGTTTCTGAAGTCTACGTTGGTAATTGTCGAAATCTGCTGTCATCATTCTCTGAATTACATAAAGATACTCTTTGTCAATACAGACATACTAGTTGGAACGGATGGACTCAAACAGGGGGAAAAAAAAGAAAAAAGGTTGAATATCCACACCTTTAAAAGGAATGCTGAAGAGTAATAGGCCACCCTTGAGTCTGTATCATCTAGGAGTTGTCTGCACAAAAACCGTCAATTTACTCATTTTACCTAACCAGTCAAACACCTTGACAATACACAAATGAAAGCAAAACAGGAAGAGGGCGGTGCAGTACCTGAAGAAATCTTCTCCATCAACTTCTTCAAAAGCAGCAGGATCTGCCGTGCATTTTGCAATCAGAAGTAAAAGAAGAGCAGCACGAATATCTGATGTGGCACCTGGAAGGTTCCCTCTACCCTTGCTACCAACAGAGACTCCCAGAGCAATGTTATCAGTTGCAGCACCAGCTAATTGAATGAGAGGCCAATAAAATAAAACAGCAGGAACACGTGCAACCAACTGTAGGGGGACAACTACTCTTCCTTGAAGAAGCAAGGCGGCCATTGATGATGTCTCACAAACCAGTGAACTGTAAAAGTTATCCCCATCCTCCAGTCCTCTCCGATGAATATTCTCTTGCAATGGGGCACATTCACTTACCTCAACTTTACTATTTACATCCGGGCTACTCGACCCTCTACCACGCTGGCTTGCATCAGCAAATGCTGGAGGAACTTTAAGACACAGCTGGGAGAATAAAATATCACACATCTGCAGAGAAAATCAAATAAATATAAGATTAAAACCTAACAATAATTCAGTCATTTAAACATTGAAACCAGCAGTGAGCACATAAAACCCGCAAACAAGCTCTACAGCAGAATACCTTCAAAATGTTAAAATGATCTGTCTCATTTAGTTGAGTGACCAGTGACAAGCAACTGCTCATGATGTCGATCACCGAGTTTGCTTTTTCAAGACTCTGACCCCCTTGAGGAGGATCTGTGCGGGCTGCATGGTCCAGCTCATGCTCATCCAACAAAAACTTACATCGCATGAGAAGAACTTCCAGAACAAACAGAAAGCCTGCTCTAATTGTGTTTTTCTTCGACTTTAGCAAGCCACACATGAGCCAGATGGACAGAGGAATGCCAGGCAGAGCTGATGGGTCTTTCAGGTCAACTAAATTGATCTGCTGCTGCATGCTACAGATGTTTGACAATAAGTCCCCGCCTCCCTCATTGCTGATTTCAGATATAAGTAGATCACCCAACCAAATATACCCATTCTGACGACAAGGGATTCTATCAGAATGGAGAAGAGAGTGCAGGGTTGCCCATGATAATTTAGCTTTCTTGGAAATACTTCTTCCTAAAGCTCCATCCTCAATATCTTTCAGAAGTCTACATGTTTTTGTGAGCTGTCTCAAATCAGAGAACTCTGTTTGTAAATGCGTGAATGAACTTATAATTGAATCAAACTCGCTAGCGATCTTCTCAAGGATCTGGACACATAAACGAAACAGCATACACACCAGTTAATGTCATCACAAACTGCTGTAGATGAAGGATTACTCCTGCACTAGGACAAGTTGGCCCAGACACAGAAAGAAAGAAGAAATGAACTTTTGAAAAACCAGGGGAGAGGCACAACACAGAAAACCATTATAAATTTTCGATACAAATTTATCACACTAGATCTACGTGGACTTACCACCTGAGATGACGAAAGGGATGTATACCTTCAAATCATCATATTGAAGACGTCTTGAGTTACTATGGGATTACTTGGGAGTACATTCAAGGACAGGTCAATTAAAAACAGGTCGATTTTAGTATATTCCCAGACTAAGGCCACAAAAACAGTCAAAGGAATACTCCACTAACTAAGTAAATTATAACCGAGCCTGTTTGGAAGTATGTTGGATTTAATTCCCTCTGAACTTATGTTGTGAGGACTCTTTATCTTATGTTCTTTGATCCTTCTGCGTTGGATTCACTTGGTTTTCTCCTAATCTCCTTTTGAGAACACTAGGGTACATCCCTTCTTTTGGACCGAGTTACAATGGTGGTGGGTTGAGCTGTTATACTATATCCTTTTATTGTTTTTACAAATCAGAGAAAAATTAGTTGAATATTTGCCAATGTCTAGATCACCCACCCTATCCTTCAAAACCCAGATAAGGATCACAAATGTTTTATGGCATGGTAAATGGTAGCATAAAAAACGCACACTTAGGGTTGGATAGAGAGAGGAGAAGGAGCTAAAGACTCACATTGGTTAGTTGTTCACTGTCTGAATATCTGGATAATGCAGCAGAGACTGATCTTCTCAAAAGTTCACCAATACCTTGAACCCCTAGCTTAACCGAAATGTGGAAGGCTTCAGGAGCATTTGCAAGATACAGCAACGTCGCAAGAGGTTGAATTTCACCAATGCCATGCTCAGGCAACCCAGAAGCAATATTTGTAACATTTATTTGATGCAGAACATAGTCAAAAAGCAATGAATAAAGATTCCGTCTTTCATCTGTCGTCCTTGCAAGTGAATACTGCGATATGCGGCCACGAAACAAAAAGACAGCTTTTAAAGATAAAGTACGAGGAATAGCAAGGACATTATAAATTTTAGAAAAACATAAGGTTAGATTGTGATGAATAAGTCACGAGTGCAAGTCCTGGGAGTAGCCTCTTGTGCAAAACATGACCAGGGAGCTTGTGGTGAGACCCTTCCCCGGACCCTTGCTTTACGAGGACGCCAATGTGCACCGGGCTTCCCTTTTTTGCCCTTTATTAAGGATTTAAGGTTAAATTGTTTTTCAGCTGTATTGGATTACTCAATCAGGTTTTTACTTCTCGAGTGTCTCAGTAGTTACAAATTCCAGTCTTGTTCGAACAGGAGACTGGGGAGGACACCACATAACAATGTGACAACATATAAGAACGGATTTTCATGATGGTATATTTGCAACTAGCAGAAACAAGCAACCTCATGGCCAATCTGCTTAAGAGATAATTTTATAAAGTTTTGAACATTTTACAGGAGTTAAGATGTGGCATTAAAGAAAGCATACCTCCAAGAAGATGAAATTGATTCCTCCAATCATATCGACTTGCTCAGCAAGAAATCTAGGGGTCTCAGGAGTACTAGAACTATCTTCGTCAGAAAGATCATAGAACATTCTTGTTAATATTGAAACAAGCTTGGAGTGAACAATCTCAGCCCAGGAACTCGACCGACTGATCTCTATTAATGCCTTGACAACCTGAATTGAGTATATAAGATGACATGAATTTCAGTAGGACGGATTTATGCAGGCTTTGCGCTGGCTCAATATTTGATACCCAGTGACTATATATAGATTGAGTTCACTATGGGTGTGTTTGGCCAATTTTCGGGAACACACAAAACTGACAAACAATTTCTAGTTTCTCATAAGTACTTCTAGTGTAAAATTGTTACTTGGAATTAGAAGCTCCAATTTGGAGCTGCTCCTCCAGAAACTTCTGAGAAGTTATTCTGCAGAATTTGGAGTTTAGACAAACATGCCAAATATCAATGAGGATCCATGTAATAATTTTTAGCTCACTCGTTAGTATTCAAGCATAACAAAAACCAACTGCACCCCAGGTTAAGAAACAAAAGTAGTTCCAACCCCCTCAGCATTAGGTGCTCCTTTGTACCCAAAAAAAAAAATTAATAATAAAGGGCAGCCCGGCGCACATTGGCGTCCCCGCTAAGCGAGGGTCCGGGGAAGGGTCCCACCACAAGGGTGTAATGAGGGCAAGCTTTCCCTTGTCAATTTATTTGACAAGAGGCTGCTCCCAGGACTTGAACCCGTGACCTATCGATCACACGGCAACACCTTTACCGGTGTGCCAAGGCTCCCCTTCAAAAAAAAAAAAAAAATTAATAATAATATAGAAATAAAGCAGTTACAGAATCTTCCCTTCTTTTTTGAATGGTTGTGCTGGTGGCAGAATTTCAGGATTATAGGATTTCGGGGTTAGGTTCAGGTCGTCAGAGATTGGTTTATTGTAAGCAAGTATTTTTTCACTAACTCAGACTCAATAGGCTATTTGAGCAGTAAAAGCTGATGAGCATGGCCTTCTTAACTCTTAAGTTTCTAGCTCGCCCCTCCCTAGAACCCGTTTGTCCTCCCATCCAGTTGGACATGGATACCAGAAAAACCATTTAATTGATAAAAGTAAACGAAAAAAGAAAAATCACCCCTTATATTTCTCAACCCCAAGCAACAACAATACCTTCCACCATGGCTGCCAGTTTGCCACCTCCAAGCAACCAAAAATGAAAAAGATGGATCATTTGATCACCACCGCCATGAACTCATGCTACCCATAGAACCACAAATCCCGAGGCTTGTGACAATTAACCGACCACACACCTCCATTAGTATAGAGGCCAAAGGGTATGCACATGTAGTCGTTGCATAGATATACAAGCATGTCATGAAGGTTAGAAAACCTAGTCTATAGGTCAGAAAACATATTGGAGCCCCTACGTGTGTAGCTACTAATGGCGTGATGTAGATAACCGATAAAAGCTGTGGGCAAATTGGGTAAGTGCAGGACGAAAGAGCAAACACAGAATTGAACTTTTGATGTAAAACAACTGGGGAGGGAGGTGGACAATTGCACAAGAATTTGCTTGTTGCAAGAACATTTTTTGTCGGATTTTTCAATGCATATTAAGTGATTAACTACTTCGGTACGCTGCCAAAAAGTTCACTAATAGACCCGGGGCACAAGGGGGTGTACTTCTTGCTTTTTTAGCTTGCACGAAACAAACACCAGATTTTCAGAGATGACGTTCCAACCTAATACCATCTTAACCCGTTTCCTGATCCCACCCTCCTTCCAATGTTTGAATGTTTGAATCAGACAGGACCTAACAGAATCCGAAAAATCAATAGAAGTAGTAGAGTGAGGAGGAGGGGATGCTGCCGTTAGTTCAGATCTCTTACAACTTGTTGGTAGAGAGGAATCCGATGGAAAGGAAAGGAAATAAAGAAAAATTGAGCTTTTCCATGTTTGGTTTACAAGCTAAAATGGGAAGTGGACCAATTCCTTTCCGCCCAAAAATGGTTGGAATTGGGTGGAAAGAAAGTTCACAACACAAAAACACACAATCTTCCTTTCAAATTCTTCGGGTTTTATATTTCAAGTTCAACCACCCGATAGCTCCCTTCCTTACTCTTCCTTTCCCTTCCCTTTACCTTCCTTTCTTTTTTCTTCCCTTCCTTTATTTCTTTCCTATTCATCTCTACCAAACATGATGTTAGTGGATTGTCAATAGTAGGCAGCCAAATTGAAATGGCAAACAAACTCACCCTTATGTCAAGGCCTTTCAGTCGGCTCCTCCGTATTCTGCCTCGGTCACAGACAAAGTAAAGCAAGCAACTCAAAGCAGATGCCCAAACGGATTCCTCTTTTTCTTCTACCTATGATTTATGCAGATGGGAGTTAGATTGTACAAGTGATGTTCTCAAGATAAGAGAACGCAGAGCTCACAAATATAAACACCGGAAAAGAAAGCTGATCTTGGAATAAGGTATTCATAAATGAAACGACAAAAGAAAAGGCATAGCTTCCAACTAGATAAAAAGAATTATACCTTGAAATTTACAGAAGGTAAAAAAATGCATGGTTGAAAATAAAAAACCATGTGATAGTTAAGTTAAAGCTCAGTGAGGGTTATTATGATGATACTTCCCACCGCTATGCAATCAACCATCAATGAAGCCAAATGACCATATGCATCATAAATTTCATAACCAATTGCATTGTGCATTTGTAATCTGAGAATATGATAGTTCTGTGTCGAAAAAATTTTACACTTTAAATGGATCCAGATCTCACACTTCTAAATTTTTTCACTTCATTACTACCATTAACCGAGTTCCAGAAATAAGATACAATATTTTAAATGAAAAAACTTACTCCTTTATTTACTACAAGTAAAGAAGGGTATCAATAGAAGGACACAAAGGTGTGACTCCCATGTACAAAACAGGCTGATACCCGTATAAGAAGTTTGAGATGCTTAAAGAAAAGCTCATGAAAACATGTAGAAAGTCCAGCTTTCACCTTCAAACAAGTTATGTCACAATACAAATCATTCAACATCAACAGAAAACGACAAAGTAGCCTTGCATTCTTTTTATGATTGTTCACTAAAGTGCCCCAGACAATAGGTCTTTGCCTTTCATCATTCAGAAGGCAGCCCCTTCTGTGAACTGGCAACATCAGTCACTGCACTGGGTACAATAGTGCTTATTGACAATTTCAGAGCAGCAATTACTGGAAGAAACGGAGCAGGATCACACAAATGAGAGAAATCATAACAGATGACTAAGCATATGAAGACATGGTATAACATTAGGGTGTCGCCCATGTTGCACCAATAAGGAATTACACTCAACTCCAAAAAAAGCCTCCACAATCTGTTACTTTTTCTAAAAGCCTATATTTCAGAGGGCGTGAACAGGACACTGATAAAGACTGCAGAGATAAAGATGTCAGAGTCAAGTTTATTTACCTGGACAAGGAGCAGAAGAATCTGATAAAGAATGTTTAGAATCCAGGACTCAAAATTGTCAATGGCAGAGGACGCCTCCGTCTTTGAAGAATCTGATTTATTTCTTTGTGTGCCATCTTGGGCATCATTGTCAAGCGATAATTCTTGTGAATAATCTTCTTCAATAGTTGAAACATCATCTCGCACAACCGGCTCCAATAGATGAGCGTGAACAGCAAGATTTAGAATCAAGTCAAAGGCACGAGTCCTAGACGATAATCTGGGAGAGCAAACCATATCCTGAAAAATACTCCCATAGCATTAGACACTGGCAAATTTCATAACAGAGTATTAGAGGAATACGGATTCAGAATAGCACCTCAAGCATAGAGAGCGTGAGAGGAGCGGCCGATTCAGAATCCAAAACATACCTACAAAAGGAGCAAAGGAAGTTTCAGTCCTACCAGGAAAAATGTACCTGTAGCCGTGAAACCTTAATATGTACTCTTGTGCATGAATTCCTTGCTTAGGACTTATAAGGGACATTGTAGAAACAAATGCAAGCACCCTTGATGGAAACTTCACATGTAAGTCAGCTTACGTATATATCTCATTTCGCAATCTTTGAAAATTTGGAAAAAGTACTTGTTATAACGTAGTTCCACTAATAATGGCAAGCATGTCTTACTTAAAAACTTCTAGAGATCCTAAACTAAACCTCTAATTAGACGGCAGGGGACTTAGGTATGTAATTAAAGGTTGGTAAAAATTAAATAGTGCTTCTCCTATCAAGTTAGGGGCTGTGGTATGGTTCTTAGAGTTAGAATTAAAGAAAGGTTCTAAAGCACAGCAATAAGCCTAACATTGTTGTCTGCGCCATAAAATTCGAAACTAAAGGTCCCTCCCCATCATTGAGAGACCTCGAAATAAATTGTCCCAATGATGATAGTTACCCTCCCATGAAACAACATCACCAACCGTGGCATCCTAATTAGATGCAATTCTGGAAAGGTCTGAAAAAAGAGTTTGAATTTATGTTCATCTTTTTTGTTTGTTTCTACATTTCTTACTCACCTTTCTTTCCTTTCTACGATTCTATTCCATTTGTATTATGTTTTCCCCCTTTACTTTACGCTTCACAAGGTAACTCCCAATTATAATCTTGACTTAATTTGCCTGTAAAAGGTTTTAAACAATTTTTTCTTTTGGTTTTCAGTTCTTCTAACCCTCCTCCCTTTTACAGCCACTTTAACTTATTGCTGTTGTTGTTGTTGTTGTGGTTGTTGTTCTTGTTCTTGTCCTTGTGTATTTTTAGTTGATGAATTTAAGAGATAAAAAACAAGGTGAGATTAAGTAAGATGAAATCGAAAGGAACTTACATGTCAATCACAAGTTTGATAAGAACACTAACAGCCACATCAATTGACGGCTTTGAGCGGTGGCTACTGATTCCAGTCGAAATGGTCATATGATTCGTGTTTGAACCTAATGTGTCCGAACACACAGCTGCTATTACCTCACCTACTTCCGTAGGATTCAATTTCAGAGGCTGTTGTTCACTGAATCACATAAACAGAATGTGTCAGTACAGAACAGATTCAAAAAAAAACAAAAAAGAAACTGACTTTGCTATCGCGCACTTAGCTAGGGGTCATAGTTTCAGGACATAGTTTAACACGATGAGAAAATATGACACAATTTTAAGTATATAAAGTTCGCAACATTTTTACTTTGGTGCTTTCAGACCTGGTTCCACTTCAGCAGCGATTTCAAAAATACCACTTTGGTGACATAATCTGTGATGTAATCCAGATTTTTATTGAAATCAAAAACATTTACAAGAGCACCAAAGTAGCTTTAGCTAATTGATTCAAAACTTTTGTTCAATTGGTTTCCGCACTTTGTTACACTCTGAGAGCTAAACAAGATTAAATAAACTGAACTATCAAGGAGTGTATTTTGAAGTGAAAAGAGAAGGCCCAAAGGCCTAAAACCCTCTTATCATCTTTAGCCAAATTAAAGCGACTGCTCCTAGACAAACAACAATGATTATGACAGCTAACAGTTCAACATACTGTAGAGCATTACTTATCTCTGAGTCTTACCTATAGTGGCGGTATTGAAACAATGGTCGAGCCCGTGGTCGAAATGTGCTAACAGAACAATCCTCCCTGAAAAAAAAAAAACAGAGAAACAAACCAGTGATCAGACATCTCAAGTACTGAATCACAAATGAATTCTAGTCTAAAAAAGTCAGAACAGAGCACCCAAATAAGCTTAATACTTTATCAGAATATCAAAATACAACAACTTTAATCTAAATATCTGTAAAATACAAAAATGTTTATTAAATAAGACATGTGAACCAGATTTCAGAAAACCCCTTCAACAAAATGAGCTATAGATACTTATATACGAATACCAACATTGTTAATTTTAATAGCAACCAGAGCAAGCATTCATGCAGCTACAAAATGCCTTGCAAGGATAGCATCTCCAATAACTCTACGCCATCCAAAGTTATTTTAAGTAATGAGAAATTGACCTACTTAGCTCAGCGGTTAGAGTATCACTTTCATACAGCGGGAATCATTGGTTCAAATCCAATAGTAGGCAAAACTTATGCTTCATTCCTCGGAAGAACAACGCATAACGAGTGAGAGGATCTACGGCATATAAACTAGACAGCTACATTTACCTACCCCAATATTTGAAACAAGTTCAACTATTAAACCAAGAAGCTCAACCATCTGGTGAATTAAATCAATGCTCATATACATGCTTATTTGAAGTAAAAATATTAGGGGAAAATTCAACAGAAAAAGAAGCAAAAAAAAGTAGGTTAAAAAAGATTTAAAATTAGCTCAACTTTATTATATAAGCTCAGCTGTTTCGTTTAAATAAAGAAAAAAGAAAAAAAAAACAGCAACTTGGTAAACTCAACAATCCAAGACTGCTCAATTTTCCTATAAATAGAGTAATGAAGCACAATATGAGTTGCATACACCCTCTGCACGATCCTTTGGCTGAAACCCGACCCCAAATCGCACTAAGAAAATGGAAGGGTAGGAGAGTAATGCGCCCACCTCACAGTGAGAAAGAATTTGCTTATTTTAAAAACAATGTCAACAAGAATGCTCACAAATTGAACAAACCAGTAACAAACAATTCTTTGAGAGAACATATAGGCAACAAAGTTGGACAGTATAGTTGACTTCTCTTTGAAATTTTGATCAGCCGGCTTATAAAATGTGCATTACATCCATAGATCATTTTTCTCACCATTCAATTCCTTGAAACTTCCCTGGTAAGGTGACATAACCTGATGTATAATGTAACAACTAGTAAATCATCCTCCATAATACAACAGTTTTCATTTCATACTACTACTCACTCTTTTGAGAAGGGGAGGAATATTAAACTCTTTTGAAATTCTTACTTAAATTTTCATTCTTTCCAGGCCATAATACAAGAGGGTTATTGACTACTTCAGGATATGATTTATAGTTTCAGTTCAATAACTTTTCGCACAATCGTTTAATCTGTAAGATGTAAGAAGACAAAATTGCAAAGGCCACCCAAAGCTAGCCAAGCAGGCGCTTCACATTAACGTGGAAGCTGACACCAATCCAACGCATAAGGTGATAGATGACTGGATGGCAAACCCAAATTGAACCTTTACAAATGGAAGTGCTTCCCCAAAATTTAAACCCTTTGTTAGCCAGCCAACAAAATGGAAATAGATGATGAGATCATTAATGAAGGACATAACTACACTGTATTTGATAGTAATTCTTCTGGAGCCTCTCAGCTAATGTCAAGTATTAGGGGTGACAGTGACACTACAAATAGACACTACACATATATTCAACTCTGAAGATGCTACCTGACAGAGGAACTCGCACTGCTTGTAGTGGCGTTGTTTAGTTTGCTGGCTCAGTTTAGGCCCCTAAACATCCTAATTAGCCCATGTAACAATCAGAAGAACCTTAATACAAATCTAACCACTAAAATTATAACGCCTGATAGAGATACCATTTTCTTTACGATATCAGGAAATTTTCGCTATCCGAACTACTGACTTAAACTAACCAAATGGCCAATCCATCCATCGTCAGCTTGCGGATCAAAGACCGGATACAAGGATCCTGGAATTATCTAAGTGCAAAGAACGTGTCCTTTAGGAAGATTTTTTTTGTATCCATCACCCCGTGACTACTATTGGAGGCCCTCATACAAAGATGAATCATAATGACTCAGACAACAAGATAAACTAGCACATTAACAGGACTAACCATATCTGTTGGGACCCAGATTTGGTACGTTTCGATGCAGTTATAATTCTCAAATGGTGACGAGCGGAAGAACCACTGGCGCCTGATGACATTGAGGGCTGTAACAGTTGATCGAGGTAAGGCATATCAGCAGTACCAAAGTGTTTCCATGGCTGGCCTTTTTTAGCATCCATGTCAGCAACAAGTAGGGCTGCCGCACCTACTTCAAGCAAATTTGATCTCATCAAATCTTGGGCATTTAAATTGTGGTCTCTGCAGCATAAAAGAAATAAATCTCAAGTCATTAGTGGAGTCAAAAGAAGCACCAACACTACTAAAACCCTGACAACAGCAACAACATCATTACCCCACTGCCTCAAAGGCTCCCTCCATAAGGCAGGGTAAGGGGCACTCAGGTGTACGCAAGCCTTACCCCTTACCCCTATGTTGAAAACATAGGGAGACTGCTTACGGATGGCCCATGATGGAAATCGCTTCCACAATCGCAAGTGCTAAAACAACAAAAAAAAAACGAAATAATAGATTTAATACAAATAATTGAATACATAAAAACATTACCCATCAGCTAAAGCAGCAGCAGAGTGTTGATCACCAGCCCAGCGCCACTTTAGAACATCAGAAGTTATGAATTCTATATCATCGATCCCATCAGAAGTTTCAACCTTTCTTTGGCTTGGCACAGATAGAACGGCATCAATCCTTCCTGATGGTTCCAAATTATTTGCAGGACCTAACTGAGAATTGAAAGATCTACTAAGTAAAGAAGACAGTGAAGGAAGGAACTGCCTTGATGCTGTTGGAGCTCCAGCAAAAGCAGCTGGTTGAAATGACCGTTTTGGAATATGTTGTGCGACCAAGGAGCGGACATATTTCAACGATTTAATAAGTGGAGCAGAAGCAAAGCTAGAAACAGGCAGAGGTGTAGCACTATTTGTTGGTGTCGTTCCAGCACCAGATTGTTGGTTCAAGGAGTGAGACCAAGGCAACAATTTTCGGCTCAGACCAATATCACATTCAGCAATAATATGTACACAAAACTTATCAAGTTGCAACAATATCTCTTCACTAGGCTTATATCTGCACCAAACAATAGGGGCATCAATTTAGACAGGATCTCTAATAACTGTAACCATACATCACATAAACTGTTGAAACCCACAAAAAAAAAGGAACCAGGAGAAATACAAGGGACAAAAGATGTGCACATCCAAGGAAACAAATGCTTTAGCTACCAGGGTGTTAACTAAAGTTGTCTTCATATATACCCCTGCCAATTAATGCCTACTTCCCGAAGAGTACATCAATGTAGAGTTTAAATAACTCAGTACATCATTGAAAACAATGGCAAACAAACCAAAAAAATAAAAAAAAAATAAAAAATTGGCTTTCTTAGGATCATATTAACTATAATTTCTACATCGGTTTAGGTTCCAAAGTCCAAACATCTCCTTTTGTCAAGAATCATTTGCCCTTTAGCTGACCAACTAACATGTAAAGGAAGAAAAGAAATATGGTATAAGGAGTCATCAGAAGCCTGAACACATGAGGGAACTTTTTGAAACTGAAGATAAACAGGTAAATATACAGCTCAGAATGAGGTATTATCCATATAATTTTGGAAAATGTGAAGGATACAGGTATATTCTTCACATAACATAATTACCAAAACTACAACAATAGAAAAGCAAGGAGTTAGTAGAAGAGAGTAAAACAAACATAAGGAAGTCGAACAAATTGTTCCTAAGCATGACGAATATATATAAGGAACATACATCAGGACTTGATTATTTGTTTTCTTTCATTTCCTTTTGAAGAAGGGGGGTAAAATAAATGTTAATGGAGGAAAAAGCGAGAGACAAAAAGATAAAAGAGGAAAGACAAGAAAATGAAGAAAAAATAAGAAGGAAAATTCGAAAGCTATGTTATTAAAATAAAGGGGGGCCCACCCAAGTACACACGCTTTTATAGTAATAAGACTAGCATTCGACAAATAGATTGAGACGATAAAGAGGGCTAGGGGTCGACGACATGTCTCCAAGCTACTTAAGATTACTAAGACGAAGAAGCTTGCTTCAACAACAACCCCTTTCAAGAACGTTCTACTGCTCTATTTGTATTTATCAGAATTATGCTAGAAACCTGAGTACTAATTTCACCTAACATCACCACACAAGAAAACATACCTTAACAAATAGCGTTTTAGCAGTCCTATACACCTTTCGACGACTGCAGGGCTGTACAAGGGAACAAAAAAAACGAATCAGTATAATGCTGGAAACTCGGCAAGCCATAGATGCCGCCAACAAGCTGACATGAATCATCATACGTAGCTGCCGATATCAGTGCAAAAACAAATAGAAAAGAAAAAGGATATAAGAAGAGAGTACAGCAAAGAGAATCATTGCAATAATGTTTGAAATAAGAATAATGAATTTAGAGCAAATATCTCTTCACTGACATATTACTATTTGAACTGAGAAAATAAAGATTTTCAGGGAAAACGCTCAAAATAGGGAAGGAGAGATAGACAGTCAACAGCAAAATCCAAAGCCAAATTATTAGTCTCACACAAAGACAAGACAGATATGCAACAGGCACACAAAGCTTGTAATCAAGTACATCAAGACAGATGAACGCTCAATTAAGTGTGTGAATAAGCAATATTACCTGCGGTCCCTCTCCGCGAGAGTATGTTCTAAAATGACACAATAAGCGATGTCAGTTGTTGAAGGGGCTGCCAAGTAATCCTGCATCACACATTGATATCAATCTTTTGGTACTGTAACATTCAAGGAATAATCAGTACACCACAATATCACATGCTAAGCGAAAATAGAATATCAGCTTCTAATGAAGACAAACTTCACCAGCTTAATTATGGCTCTTCAGGTAACTATAATCAAAAACATGTCATTGGTTCGAATTGATCTATTAACAAGCATATCCCAGGGTGAACTAATAGATTACGATAGTGTCCACCTCATCACATTTACCTGCAAAGAACTTCTCATTCATGCCTCCCAAAACTTGAGAACTTAGTGCATGGGGGTTTTAGGCCCTGTCAGATGTACAGCCGTAAAGGTATTGGTTTTCCTTCTTCCAAGCATCTTCCATTGTTAAAAGTTAAAACATATCTTTAATATTGCTTAGGCTCATAACTATGTTACTATGGGCAGGAAAATCCCTTTTTACACATTAGGGAAGGAGTCAGGAGATGGCTAATGTTCAATTCAAGCGACGGAGAAGCTGCCGGGGATAGGAAGTATGAAGTGCCTAATTTATTCTGAATATATATCCTTTAGCCGAAAATAGGTTGCATACGAGGGAAGGCCTGTTCTATACGATCGAATACGGTATGCTTCTCTTTTTCTTGCAGAGCCAGTACCAGGACAAAGATAGACCATACTTAATAGATCATTCCTCAAGAATGGGAAGTCTGCCCGACCCAACGGGATCGGAGGAGGACAAATGAAGGCTTTATTCCTGGTAGGGTAACTTCCTTTCTCGAATTTGTTAGATTGCCACCAGTTCCAGGCTTAGTTTAAAAAGACGCGCCTGAGGTGCGCAAGCCGCACTGAGGCGCAGGCTAGATCGCCTCAGAAGCTTGAGGCGCACAAGTGTGCATGAGACGCACCCGAGGCGCACTGAGGCGCAGGCTCTGAGGCGCACGCGAGGCGCAGCGCACAACTGTGCGATTTCGAATTTTCTTTGTCTTGTAACCTTATTTCTACCCTTCCCTTTACCCCTTAATCCCTTGTTTGTACTTCTTTATCCATTGGCCCTCTTTAAATACCAAAAAAGGGGTTAGTTTCTGCAAAATATGGTTTTAAAAAAATAGAATTTTGTTTGATAAATGAGTGCGCCTCGTGTGCATGAGGCGTGCGCCTTCGCCTCACGCCTCCCGCCTCATCGCAATGGCATCCGAGCGCCTCGGTGCGCCCCGCGCCTCCTTAAACTAAGGTTCCAGGATTGGTAGTTGGGCTCTGCTCGCTTGGTTGCTCCAGAATGAATGTACAAAACCATCCATACTCGAATAAAATAGAAGCTTCTTTCAGTCTATATTTTCAAAGAGAGAGAGAGGTAGACCACAAAAAAAAAGGTACTTGAAAGTTCTTACTAATGACTTTCAGAAAATTAGATGTCAGAGAGACAGAGATGTAAGGACATATCAGATTGATGTTTCGGATTCCAACTATTTTCCTTCATTACATCAAGAGCACAATAATGGGCAACTGTTTGTCCTATACCAATTATGGGTACTTGCCAAGATAAACGTTTCAGCACAAGTTCTTCGAAATTCACTTTGCAATTAACACATACGGAGTATGTTCCATCCTTTAGCTCCAATAAGTGATAGGTTATACCCAAGGGCTAAGGATTCTTGATGGGGAGCCGAGTATACTTTCTTCAAAATTCAATTGCTGGGTTTTGTTCAAACAAATCTCTCATCTCAGCATTCTTTTTATTCTATTAAATCCAGATTGGTCATTTTACATCGTATAAAATAAAAATGGGATAGAAAAAGGAGGAATAAGGACTTATTCCCCCAGCGAACTGAGCCTGAGAACTATACTAGATGCAAGATTTTGAGCCCTCTTCTTTTCCCTAGAGTACTCGATACTGCTATCTCCATAAGTCTACCAATCCAACGCCTTTAGAGTTTTGGTTTCACAAAGAACTCTATCAATGCAGAAACCTCGGGGGCTTGGTGATCATAGTTCCCTGTTTTCTCTACAAGCAAAAGTGCCAGCACCATGGTGCCACTGACACAAAAAAAAAAAAAAAAAAAAAAAAAGGAAGGGAAAATACAGGGAACAATTAAGTACAGAACCTGGAAGAAGAAAGCCTAGAGAGGTGATGAATACAAGATCATTGTTTTGGATTATTATTTGAAAAGAGCCAACCAATATTAGGCTGCAAGTGCAGCGGCTAAATAGTCTTAGATTGCTATAGACGGTACAGTTTTCAAACACATTACACGGGGTATGAGAACTCAAAAATTTAAGCTCTCGCGAATTGGTGAAGCAGCACGATGCACACATGTTTGCTAGTTTCCTACTGCCACGACTTTAGTAGACAGAGAAGAATGGAGCAAGGGATCTCCTGAGTCTTGACTCCTGAAGGTTGAGAAGCAGCCAGAAAGAATCAGACGGAGGAGTTTGAAACCAACAAATACCTTAATTACCCTGGACAGCTGCTCTGCAATACTTCAATTTAAAAAGCAGGCTGCTTTGGTCCCCAAATGTTTTTAAAGCCAACCACTGTTGGATGACAAAAGGCATGGGGAAGTCACATGGGTCCTCTTAATCAAATATTCGACTTACTCAAGCAACAGCCAGAAGTTGTTTTTTTTTTTTGTTAACTCTGATTAGACTCTTGTAATCCCTAATAAAACATCAATAATGCACAATTGGGGAATCTGGCTTAAGCTAAATCACCACCTTAAGAACAGATTGACCAAACAAGTTCACTCTTATAAGACCAGAAATTCATATTTCCATGGGAACATTATTGATAAAGCTTCCTCAGAATTTTGTGGAGTTCTAAAGCTTCATGTAACCAAGCATGATACTTCTTTTGACGATGATACAATAACAAACTCCATTTAATTCCACATTTCTAGCTTCGTAGAGTCCTAGTATTCCCATCAAGATCTCCTCAACCGACCATAAGTCTTTAAACATACAGAAGTTCAGTATCAATGGAATGGATTTTCCCATATAATTAGTTAAATTAAAATAGTAACTAATCCAAAAGACCAAAACTAAATTACAATAGTCCCCCTAGTCCTACCTAGAATGTGTATGACAGTTAAAGTATCAGATCAAGCGTCTAGATAGAGCAATTGAGGGGAGGAATCTTCATCATTATTTCTTGATTAATTTTCAGCAAACAAGAGTTTCTTTCTTCTTTATTAAAGAAAAAAAAAAAGGGGAAGTCTAAAGATGACCTTTTTGAATGTCAATATGTGAATATATTATGCTCTACTGGGAGTATACAAGTAAAGGATTTACCAGACAATTTTTCTTTCCTTTAATAAAGATTATTCTACTTGAAACTTGTTAGGCATAAAATTCAAACAAATCATCATTTTGTTGTCAAAAGTTCACTAAGGATCTTCATCAGTAACCAAAATGTGAAATTTGACGGGCAGACAGCTTTCATGGCAAGCAATGCCTTTGTCAAGTTATCCATTATATGTGCATCAAATTTTCAAATAAGGAGCTCTATCTATGCTCATTAGCCAAAAACTAATGTCTCTATTTACCATAATGGGATTCAAAAAACCACGAAAGATGCTATCAAACAATTGTGAAGAGTTGAAAAGAAAACGGATATCGGAAAAGACACAGTGGTGACATACAAAACACTACCTCTAACCCCTTGCATTACCAAAACGGCAAAACCTCTTCACTTGCTCGTTAATTATCCTAAGTCGACGGCGTTCTTAATGCATCGAATTCCTAGATACCACATATCTACTTCAAAATTAAGTCACCTACAGGCTACATTCTATATGTAACCACCACAAAGCACCAAATTTCCTCACAGACAAAATCATTGTTCTTAAGAGAACATTGGTTTGCCCTTCAAAAAACCACGTCTACTTTTCACATCAATTTATCAAACATAAAGGAATTTAATTGCCACCCTAACTGTTTTAGACATGCACTCTCGTAGAGGCAATACCACTCCATCTAACTCTTCAACTAACAACACATTTTCAAGCAAACTCGTAGTACTTTTCTAACTTAATATCTCACTTCTGAAGATGGGTAGGCTAACTGCAAAGATTAAACACTTTGACTACAACATAATGCCACTGAATATATAATTAAGGTGCAAGTTTTTCACCCAAATATCAAAGACCACCTATGACCTCACCAAATTGCTAATAAAAGGGCAGCCCGGTGCACATTAGGGTGTATAGAGGGCAAGCCTTCCCTTATCACTTTTTGGACAAACCTATCGATCACACGGCAACACCTTCACGGTGTGCCAAGGCTCCCCTTCACCAAATTGCTAATGTCTATCTAATTAATCTATACCTATATGCCCCAAAAGATGGCAACAATAAATTGGGTCGATTTTGAATAAGAACCAAGGTAATTACCTGAAATGCTCTCTTATACTCACCCGTAGATGCTGTCCTAGCAATCGACGCCTTTCAAGTTTGCTTATTTTCATCAAGGGTAATATTAAGATTTAAGTTACATTTTCAAAGTAATAAATTACAACTGTGGAAATCATCTTGTTACAGAGAAAAACAGATATTTTGGTCTGCCTTTTGAGGAGGGATTTATTCATCTATTTACCAATTGAAATCCTTCAATCTTGATCATGATAATTACTCCCCCCCCCCCCCCCACAACACACACGCCATCTCACTCAGCAAGATACAACCCCACTTCTTTATCATCGTCTCTTATAATCCTCTGTTGGGAGAATTTTCCTTTCCAGTGAGGTCCTTACTAGGAAGTAATAATCATTGATGATCGTTTTTGTGTTTAATGTTAAGACTCTCTGTAGGAAATAACAAATTGGAATAAAGATAAATAGATAATCATCGGCATCTGATCTTCTTCAAACTTCAATACTCCTACTACCATGGCTACCAAGGTGATACGGAAAGAAAGAAACAAGCAAGAAAAGGCTTTATCGCCACTTTTCATCCCTATTGGTAGGATATCGTGCTCACACATTATCAATTGATACCAATGGGGTGTTTATGTATTAGTTTACTTACCGAAAGCTAAAGGTTAATCTGCTATATGTGCTCTTGAATTAATAAGGGTAAGACCACTCCAAATGTCTCAGTCTTACCCCGACATAAAACCAATTGAAAAACGTGATACAAGTGGACAACATTCCTTAGCCACTATAAATACCATCAGTAACCGATACTACTCTCCCATGTTACGTCCAATCCCAATGTGCGTTGCCAATAAACGACAAATTCCGCATTTACCAGAGCTCATGTCAAAAAGTATCATACTATCAGCACATTCAATTAAAGGTACATTCCACACTAACTAGTAACTACTCAATGTACTCCGTTGAATTCGCGCATTTCCTTCAAATTCATTACTACCTCTACTCAAAAACCACAGAATTCGCGGTAAATGTAGCGATTTTGCGCCACGCCCACACTACTACATTCACCATTCTCTTCTCCATATAGTCGTCAAATTGATCAGGTGCACAATCACATCAAATTAATTCAACATTCAAAGTTTCCAACAAATTCTAAACCAGCTACGAACCTCCCACACTAAATTACCGGAACTTCAACAAATTCAACAACAAAAACCCCCAAACTGAAAAATTCTCAGCACAAAAGCGCGAAAAAACATCACTATCAAATCAAAATTCAAACAAATTAAACACAAAAATTGAGCGAGAAGTAACAGTAAAGAGGAACAAACCCGAAGTGTCCGCGACGCCTCGGAAGCGTGAACGGAGGGGCTACTGGCGAGGTGGTGAGACGAGAGAGCGGAAATTGACGAGAAGGTCGAAGAAGACGCGGAAGAGGAGAGAGAATCCGCAACGGCACGACGAAGCGGCTCCGGTGGCTTCTTCAACGATGAAGATCGCAACCGCGAAACAGCGCCGAGCTGTAACCTAGCCGCAGCCGCCGCCGCAGCAGTGGGGCCCCTTCCCGGGCTCCGGGACGGGCTGTTATAACTACTTGACATATTAAAAAAATATTTATTTGTATAAAAAAATTATTATTTATTTGTTTGTATAAAAAAAATTAAGAAGTTTGCTGGAAAATGAGATCAATGGTGAAATAACATGAGAAAAGAATTGAGGGAAGAACACGGCAATAAGGCTGTTGGTGAAACGAGGGAGAGCATCTGAGAGGAGGAGGCTTGAATGTGAAGAGAGAAACAGAAAAAAAAAGAGGAAGAGGGGAGGGGAGTTCGAGATGCAGAAATTCTAAAATTTCGCTGTGAGCACGTATTAGCTGGCAGGGGGGTAACAATAAGATTTGTTGTCAGTCAAGTGTGATTTCAGTAGGAGTTGGTATTACTAGTTTAGGGGTATTTTGGTCTTTTACTATTGTGGTTTAGAGGTTGATCGGTAAAAGTAAAACTGATGATCTGGTTTTTAAGGTTGTGAGGTAAAACTGGAGATAGTAGAGTATGGTGGTTTTGGTAAATCGTTTGGCCAACGTTCAAATTTCAAACTGAATTATGGAGTATTTCCTCATCCGTCTATGTTTACACTTTGTAAGGTCAGATTTATCGTACGGAGTAGTTTTTATGAAAGTGGAGTAAAGATTGCAAATTTGAGGTTCATTTGGTATAAAATCATATTCGAGGGTATTGTCTACTTGCATAGTCAATAATCAAAGCATAAGAATACGGCCAACCGAGGACAAGATTTGTCAATAAATAATACTGAATAGTTGGCACATACTCTTAGGTGATTTCATTTAGTACGAAGTAGAGCATCTAAGCATGGTTAATTGGTTATATCTTTTGTGCCTTTGAGGTGAAATGTGCATCATATGTGTGTTATAGTGCCACCATTGGTGGTTATGGGGGGATGTTTGGGGCAATGGGGTTTAATGTTTTGTACTTATGGTAAATTGGTAATGGCCTTTCGTGAGTAGGCACGTTCAGCAAGACGAGGCCTCTTTATTAAAATTTTAGCAATTTGGTCTCAATTGTGAAGGATCATGACTAGATCTAGTAGTAATACATCAGGTCAAAATTGGTTAAACTTCTTAACAATCATATCATGTGGCAGATACGATGTTTAAATATACTATAATAGATCATCAGATGCACAATCCAGGTGGTATGACGTCATACCAAGACCCGCCATCAGTCGTAACATACAGACCAATAAGATGAAAAATCACCATTTAAGACCTTACATAAGTTTCAATATATAGTGAAAGTTTTGTTAGTAATACGATGGGTGACATATATTATACACATATCACAAGTGCCCAAAATTCCCAATATAGCACAAAGGTATCGGCCCTGAACCAAGGCAAGTTGTACTTGCGAATGAGTGAGAGGACCACTTTCCATATAACCTTTGAGGTGTTACAAACATATTATGTGTTGTGGCATAATGTTAGAAATATAATTCTATATTAAGTGTCTGGATCTACTTAGTCTTTGTGTGATTCAACTTATTCAACAATGATTTCAAATCAAATCAATTCAGATAAGTTTTATTCAAATCAAATCAAATCAGAATTATCCAAATAACAATCAATGAATCTAGTATATTTCTAGTTATTAATTCGTCTAATTCCAGTAATTTATCAATTTATTCAGTTCAGATCAAATCAAATCAAGTTTATTCAAATCAAATCAAATCGGATCAGTTCAATTCAAATCAAATCAAATCAAATCATAAAAATTCAGTCCAATCGCACATGGTCTTAAACGACATCATAGCTGTAACAGCCCGATTCATCAAACATCACAACACAACCCAATAGGATGCGAAGTCACCCTCTTAGCCCGTATATTCTCTCGTGGGTATAGAAGGTGAATGCCTTGTTGGTAGGTATCTATTTTAAACTGATCATTAGAGTCTCATGGGCCGTTTGGTTGGACGCCTTAAAGAAAGGGAAAGAGAATTAAGAACTCTGATTCCCTTTCTAGGTGTTTGGTTTGCAAAATTTGTCATTCCCTTTCACCCTTTTGCTTTAATTGATGGGCGATTACCCTATATCCCTCTAACCTGATTCCCTACCCCCCCCAAGGGTTTTAGTGATTCCCCAACTTGGGTTGTAAGTGGAGCTGATCAAATGGCCCAGACCCGAAAGCCCTACCCGGCCAACTTTTTCCCGGGTTTGGGCCGACCAACTAGGCCCGAAAGTCCGATTCGACGCGGCCCGAAAAAGCCCGCAATAAAATGGGCCAAGCTCGTGGCCCGAAAATTGGCCTGGCCCAGCCCGCTTTTAAAAATAAATGCAAATTTTTTTATAATTTTATAAACCTACGTCATGTAAAATAGTGTAAATGATGTCGGATTATGACGAATTTGGTAATTAAATTACTCAATATAGCAAAATTCGGCTAAATGTAGTGAATAAAGCATATTAAAATAATAAAAATATTAATATTAATAAAATAAAATATTGTAAATTATGAAAATAACATCAAAAACCTCTTTAAAAATGTATACTAATTTATTATTAAACTAAACATGCAAGTAGTAGATAATATTAATGAGTAAAGTGATCAAAAACGTATAAATTAGATAATACGCGAAACGAGCCCGAAAGAAAAGCCCGACCCGCACATCGGGCCTACTTTTTTACCCTAAGCCTGGCCCGCCCGGCCCATGATCACCTCTAGTTGTAAGTTGTAACACCCCCAAATTTACTTTCCTTTTTAAAAACATTTTATCGAGAACCAAAACACAAATAAGAAAATTCAGAGGTGTCACTCCGCACTCGAGTCAAAGACCCGAATGCTAGGAGATTTCAAAAGCCACAGTATAAAGGCCCTGTGCGATTCAACTTATTCAACAGTGTTTTATCAGATCAGATTTATTCAAATCAAATTAGATCAGTTTTATTCAAATCAAATCAAATCAGATCAGAATTATCCAAATAACAGTCAATGAATCTAGTCTATTTCTAGTTATTAATTCGTCTAATTCAAATTAATTTATCAATTAGTTCAGTTCAGATCAAATCAAATCAAGTTTATTCAAATAAAAACAAATCAGATCAGTTCAAATTAAATCAAATCAAATTAGATCAGAAAAATGCAGTTCAATCGCACAGGGCCAAAATGTCTAATGATCTAAAATAGTTTATTACAATCCATTAATTAAATTACAACAATCCGAAGTATGAAATATGAAATTGTCTAAGTATTATTGATGGTCTAATAATTGAAAGTCTAATATTTAATCTAACTAATATCTAGTGAATCGTCGCTTCCGCATGCATCAATCACTCCAAACCTGTGGTGGACTTAAAGCACAAAACCACAGTTGAAAGGAAAAACTGAGTAACCTAACACCTCAACATGTAGAAAATCAAAACCCTTACCTGGATTTTGAAAACGTTTTAGTTTTATTTTTGAAAACACACTTAGCACACAAACATATAAATTATCCAATAATAATTCCAAACCAATAGTTGAAACATCCCATATACATATCCATCGAACATTAATTTGATCATGAGTAAGAAGTTATAAGTCATAATCCAAATTCCACAATCCATAACCCAAGCAATCAGAGATTAACAATAAATAAGAATTCATAAGTCATGATCCACAATCCATAATCCATAATCCATATTATTTAGAAATGAATCAAATCTTTTGCCAATTCACCCTATCAACCATAATCTATAATCCATAATCCAAGACTACTAAACCTTAAGTGTGCACACCCCCTATTAGATGTTTTTAACCCAAGTAGAATAGACTAGAGTCTAACCCTCTTAAAAACCGATGCGGTGAGGAAATTAATAGGAGTCGATGCGACTCAAACCAATAAATAGGAGTTCTTTTGACTCAAACAAATAAATAAGAGTTTTTTTTTATTCAAATAAATAAATAGGAGTTCTTTTGACTCCGTCTAAGTAACCGGTATCTTATTAAGGGAGAGTTGATGATCACAAGTCATATAAAACGATATCAAACCGACATTATAACATAAATTGGCTATGCGCCCACAAACCAAACCAAATCAATCAATTCAATATAGATTCAATCTTACCTTTCAAAATAACATATTTGTCACAAACCTTGCCGTATACCAACATTAGTACATTAATTCCAACCAATAATCATAATACGATAATTGTATAAATTGAATCGTTCTCCACCTATCATGATACTACGTTATCATCCAATCACACCATTCACATATAGCACATAAGTTTGAAAGGTTTCCACAAGTTTAAAAAAGGTTGATCATGCTAGCTTACCTTTTCAAGCAAACGGAAACTCAATAGCACAACAATATAATCACTAGTACTCCTCATCTACGAACTCAGGTTCTACAATTATACAAATGATATGCCAAAATTAACACTCAGTCTTTCTCAACCAACCAACTATATACTTATATGTTAGTATGATCCTATATACAATGTATGAGTATATGACAATACCAAATTCAAACAATAATTACCAATTATCTAATAATTATAATTTTATTTCATTAATTATCCAATATAACTCAAATAACATCCAAATTGTTATTAAAATTCCCAAAGGTATAACTCAAATAGCAGCAAAACTAAGCAACTTGTTGGAAGATTAGGCGGCAGTTGAAAGAGCTGCTCGAAAAGGGGCTTGGTGCTCCCGCTGTTTTCACACGTCTTGAACCTCAAGGGCTAGTATTCTAGTAACCAACCTTGGCAACCTAACACGGAAAAGGAAAAAAAACTAGACCTAGCAAAACTGACCAAAACCCGAACTTCTCACCCGAATTTCTAATCTGAATTCAACCCGAAACCCCAATCGACCCCACCCGAACCCGAAAATGACCGAATTCTGTTTGATCCGATATGCACCTGACCCGAATTGAAATGACCCAGACCCAAATAACCAGACGTTTTAATGATTGGGTTGAGAAAAAATGACTTAGATTCGATATATCATATCCTTAATCACTCAAATTACCAGCAAAATTCAAATTAAGTTTGTAATAGACAAAATCTTAAGAAACTTGACATTGATATGATCAGATTTGAACAATTTGAAATGACCCACTCCTTAATTTGACTCGACTCGAATCCGACCCGACCCGAGTTTAACTCGTAGTTGCCACACCCGAACTCGACCAGACCCAAATTAAACCCGACCCAATTTGAATTAGACCCGAAGTACATGACCTGACTCGAATAGGCCCGATCCAAATAACCCGTTTGCCAGGTTACAAAACCCGTACCACCGGGTAATACAATACGGAGTATCATTTTTCAAACCGTTCTGTTTATGTCAACGGGAGTTGGGTTTTGGAGCCGGACCCCCATTCGATCGGGGCCAGGCCCGTTTACGACACAAATTGTCATAAAAAAAACCTCAAAAAATCTAATGGGCCTGGATCAAAGAGCACCCGTTCATAATAATAGACAATTAGGGTTTCTGAAGCAGCTCTTCTTAAAACCCTCACACAGCTGCCTTACCTCCATTTCTCTTTCTCTCTCCAGTTTTTTTAGGCACAGAGGCGTCCCTTCTTTCACAAGTTTTCCATCTACCCGGTACGATTTTTTCCACTCTCCTCCTCATTTCTCTTGATCTTTAGTTCACTCTTGCGTTTCATATCTTAACATATGATTGAATCTATCAATGTTGTTTATGTGGGTTATTTCTTTCATGAATGAATTGTTTGATTAAAGTTTGGGACTGTTGATTTGTATCTTAGATCTTATTATTAGGGTTTTGTTCTTTTTGATTGATGGGTTTTATTGGTTTGAATATTTTAAGAATGATGTTGAGTTTTTCTTTGGGTGTTTAATATAAGATTATAAGTTATTTTGTGATTTGTTATGTATGATTCATGATAATTTCTTGTGAAGTTTAGCGATTCCTTGTATCTTAAGTTTGGTTTGCTAGATTATAAAGTCTCTGAAATGTTTTCGTTTACTGTAAATGAGTAATTTTACTGTGGTAATATAGCTAAAATTATGAAAGTTTCAACTTTTATGCAGTAGTTTAATGGTTTCGGTAAATTTAGGGTTGATATATTGGTTTAGAGGCGTAAAGGTGGGATCTTGTTTAGGGTATTAGAGTTTAAGAATTTTTAATTAATTGCTGTTGAGGGGTTTGACATGTTATCATCGAAATCGAGTGTGTGTCAGGGAATTTGGGCGGGCTTAAATTTCTGTTTTTTTTTTTTTTTGTAATTTGGACTGTTATGGGAGGTCGATTCATGTTAACCGATTCCAAATCATTTTGGTAATAGGATTTGGTTGTTGTTGTTGTTGTTTTGTAATTTAGTATGCACTAATTATGATCCATTTGAAACTTGTCGTTGGTGTGGTGTGTATTGTGTCGGGTCTTATACCTGTATTTTGGTACCGTGTTTTTGTTATAGGGTTGTAGTTCTGTGAAATCGATACTACTGAGTAGTTGGTGTTCATCTTCGGACCCTTGATGTGGCTATGCCTGATTGAGTAGGGATGATGTTTGTTGAATAGGTTAATTCTACAGACGGTGGAATTTTATGTAGCTCTGTTTACCGAACATGATCCGTTTGGAAGTTTGTGTTTTGTATTGGGTTAGACTTCTGGTGTTTTTCTACTGAAATGGGTTTCTGTATATTTGAAGGTGTTGTTGTATTTTACTTTTAGTTTTGGTTTTGTTCGGTTTTTTTCTTGCTTGGAGTTGGGTACATGAAAGGTGTAATTTGTTGTATGTCAGGCTCATGTTTAATGATTGATTAGTGTAATGTCTACCTTACTGATGTGGTTATGTAAAATGTATATTGCAGCCTAAGGAGCAACAATGGTGAGAATCAGTGTTCTGAATGATGCTCTCAAGAGCATGTACAATGCTGAGAAGAGGGGAAAGCGCCAGGTCCTCATCAGGCCATCTTCTAAAGTGATCATCAAGTTCCTTATTGTCATGCAAAGACACGGTATGTTAGGATCTCAATTTGTCTTTCAATAATACTTGTACATTTTTTCTTACGTGGATGATGATTCTTTGGTCACTGTATTGTTCATTGATGTTTATCTTGTTTAATATTGTTTCAGGATACATTGGTGAGTTCGAGTATGTTGATGACCACAGGTCTGGAAAGATTGTCGTTGAGTTGAATGGAAGGCTGAACAAGTGTGGTGTCATCAGTCCTCGCTTTGATGTTGGTGTCAAGGAGATTGAATCCTGGACTGCTAGGCTTCTTCCCTCTCGTCAGGTGTGTTACTTGACATTTCCTATGTGTATTCTTCAAGTTTTTTTTTCCCAAGTTGTATTCATTTCTTAAGTTTGCTTGATGTATTTCTGACCCTGGACACGGTTGCTTGGCATGTTTAATGTGTTTGTACTAATGCTTTGCCTTTTCTAAACTGTTTACGTGCTTTTGAATTTCAGTTTGGATACATTGTCTTGACAACATCTGCTGGCATCATGGACCACGAGGAGGCAAGAAGGAAGAATGTTGGAGGAAAGGTTCTTGGTTTCTTCTACTAGGGAGTTTTGTCCAGAGAATCGTAATGCTAGCTTATAGTGAGTTATTTCTTGAAGTGTATTTTGGAACATAATCTCGAGGGCTCAGGATTTGCTCGATTTTGAGGGGCTCTTTGTTGTTTTTGTGTTGAATGTAGGCAGTGGCACAATTTTAATTTCTCAAAGTGCTCTTATTGTGGGTAAGACTTGAACCAATCTAGTACCAATGTGTTGTCATTCTCAGTGCATGCCTTCGTAATTGACTTTTAGTTGAGATTTTTCTTGTTTTAACCTTGTTTCTGCTCTCTCTACATTATGAACTTGTAGCGTGCTTGAGTGACTCCCAAGGTGAGCGAAACTCATTGGAACCCTTTGTTCACGTAGATGGGCATCTCCATCTGTTTAAACGACTCTAGTTCTTTGATCCTTAGCCAGCCCGAACTCCTCCTTTTCTTCCTAACACCTACCTTGAACTCCACTTTTGGCCAGATCGGGTCTCCTTTTGTGTAAGGTTTGTTGTTGTAAACTTTTCCGTTCTTTAGTTATAAAAGTTTAAACGTTGTCAAAAAAAAAAACTCCTCTTTTGGCGACCTCCCTCTGAGTCGAGTTCTTAGTTTAAGACTTCTCCTTTACATATCGAGTTATTGACTACCCTCTTGTGGTTTTACCACTTTACCTTCGCTTGTGATTCGGGTTGCATGAAGCCCATGAATGTTTGTACTACTGATATTGGATCCTTGTCCGCACTTTAATTTAGCCTGAGCTCTGTTTCAAACTCTGAAAGAAAAGTGAGTAAAAATATCATTTTACACCCTATTTTTGGGAGATGTAATTAGTCTGTATGTGATATAATTAGGCATTTTGTCCTAAATATATTTTCATCGTCTGCCTAAAATCTCTCTGAAAACACTAAATAAATGCAATCTATATCTATTCAAGGAGTGGAACACATCACCCCTAAAATCAAATCAAATCAAAGGTGAGCTATAATTCCGAAGACAAAAGGGCTTCCCAAAAAGAATCTACAACGAAGTTTTGGAAAAAATAATAACTGAAAATGCGATATGGAGGAGCAGTCGTTATCTTGCTATCGGTATCAATGTCGTTGATGGTAGATGCAGGCAAGGGCGTTACGCCCCCACCAGCGCACGCACCGACACCAGCGCCATCAGAACTGCAGTATCTAAATTGGGATGGATGCATGCCGCAGTGCATACAGATTTGTATGGGCTTGCACAAGGCTGAGCCTGAGGCTTGTAGAATTGCTTGTTTAGGTGGTTGTTATCAACTAGTAGGCCGCGCAACTTCAGGAGATTCACAATTAGAGTGAATAAAATTTCGACCTAAATTAATGTTTCATGCAGTATTCAATTGACATTCTTTCTTATAAAATATGAGTACTGTATTGTTTTTGGCCACATCCATTTGAGATTCTAGAGCGTTGTTTCTTTGAATTTATATGCATCTTTTTTTCTCTTTTACCGGTTTTTTTTATTATATTAAATTCAACGAAAACGTCAGAAAGAGCTCGTGTACAAAGCAAATTACGCGATAGGTTGGTGACATAATGACATGATGGGTTTGCGACTGAATTTGAGCCACAACTTACCATATCGACTATGCAAGTGGGTTGCGAATTGGCGAATTGCCGTTCCTTGAAAATTGTCTCAAGTTTGAAATGTCGAAACCTTATTTTAATTGTTAATAAGTACTCATTATGTCTTAAAAATAGGTAGCGAAAGAGGAGTGGAGTATTTTTTTTTTCTCGATTATGTGTTCATCTATGATTGGGACTATCTTTTTGATTGAGTAATGTATTACTAATGCTCATATGTGACTCGTAGTGGTGAGTGGTGACAAGTAATACTGTCGAAGCTTCGCGGGATAGTTAGAAAGTAGTTAAGAGCTTCCAACTGTCTGGGAGCATCCAGAAAGCTTACTCATCACTTTACCACCATTATTTGCCCTGAATTTGCAACCAATGCAAAACTTGTTGGAGATATGGTAATATCTATTTTAGTAATATGGGTTGTAATAAAATAAGGAATATTAGTGTTTGATAGATTCTAGTTATGGTAGAATTCTATGTCGTAGAGATTATCTCCGACTTATTCTCCAAGTTATCTCTTGTATGAATAGAGGTTCATCTCTACTCTCAATCAAGGTCAATACATTCAAATCAATACAATATCGTTATGTCGTATTGCCCTACTCTCATATATTTCTTCATGGTATCAGAGCCTCTTTCCTGAGAACTCTTCAAATTTCGCTTTCGCTCCGCCGGTGGGTGATCTAATCAAGCTCACCGGCGGGATTTCTCATCAATTATGATAATTTTTTTTTTTTCCTCTTTGCCGTGGTTATTTTATCACGTTGCACTACCATACTCCACCTCTTCTTCTTGTCAATTGTCATGCCGTTTGTACTCTCTTATACGGCTTTTGTCATAATTCTCAAACACAATATTTTCTTTACTTGTCACAATTTGCCGTTTACATGTCTTTACGTACGGCTTGTTTATGTGGTTCAATTCCCAACCCAAAATCTTCCTAATCTCAATTTTCTACCTTTTGTCAATTGTCATTGATATTTAATCTCGCCCCCCCTTGCTTTATTTGTTTGTTGCTGCTCCTAGGCTCTCGTCATTGCCGCCTCTTATTTCCAGCCCTTTCTCGTCGTCTTTTCCGTCTCATCGATCAATTGTCCTTGGTTTGTGGTGCATTACCGTCTTTATCATCATGGTTATGTTATGCCAAAATCAATTCAATTATTGATCAAGCTATCACCTTTTTCGTCGTCCTTACGTGGAGCATGTAACACATTCTCAACTGCGTGGCCTTCCAGCCGAGTCCATCGTTTCTCTCCGGCCCCCCTCACAAGCAAGTTGAAGTAGGCTTTCCCGGATCAACGACTCGTGTTTCGCCCGGTTGTTTTTCTTCTTTACGACAAGCTATATTCAAGACGTTATTATTTTGAGGTCCAATCGCATCGTTCGTGTTACTGCCGCTGCGATTGCGGGGAGTGTTGGAGATATGGTAATATCTATCTTAGGAATATGGGTTGTAATAGAATAAGGAATATTAGTGTTTGATAGATTCTAGTTATGGTAGAATTCTATGTCGTAGAGATTATCTCCGACTTATTCTCCAAGTTATCTCTTGTATAAATAGGGGTTCATCCCTACTCTCAATCAAGGTCAATACATTCAAATCAATACAATATCGTTATGTCGTATTGCCCTCCTCTCATATATTTCTTCAAAACTCACTTTATTTCTTAGATTTTAACATCTGAAACTTCTGTGAAAAAGAACCATATTTGACCCAGAAAATTAACTCCACAATCACAACAAATTTTCAAGTTTTTGGTAGCTTGAAGAATCCTAGCTATTGATCTGTCAAGGGCAGAATTTATTTTCCTTTAATGATCATTTGGAAACAACCTCTTTTGTCATTGTAGGTGGAAAGGTTGTGTAGGTTCGACCCTCTAACTTCATTTGAAGCGAGAGCCTCTATATAGAAATAGAGATGATGATAATATAGGACTATATGAGGGTTGTAAGGGTATTAGCGCTTTCAGAGTAATTTAGAGCTATTACATGTTTTTCAATCATCTTGTTTTTGGATGCTACAACTTTTGAGCAAGTCTGCATGTCAGCTTTCCTTCTTCGGATGGGTAACTTAACAAACTCAAACGTAATTTTTGACTAGTTAAGCGTGAGGCTCATTGCAAAAGAACTTCTCTGATCTGTGCACTAAAGAAAATCTGTTGGTTTTGATCAGCATAGAACAAGTGATATTGTCATGTACTCGTGGTGAAAGCTAAACGACTGATTTCAATCTGTGGGATTAAGATTGGAAGACAGTCATGGCTTGGTTTAGAGCAGGTTTTGGAGCAGCAACTTTAGCTGTTAGGAGAACTCTATGTCATGGCCTCTCTTCTGTGACTGAAACGCTCATAGCCCCATCACAAAACCGGTGTTTCCACTCTACGGTTTTGACGTTAAAGGAACAAACAGCTTCATTTCCACGCGCTGTGCCCTTATCTAGGCTTGCTGACAGTTTCTTGCATGCTAACAGCAGTGTGTACTTGGAGGAACTTCAAAGGACCTGGGAAACTGATCCAAATAGTGTGGACGAATCATGGGATTTCTTCTTTCGGAATTTTGTTGGGGAAGCCTCAAAAGCAGACATTTCAGGTCAGACTATCCAAGAGAGCATGAAACTTTTGCTGCTTATAAGAGCTTACCAGGTTAATGGGCACCTTAAAGCCAAAGTAGACCCACTGGGTTTGGATCAGAGGCAAAATCCTGAGGAATTGACCCCGGAGTTTTATGGTTTCAACGAGTCTGACCTTGACAGAGAGTTCTTCATTGGTGTCTGGAAGATGTCAGGTTTTCTATCAGAGAATAGGCCTGTGCAAACTCTGAGAAGTATTCTCAATCGCCTTGAACAAGTCTATTGTGGGAGTATTGGTTACGAGTACATGCATATTTCTGATCAAGACAAATGTAGCTGGTTGAGAGAGAGGATTGAGACTCCATCACCAATGGTGTACAGTAAAGAACGCTGCAAAGTAATGGTAGATAGGCTCGCGTGGAGCACACAGTTTGAAACTTGCTTGGCACAAAGGTGGTCAACTGCAAAAAGGTCTGGCCTGGAAGGTTGTGAAGCCCTTATCCCTGGTCTGCTAGAAACTATTAATCGGTCAGTTGGCCTTGGGGTGGAGAATATAGTTATAGGGATGGCACACAGGGGAAGGCTAAATGTGTTGAGTAATGTACTTCACAAGCCACTTGGTCAGATATTGAATGAGTTCAGTAGTGGTTCAGGGCCCATACTTGAAAATGAGCATTACATTGGAACTGGGGATGTCAAATATCTCTTCAGAAGTTCCGGTAATAAATTGTCTTCAACTGGCAAGCGGATACACCTTTCTTTAGTTGCGACCCCCAGTCATTTAAAAGCTGTGGATCCTGTCACAGTTGGAAAGACAAGAGCTAAACAATTCTATTCTGATGATGTTGACAGAACTATAAATATGCCACTCTTGATTCATGGGGATGGCAGCTTTGCTGGACAAGGTGTGGTCTATGAGACTCTCCACCTCAGTGGTCTTCCAAGCTACACAACTGGTGGAACGATACATATTGTAATAAACAATCAGGTGGCCTTTAGCACGGATCCAAACCCCGGAAGATCTTGCCAATACTGTACTGATGTTGCCAAGACTTTAAATGCCCCTATTTTCCATGTGAACGGGGATGATATAGAGGCTGTGGTTCATAGTTGTGAACTTGCAGCAGAGTGGCGCCAGGCGTTCCATTCTGATGTTGTGATCGATATAGTCTGCTACCAGAGGTCTGGTCACAATGAGATTGATTCACCGTCTATCAGACAACCTGCAATGAGTAAGGTAATTCAGGCTCTTATCATCTTTTAATCTTCACTAGCTTAGAGTTTGTGCAGCCGTCTGAAGCACGCAGTTTAGTGTTTGCTTCCTTTGTTGATATTTGTATAGATCATCCAGAAACAGCCTTTTTATGTTTTCAACATAGGGGTAAGACTGCATACATACGACTACTTCTTTCCTTACCATATGCGGGTACCTTTGAGGCACTGGGGTAGTGTTCTGTTGTATTTTTCTTCTGTTTGGTTGAAAACTACTGAGACTATTGGACTTAGATTACTAACAAGCTAGAACTAGGGAACCGCTGAACAAAACAGCTGAAAAGTATCTCATTTGAGTGACTGTATGCAGGCCATTCACAGGCACCCCTCCGTGCTGGAGATCTATAAAAGCAAACTCCTAGAATCAGGAAAATTCCGAAGAAGATTTATATGAGATCCTGAGGAAAGCCAGCAAAATTGTCAGTGACGAATTCGAGGCAACTAAAAGCTGCTTATCCCAAAAGTTGGACTGGCTTGAAGAAAATTGGACAGGACTCGAGTCACCTGATAAGCCTAGCCAGATTCAGGACACTGGGTACTTTATCTCAGAAATTTAGCATACAGCAGTTGAAAATTTACATTTTGTTGCTGTGTAAGTATGATTCATCTGCAGGGTTCAGCCTCATATATTGAAATCTGTTGGGAAGGCTATCTCAATACTTCCTGAGAACATGAAGGCTCATAGAGTAGTAAAGAAGATATACGAGCAGCGTAGTAAGATGATTGAAACTGGTCAAGGTATAGACTGGGCTCTCGGTGAAGCATTGGCCTTCGGTACTTTATTGGTAGACGGGTTTCATGTACGCTTAACTGGTCAAGATGTTGAGAGAGGAACATTTAGTCATAGGCATGCTGTTGTCCTTGATCAATAGAGAACCAAAAGGCTGAGATGTTCACTATCAGCAACAGGTCAGTTTCTGTTGTTTCTTCACTTTACTATCCTGGTTGGTAATCTCTCATATCACCTACAGCAAAAATTAATCGAAAAACTTCAACAACATTGTTTGCATTACATTGCACAATGTTGTGCTAGTACTTCTGCTACGGTGAATGAAGCCTAATCTTATCTACCTCCATCTGAATCTTTCATCTATTGCAATGTTCTTTCTTATTTATGTTTGATGTACTGTAAATATGTAGAAAAGTTAGATGAATTCGCAACTCATAAGATAAAGTATTTTTGCATTCCACCATTTTATTTCAGAATAGCTTATGTTCCCTGAGTCGCCTCACCAATGGAGTGACTGTATTGTGCAGCTCTCTTTCGGAATATGGTGTTCTTGGTTATGAATTAGGGTATTCCTTGGAAAATCCAAACTCACTAGTGCTCTAGGAAGCTCAATTTGGAGACTTTGCCAACGGGGCACAGGTACTATTTGACCAGTTTTTAAGCACTGGAGAGGCAAAATGGTCACGTCAAACTGGGCTTGTGGTACTGCTGCCACATGGTTATGATGGTCAGGGACCTGAACATTCAAGTGCACGATTGGAACGCTTTCTTCAGGTGATCACTCCTGGAATGCCAAGTCTCTTTTTTTTTTTTGTCTTTTTTTGTTGTTGTAACTTGTAAGAGGTGTTGTGCAAATATGTTGAGTACAGCCTTTCTAAATCGCACATTGTTGAATGCAGATGTGTAATGATAGTCCTCATGAAATATCGATTGATTCAACAAAGCAAATACAAGATTGCAATTGGCAAGTCGTGAATGTTACAACCCCTGCTAATTATTTCCATGTTTTAAGGCGCCAGGTAGTCTCAGTAGCAAAAGGCTGATTTTTCCTAAACCTCTTTCCATTTCCTTCATGTGTTTACTTCTGTGTGATATCAGGTATGTAGAAACTTCCGTAAGCCTCTCATCGTGATGTCTGCAAAGAACTTGCTCCGCCATAAGGATTGTAAATCAGATTTATCCGAGTTTGATGACATTCATCAAAACAGATTCAAGCCCCTGCTGAAAGACCAGAGCCATCACTCAAAAGTTGAGCAGAGTGTTAGACGCCTCCTTCTGTGCTCTGGAAAGGTACCTTTATTTTCATCTGCAGAGGTCTACTATCTTTTTCTGCCGAATACCTTTCCTTTCAGTTACTTCAGAAGTACCACTGTGAGGTGACTTCATCAGACAGTGAGCGAATCATTCTGCAATAGCATGGCAAGTAATTTGACATCACCGCCTAGATGCGCTCCAAATCAGTACTCTTACGATGCCACAGTGCTACCTAGCTATTAGGAAAAGTGGATCTTAAGCTAGGATACGGAGCAGAATGTTTTCATCACTTCTGTCAGCTATGTTGTGTAAACTTATCTTATAGAGTTTTGTCTCGTTTAAATACTAGTCCTTCTGATCATTGGTGCCAAGAAATGGCTTGTTGTTGGCTACCTATCTCCAGAAGTCCAGAGTAGTCATCATGTTGTCCTATTGACATTTGCGTTTGTTGACGATCATGACTATACAGTAACCATTGTTGTTCTGCTTCATTCTTGTCTATGTAATGGGTGCAGGTTTACTATGAGCTGGATGAGGAGAGGAAGAAAGTGAGTGCTAGTAATGATATTGCGATATGTAGAGTTGAACAAATATGTCCTTTTCCCTATGAGCTCATTCAACAAGAATTACAGAGATATCCAAGTTAGTTACTTCCTCTAAATATGTCAGGAAGTCAATTCAGAGCATCTTAGATTAGATGACATTATAGCCAAATGACAATCCCTGTCTCAATTTTTGTTTTTGTTTTTTTGGAACCTTTAGATGCTGAGATAGTTTGGTGCCAAGAAGAGCCGATGAACATGGGTGCGTACCACTACATTGCCCCGCGCCTTGCTACTGCAATGAAGGCTCTCAAGAGAGGAAACATGAATGACATAAAGTATGTTGGTCGTCTACCTTCTGCTGCTACAGCCACTGGCTTCTATCAGGTCCATGTAAAAGAACAGATTGAGCTGGTGCAGAAGGCTTTGCAGCTGGAACCAATAAACTCATCTTAACAAGGTCTCCTCAACTCGCAATGCATCAAAATCAGCATTATTTCCGGATCAAAGGTCTCAAACAGGTTTTGTATACTTAAATCTCTTGAACGATCACAGCTGTATAGTGTATTAGTGTGCTTGTCAGTGAAGTTTAAGGATTATTTTTGTGTGACTACTTCCATGGCTTCCTAACTGTCAGCTGTTTAAACATACATGCAAACTGTAATAGTGTAATGTCTGTAACAATAAAATGTACAATATCATTGGTACTACTTTTAGTATACTTTCCGATATGTTTTTAGTTGAAGAATAACTACAAATCCCATTTAACTCATAAGAGTAGCACTTTTGGTATACTTTCCTATGTTAAGGTATAAAAGCCAATGTCTAGGTAGGATAGACGGGTGCCATGAAATCGGAAAATAAACTGTCTATACCATTAACAGTTATAGATCACTTATAGTACCATGATGATAAAGATATTCCTACATCATTTTGCTGATAAATTTAACCGAAAAAGTAAAGGCAGGAAAGACTTTCACAATAAGTTGCAGAAAAAAGAGCTCCTTTGTTGCCTAACCAAACGTATGTGCCAACCTGAGGCTTGAAGAATACGAAAACCCAAAAATGGAGAACACTTGATGGGTAACAGAATTAGGAAGAGGGCCAAACTTGACAGCAAAAAATGAATGCAAAATGCTTTTTCTAAATCCAAGATAAAGATGATAACAAAGCTTATTATTGTAACTATCTCCAAATGGAAGTGTCCTACCAAATCTCTTTAGCAACCTGATACCTGTTTTCTTGATCAGGAAATTGTGTGTAAGAAAGAACTAACTCATTCATTCTTCAATCAATGCTGATGAAAAAGGTTCGTTATCTTGGAAAAAAGTGGCCGAAAATTCGACAATTATTACATATACAAGTATACAACAAAATCTCAGCTTAATAAGGTCTTGCTTAGTGGTAAGGCAATCACTAACAAACTCCCCCTTTCGTTTCCACACACACAAACTTAGTGGAGTGACTCAAATCCCTCTATATGAATGCTGAATCCGTTCTTTACTTATCTCGAAAGACTAGAAGTTTCTTTCTTCTAGCCCTTCACCTCTTTTTTTCTTACATTGGCACAAGAAATTTTCATTTATATGCCATGGTTTTGTACCCTTTTCACCATCACTTCACGAAAAAATCGGGTTTGAGATAATAGCTAAAGCCGTGTGGCAATCTTTCTTATAATTACACTGCGAAAACCAGGTGTGTTATTTTTATCTATATATATAGATGCATTTTAAGCATATTGGAAACTAAAGAAACAGAGAATCATCACAAAAGTTTGCTTACATCAGTAACAGGATCAATAGCCAAGATGAGCTGTAGGCGTGCCGGACCATACTTGGCCGTCATCTTCTTGCAGTTTGGAATAGCAGGATTAGCTATAATTGCTAAGGTTGCCCTCAACTGCGGCATGAACCACTACTCGTTCGTGTTTTACAGGCATGCTGTCGCCACCATTGTCATCTCCCCTTTCGCCTTTGTACTTGAAAGGTACAGTTATCACAAATGCTGACATACTTTTTGTCAGAATCACCTGTATGAACACATAAATGTGTATCAGTCAAAAGTATATGTCCTAATCAATATAGTATTTCTGCTAAGCTAGAATTAGCTGCATTGTACGAATTGTGCAGGAACGTAAGGCCGAGAATGACCCTCTCTATTTTCATCAAGATACTGATGCTTGGTTTACTGGAGTGAGCATCCTAATCTAACGCACTTAATCATCCACGTTACAATTTTCGGTATTGCAGTACTTTGTGTTAAAAGCAAACTGATGTTCTGGTGCAGGCCTGTAGTAGACCAAAACCTGTATTATGCAGGCATGAAGTATACTACAGCGACATTTGTTACCGCTTTATCCAACCTTGTCCCTGCCTTAACATTTGTCCTAGCTTGGATTTTCAGGTACTACAACTATAAGTTGGTTAAATAACGACATAGTATATGAACGAGTGTCATATTATCATATATTTCCAGTAAAGACAGTTTACTAAGCATTACTATGATTCATAATTTCATGAATTGTACATATGAATGTTCCAAACAGGCTTGAGAAGGTGAATATTAGGAAGGTTCGCAGCATAGCAAAGATAGTTGGAACTGTGGTTACGGTTGGAGGAGCCACTATAATGACTTTAGTTCGAGGTCCAGTCATGAGATTGACTAAAGAGAGTGACCATCACACTTCAACAAGTAGCGCGATAAACCATCAAAATCCTGTCAAGGGAGCTGTTATGGTAGCTGCTGGCTGTGTGTGTTGGGCAGGCTTCATGACTCTACAAGTGAGTACTAACAAATAATCGATTAATTCGTTCGATTTTAGCTCAGTAAGTTAGAATCAATAATTTCAAAGTGAAACTAGCAATGCTGCCAGGGGAAAAATTGTCAGCAGATTTGCTTAGTTCAATGAAAATGTCCTAATAAAGTTCTTGATTTGCAGGCTGTGACATTGAATTCGTACCCTGCTGAAATGTCCCTGACCGCGATGATATGCTTTGCGGGTGCAATTCAAGGTGGTCTAGTAGCACTTGTTATGGAACGGGGCAACACTTCTATATGGTCACTACACATGGACTCGAAATTACTAGCATATGCTTATAGTGTAAGATTATTATCAGCTTCTATATATTTCCTAGTAATTTCTAGTACTGTAGTACATAACAACTAAGACAAATTGTTTGGATATTCGCGGTATGCAGGGGATCGTATGTTCAGGGATAGCATATTGCGTGCAAGGGGTGGTGATGAAGGAGAAAGGGCCGGTTTTCGTGACTGCTTTCAATCCACTAAGCATGATTATCGTTGCTTTTTTGGGGTCTCTCTTCCTAGCTGAAGAGCTGTGTGTGGGAAGGTACACTCTTCTATTCCTACAAACAACTTCATTCACACGCACCTTTACTTTACCTAATAATTACACGTCTTTTTCTGTCAAATAATGTAATACTCCGTATTATGGATCGATAAAAGACACTCCGGTCTACATATGTTACATGCATGTATTATGTATACATATAACACATACACTAGCACGATGATTATGACTTTTCCATAGTAGCACATATACGAATACTCCGTATATGATATATATATGGACGCGATTAAAGATCTAACAAATAAGTTTTCGCTCTTGTTAGTCACGTTTGTTTCGTGTTGCTTACAAGTTTTGCTTTCTACTTACAGGATCACCGGAGCAGTGGTGATAGTGATAGGCTTATACGCAGTGATCTGGGGCAAGAGCAAGGATCAAAACATGTCCAAGTGCGAAACTTCTGACGAACAAGTTTTACCAATTGATTCACCAAATGCTGCTAATGATCGAACCAGACCTAATAATGTTCCATTTATCAGTCAATTGGAATTGATCTCTACTAATAATGACTCAGTTTGATGAACTTATTTTTGACAAGGACCTACTAGTCTACTACTATAGAATTGAGGCACAACCTTAGAGGTTCGCGGCTCCATAGTATATTCGAGTTTTTGGTAGAAAGAAGTATTTATATATATCACCTTATATTCAAACAAATTAAAGAACGTCGTCAATAAGAGTTGTTATTGGCCGGTAAAATATTGATATTGAAGCAATATAAATAATTTTGCTTATCGAAATGCTTTAACATCCCAATTTTTGTATTAACAATAATTTAGATCTGTAAGAACTAAGAACTACGATTTTGGGATTAATATATTGATGATGGTACTTGTTTGGGAACTATTTGAGGTGTAATAATGACGATTAAACTTGAGCGATTTATTAGCACGCATTTGACAATTGACATTGTAAACTCATGCATGTTTTTATTTGTTTACAAGTCACTATAAGAAAAGGCTCATGCCTCTCTCTTTCTTCGCACCTCGGAATTTTTCTTTTATTGGACCAGAGATTTTGTAGTATGTTGCTTAAAGAAGCTATCCTCTAGAAAAGTAAGATGATTCAGGAGCAATAAATGTCGACGAGAAAGTGTACTACTTATTTCTATTGTACGTTGAGCTATTGTACGAAGTCGTCCACGGTCCATACTATCTAATGCATGATTTCTAAATAATTAAAGCACTCGATTTGAAGTTACAATGCGTATTATTAGAACGATTTTACGAAATAGTGCTCGAAAAAAAAAAAAAGTTAAACAAAATAGGTGAAAAAAGCCTTGTTCAATAATATGGGGTGTATCGTGCTCCGTACATGATGTCACCTATATATATATATATATGAGAAACCGCTAAGGTCATTGGCGATTTTATGACTTTAAAAAAGAAATTGTGAATAGTAAAATTGCCAAGGTCTTTGATGGGTGGTTTTACAGTTCACGAAGATTTTTTTTTTGTTACTGTTCATAAGTCATAGATTCGCCATGGTCATTTGCAATTTTATATATAGTTAGGTAACGTGCACCCCATTTTGTTTAATATTATATTTTAGCATTATTTGTTGGAACATTTTTAGAGTAAGGTGTGAAATGTTGTTACACTAACCATATACAATATTTAATCATAATTAAGTGATGAAATGTGGTAGTTATTTTGGTACAAAATGTAACTACCAAATGGTGCCTTGTCATTAGAGGTTACCATATCCCTATATATAGAGGGTTGGTTGTGTAATAATGTGATAAGGAAAAACATGAGAAATAATGAAATAGAAGTAGAAAACACTTTGTATATAACATGAGAAATGTTGTACATGATCAAGGCTATTAGTCACAAAGTATACGGATTAGATCGTCAAGTGCAGACGCTTCTAATGAGGCTTCATTGTATCCTACGGCAATGCGTTGGACCATTTGCACTAATTTATGGGACGAATTTCGCCTAAAGGAAAGTGTTTCGTGCGCGCCTTGAAGCCTATAGGTTATAGGTTTTAATTTATTTGTTCTTGAGTTTGTTGTAATGTAATTTGTGTAAATTAGTGTGTAACATTTCTAACATTATTTCAAAAAATCGTTTGTATTATTACTCCATCCATTTATTTTGATTGTTTACGTTTTGTAATTTCTTTTACATATTTAAACCAAATGCAAACAATCAAAAGAAACAGATCCAAAGTAGTACATTATTTGAAATTTGTGTATGTAGACAACTTCATTCTATATATTTAGCTATTGTGCATGCAGTATTTATTGATTAAATCGTGTTGGATAATCAATTTCATGTTATCAAAATGTATGTATAATTACACAAAAAAGCTAAGAGATCTTTGTGCAAGTTAGTAACACCACAAAAAAATACATATAATAAATAACGAATTGAATGAACTATATTTTTGTACAAATAGATTGATCGATAGAAAAAGCTACCAAGAGCCTTATCAAGTCGAACATGGTCTAAAATCCCTCTACATCATTCTTTACATAAAAAAAATCAACTAAATATAAGAGAAACCGTCTTCATCTGATCATCTCTAACAATCTATTCTCGAGAGGTGTCAAATTCAAATCCAAGGTAAACAATTTTGTATCTTCACCACCGTACTTATGTTTCTTAATTCCCAAACCATAACTAATAAGATCATTATAATTATGATTAGGAGCTGAATTATTAGTCCACAAGGTCAGACCAACAAATGGAATAGGACGTTGTGGGAGCTGTGATCCAGTGAGGGCAGCCCTATGCCTTCTCATGTGTCCTCCTAAAGCTTGCCCTACTGCAAACTCTAACCCACATATGCTACACTCGTGTGTCTTAGCCTTCACCGGCGACGCTGCCCTCTCCACCGTCTGATCATGATCATGCTGATCATATGATGGTGATGATGACAAACGTGGTTTCTTGTGACTTGCTCTATGACCACCTAACGCTTGGAACGACGGGAACTGCCGGTTGCACGTCTTGCACTCGAAAACCCGACCGCTCTTCACCGAGCCTGACTCCGAGGCTGTGACCGCCCCGTCTTGTGATAGCATGAGCAAATAGTTTGCTATGGCTATACTCCTCTCTATATCAAGACTTTCTCCTTGTTGAGTAACGTCTCTACTTCGCCTCTTCATCCCCATTTTATTTGTTTTTTTTTTTATCCTGATTATTCGTAGAAATTTTAATACAGAATTTAGATAACCCTTCTATCCGAAATTAAAACAATATCGAAAATAAGATATCGATTAAGGATGTTTTTTTTTTCTTTTGTGATAACTTGTAGTTGTTGTGTAATGAAATCTATTGACAAGAGAAGGTGGATTTTTTTCATGTATTTATAACAAAGTTGGTAATGAAGTTTGACTTTACTAGATGGTTTGCATTGACTTGATAGTTCAAGGGTTCTCATTGGGTACTATAGTGTGTAATATAATAATACAAATTGATGCAAGTAGAATGTGAGAGTAGTATAGTTTAGTAGGTAATTAAATGGGAAAATGGGTGGTCGTATACTTTTATAGGTGACTAGTTGTTGGTGAGGAGACAGTAGTATGAATATATGAAAGGGAAAAAATCAGAGTCAAGGGTATGAAGGGAAAAACGTGGAATAGCGATTCGAGAAAAAAGGAGTTGTCAGCGTGAGCGCACGACACAGTTGATGATTAGCGTAGCACATTTTGACATTTTGTATCAAATTTGATCCACCACTTATTTGATTTTTATAATGTTTAATTAAGGCGCTCGTCATCGGTGAGTATTATTCTTGTTATTCTTAATGTCTGTATAATCCTAATAATGAATGATAGTAATGGGCTAATCTGTAATTGAAATTCCGAATTATGAATGATGTTATAAGTTTTTCTTTTTTGTTTTGTTTTGTTTTTTTGTAATTAAAAGTTTAATTCGGAGAACTGATGGTTTTATTTAATTTAGCATAATATTGATGGTGGAATATGAATTTAGGACATGAAAATTGGGTCGTGAAATTACTTGTTTGTCCTTTTCACTTGTGTCTTACGAAAAAATATGCTTGTCAAAGGCAAATGTGTACATGCACACTCAATAACAACCCATCTAAAATTCTACTCGTACTAATTAATTTGAGAGTAGTCCTATACATTGTTCAAGGTGCACCAACTATCTTGTATCATTCTTTTAATATGTTAGATATATTCTAAATAAATAAAAAATAGTATTAATCATTCTGTCCAAAAGATATTATTTTGACTATGCGGAGTAAGATTAACCTCCGCATGTTACTAACGTATTTAGGTCTTAGGTCTTGAGTGGTCGGAATTTGACCACTCGACCAATCTCATCTTCCACACTAGAAATGCTTCTGATACTCGCTCTCTCATTGCCTTTTAAGTATATAAATACGAACTTTTGTGCTTTTATAATAACTTGTTGGCCCAATTATACAAACTTTTACAGTTAAAATTGTCCTACCTTGATCTTTATTATCTTCGAATATATATAGCCCTTCAAAATTATAGATTTAAAATGTTGTTTAGTATATACTCGTAGTATCCAACCTAAAACCCTTACAAATTAAAAAGAGGATCTAACTTAGTTTAGTCTTAAACTGTTTTTCAAACAGTTGAATAACTATCAATGTTTTCTAGAATAAAGTATTCTATGTGATTCATGAATCAACTAATACATCATCCTCTACCACATCAAACAAGAAAAATACCTTGGGCTTGAAATTTACTATGGATGTAAATGCATAGTAAATTTTCTGTTTTCAGTTTTTAATTTGTTTGAAAACCAAAGTTTCGTTTTTAAAAACTAGAAAAAGTGTTTTTTGGCAGTTTTCAATTGTTAGTTTTTATTTTCCAATATGACTATAATAGCAACAAACAATTTAAAGTAGTAATTTATTTCACTTATTTTTTTCAGCAAAAAAAAAAAACCAAAAATAGAAAACGGAGTGATACCGAACGGGCCCTTAACAACAAAAAAAATCCAACTTAAAATTTATCGTCATTCATAAATACTAGCCTGTAACATACACACACACACATATATAAACATATACTACTCCTACCCAAAATGATCTCCGAGCTCCCTTTCAAAAACTGTTTTTGAGTAGTCATGTTCGGAGTTACTTTTAGACCAAATGAATCGTTCACTTGTATGTTGAAAAGATTAGTACATATTCTATTCTGCAGTGCATTTTACCAAACTCATTTGAGTTTAAGGTAAACGGGTATTTCATTTGGTTTAGAAGTAGCTCCGAAAATGGCTAATCAAAAACAGTTTTCAAAAGTGGGAAATCATAGTGGGTAGGAGGGTGTAAGAACAAAACTTCATACCCTAGTATTTAGGTACATACAAAGAATGAAAAATTGCAATGAATATCAGTCAAAGTAAATCTGCTAGATTCATATACGTACGATGAATTAGCTCAAAGTAACCTAATTAAAAACAAAGAAATACAATCTTAAAAATATTAACAAAAGTAGAGTCAGGAGCAAGCTTCAATTCGATGTTCAAAAGAGAGCCAAGCTCAAATCTAAGCACACAAATTTCTTTTGATCTTCATCTTGACAAAAATCGTCACCATTTCTAGCACTACTACTCTTGAATCTCTTCACATTTTGTAATTTTGACTTGGAATCTCCAAGAGAAAGCGTTAGAGCTTCTCTGTGACGCCTCATGTGACCACCTAGGGCTTGTCCTAACCCAAACTCCATCCCACATATCGAGCACTCGTGTACTTTGACGTGCTTCCCTACACTTGAGTTCTCTTTCATCGTTCCACTCCGATCACCACTCATCGTCGTCTGATCCACATCGACCGATAACTTGGACTTCTTGTGGCTAGCCCTGTGCCCACCTAGGGCTTGAAATGACGAGAATTGTTTGTTGCACGTCCTACACTCGAAAACCCGACCTGAACCTACCTGAGTTTCGTTATTGTACAAACCCGAACCTCGTGATAATTGGACTAAGTAGTTTGCTATGGCTATGCTCGTCTCTAGCTCTTCCATGCTTCTCTTAATCGCCATTATAATTTGCTAATTATGTTATTTAAGCAAAACAAAATTTGTGATATCGAAAATTCGAAAGTGATTAGCCGTAAGTAATAATAACACCTTAACATCATCTATCGTTTAATCGTTTATTTATAAGTTTAGATTTTGGTCGGCATTGCCTAGCACATTGGCAACATGATTTTGACTTTTCTTTGCTTTGACTTGTTTGGATGAGAAGACATTTTCCACCGTGTTAAGTAAAGCGAACCTAGTTTTATTTTGATTAGGTAAGTACTTATGTAGTATGTACGTATATACACCCAAACAATGCCTTGTTGTAGATTTGTTTAGTTGACTACTTCTACTTTAATTTTGATGTTCTATACATGACGTGAAACAAAGTAGTAAAGTGTAGCACACAAATACACGATAAAAAGATTGTTTCCATTCATCTCAACAGATCATCATCATGTCATCATGCTTTGAAATGCCATTTTATATATGACTTTATTGCTAATAGTTTTGCTAAGATACAGATTTATATATATAGTTTTCACTTTAAGATTCGGTTTAATTTTGATTAATCTACCTATATATTTACGTGTTCACATCACATTTAAAGCTGGAATTGTCGCTAAAAGATCAAACAAATAGTAACAATAATAGCATTATAAACTTTAAGCGGAGTTAAAAATCACAATCGAATGAACTCCAAATAAACTTCTTCCTTGGAGTTTTTATCTACTCATTGTTTAGAATAATACATCAAGTTGTGTTAGCCAAATGGTGATTATAGTATGAATCCAGTGTAATAATCAGTATGAAAGGTTCACATGTCAGGGCGTCATATTTTTTACTATGCAAGTTAATTGACATGATTGAGCAAAAATAATTAATATCTCAATTAAGTTTCATTACGTAAATCAATAATAATATGAATGTAGTCAAATTAAAGAGGATTATTTTCAAGCCACATCATCAGCTCGTCCAATGATCAACCTACTAAAATAATTCTTGCATTTTATGGTAATATTATATTATATTTACAATATTACTAAATGGGTCGCCAATATGGGTACAGGAATCTTGTGATTGAGTGTGATTGTATGCAAGTTGTCTCTTTACTTAACCGTAGAGTCTTGTCTTTAACTTATATGGCCAATATTTGAAAGGAGTTAATTAGTTGAGTTGTTTAGTGATTTCGAGTCCATAGTTACTATTCATATTAGACGTGGAGGTAATCTAGCGGCTCATTACATTGCTCATGTGTTGACAGTTGATTACTCGTGTCGAGTTTGGGTACATGGAGGCACGGGAGAACTCCTTGATGTAGCAGCTACGGATTTTTGGTCCACTTTTTCAAAGTAGCGAAATTAATTTCAAAAAAACAAAAAAAAAAAGCTTTTGGTTAAAATTGCATAAAATTAGAAGATTCGAGAATCTAAAAGTGACGTGTGAGGTGACAATGTCGACCATGCATATGGCATGCAGTCATGCACTACTTCCAGAAATTCGTTGACAATCCGACCGCGGGCGTAAAAACTAACTTGACAATTTTGCTGACTGGTCGTTACTCGTTAGTTAGTATGCCGTCAGTTAATTTGATTAGCCATCTTCTACAACAATAAATTCTATTAAAAAATAACAAGTCAACAGTGTGGAGTACATGTTTGTACTACTACTGCCACCAGTGTTTTTCCATGATGTTGAAAGTCAAAATAGTCTCTTAATAGACGATGTATCGATTTTCTAGAAGTGCACTTTGACTTGAGAACTAGATCAGGGCGGTATATGTACGCAACCTTATCAATTACCTCCACATGATAAACATTGAGAGCCTAGTTCCAATGGTTTACGATAGAGATTTTATTGACTGATTGATACTCCACCATATAAAAGCGCACTTAATTTAGTGAGCTTTTTTGCTTTATTCCCTCACGATTTGAAACCAAAGTATAGTATCAGAGTTGATACCAGATATTTAGGGTTCGAAATGGAGAGTATTATACTCATACTAACCTTAAATACATCAAGCTCAATAATTAGACGGCACAAGTAATAAAATGGCCAGTCATACTACCCTTACACTATACGGTGGCTCCTCCAGCGTTCTTCTGATTAACCCCTTGTCCAGATTTACCTATACAAAATTTCCATCTCCTACCACGGGAACAAGGGGAAAACAAGAACCTGATAATTTGAATCCCAATCCACTAAATCGCAAGTTCAGATGACCTGTTGAAATCTTCATGATAGGTTTCGCTACACAGGACTTGGAAAAATTGATTTATCCAGATGCACCAGCTGTGGCACGCTTATCTTGTTCTTCTTGCTCTTCTTTGGCAAATTCTTCGATGAGTTCTCGTTGTCTTGGAGTCAAGTTCCTGTCCAGTTTCGGCCACCATGTTAAACAATGAAATTAAAGAACACTCCGTATATAATACTGGCAGGAGATGCCGAGATGGTACAAGAACTTTTATAATCCCCCGCCCTGCCCTTCAGTGTTAAAACAGGAGGGTAAGCATAGCAGACTGAATAAAAAAAGGCAAACTTACGCTGGCATGCTGACGTTAAAGTGCACATACTGATCGCCAAAGCTTGCAGAGCCTCGTGCTTTAATTCCTGCATGTAACCCAGCAAATGTGTGAACTTCTACGTATATACAAAATATTAGGTAGCATGTAGTATTTCATGGAACTGTCTACTGCAATAGTGATAACCAGAATTAAGTAGGAGGAAGCACAACCTAAACGAAAGTAAATCATAGCACAGGAAAATCAAGATATCAACTACAGAGTATATAAGTGGAGTCTGTGGGGGAAGGATTAAATGAGAAAATTTGCTAACTGATCCGAACAACTTTGTACGCACCTTTCTTCTTCAGCACAACTTTCTGACCAGGCTGGGTCCCAGGACGAACCTTTAAAGAAAAGGAAAAAAAGAATACTGAAACATAAATCTTTGCAGTCACAAAACTCAGAGAAAACAGTCTTACGAATGAAGTCTGCACAAACCTTAAGCACAACATCCCCAGTTAGAGTCGGAACCTGGATAGTACCCCCCAAAATCGCCTGCATCAGAGGATCATATGATCAGACATCACTAGATGAGGCTTATCGATGTAAGATAAATAGAAATTTTTAACTAAGAAATTTCTGATACGTCAAAGTAACAATCAAGAGAAAGTTTCATCTATGGTTTAACAAAAGCTATATCTCAAGATTCTGAACAATGAAGAATTAGCGAAGCATTCTTTTCAAGTTCAAAACAATATTGAGGTCGATAAAAGTTTGAAACAAACTAAATCACATGTTTCTAAATTCTAATCGCTGTGTAGATTCCAATGGAGACTATGGCGACAAGGTACGTTAGATATAAGCCCCCATCCCCCTAAGTGTCAAAGCACCGAGGACACGGTAGTCGCAGTTTGGGAATGCATTGTTTTGAGTCTGCTCATATTCCAGAATAACTGGACCAGACCGTAAATAGTTTGATTTAACTGTTTGCCTTTCAGATTACAGCAGTCCGGAATCCCTCATAGAGGAATTGCAAAAACATGGGAGCAGGCTTCAGCACCAAAGGCAATGGCAATAACGACAAACTATAGTCAAGAAACCTCAAAAGTTACAGGCAATTTACAGTAACAACATTTTTAAAATAAGTCTTTTCAACAAAGGGAAATAAAGGAAGAAAACAAAAACATCCTAAGGATTCTGAGTCAAACATCTTGATTTTGACTCAATCCCCTAGACCAACAACCCAAAATAAGATGAAGCTACTTTGAAAACAATAAGATACTAATCTTGATTTTAAACTGGCCATAATTCTAATGGCAGAAGAGTTTAAGATGTGTGAAATCCTATCCATAGTGTCAGACCTATATTCTAATATGTAACAGGGCAGGGTCAGATCAAAACACAACAGCAGACCAGAAGCCATGACAGTACAAAAGCAATCCATTACGGTCGTATTCTCTTCAACTTATTGTTTTAATGGATTCAGCGGATGAACTTCAGTGTAGTTAATGCCAATTCACCATCAGATCACATCAGTTCAGTTCAAACAATTTCAGGCGAAGATAAGTGGACTTAAAAGGAAACTGCAAATTATTTACCAGGTTATATCATTTTCATATCCAATGTCACCTAATCACAAAGATTACAGTCCTGTCATGAAACCTCCATGTTCCATGAAAGAATCGGATAAGATGAGAAAATTTTACATTTAATCCATTATATTTTACAATTCTTAATTTGAAGAGGCAAGGGTTAACCAAGAAATTCCCCCAATATGGCATAATTACAGGGAGAGAAGAAAAGGGAAATAAAAACGTAATGCTGGAAACTCCACCAATATGTAACAAATCCTTTGGCAAAGCACAAAACATACAGCAAGAGGACAAATGGTAGGGGTGAGCGGGCAGAGAGAGAGGGAGAACCTGTGTAATACTCAAAACTGCATCAACATGGATGTCGGAGCCTTCTCTTCGGAATACAGGGTCTTCCCTAACCCTGATGATGACATAGAGATCACCTGGGCCATATCCGTCAGGATGTGCTCCACCACTTCTGGACACCTTGATAATTTCATCATTGGCAACACCTACAAATGTTGCAAACATATAAAAATATCTTCGTTATATATTTAATTGAGTTGTTGCAAAAAGGCAATTTCTACATGATTACATCGCAGATATACCTAAACAGGCAAATCTCTATACCATTGTTAGCTGTAATAAAGAGTAAGGTTTTACGTTTGATACAATCCCAAAATAGAACAAAAGGTTACATTAGGCTGCTATCCAATACATGTTGCAGTATCCTTTAATAGGAAGGTCCACAGGAAACTGCTACCAATTGAACCCTCTCAGACACCAATAACATCACCGCAGTGCCTATGAATTATGATGAGGTAGCTGGGGTCAGGTAAATGCAGCCTTCCCCAGTTCCCCCTATGTTAAATATGTTGGAACTATTTCTTAAAAATAGTTTAAGTGTAAGGGTTACAAATAAAATGAATCGCAACAACGATTTGTTGACTTGGGGATACAATCTTCTAGGCGTGTTTCACTTTCCTAAAAGTAGTATTTCGACCCTTACAAGAGCAACGGGTATCACGAAATCCACTTTTGAGATACAAAGAAGATTCAACAATTATTATACTTGCTCTTAATATAATAATCAATAGAAACAAATTGTGATTTTCCTTTAGGCGTTCTTGGTGTTTTCCTATAGACAAAAGCTTGCAAGACTTTATCTATAGAATGTGTTTGCAATATGAAAAATCTCATTTTTCATCTTGTTTTTCATATCATCCATGATAGGAGAAACTCCTATTTATAGAGAAAGATTCACCCCCTAAATGAGACACATGTCACTTGAAAACAACACGTCTCACTTGGAGAACAACACGTGTCTTACTCGGAGAAGAACACATGTCATACTTGGAGAATAACACATGTCATATTTGGAATGCCATGCCTCTAAAGAAGACACATGTCCCTTGGTTCATATGTAAGATATAACTTCCAAATAACCACCAACGGTAACTTCCAAATAACCATCATCAAGTAATATCAATACAAATGACTATATTCATTGTATTATTTATTTTACTTGATCTCATTGTGTCAACATACACCACACCCTAATGTTGACTACCATAGAACCATGTATATAGCTCCCTCATTACTCTAAAAATTCAACAAAATACATAAGAGGACGTTTCCGAATGACCTTGAAGCAAAATGCCTCAAGAATCACGCGGACTAACTGCTACTTCAACACAAGAAGTGCAAACAACTGCACTAAAATATTTGTAGAACGTGACAGACAACAATAGAGAGCTGCTAAAAGTTCGTAAAAACAGCCAGTTTTTCAGAGAGAGGCATTACCAGGAACGATATCCAGTCTCACAGACTTGGAGTCCTGCACCACTCTATTACCATTGCAAGATTTGCAGTGTACCTGTATGCCAGAGATCAAAAGAATTAGTTGATTTGCATAATGTCAAATTTGTTAGTGCCAAGCAATGTACTAATGTGATTTAACTAAAGAAAACATTTCACTTTGTCGTCAAGCTATACCCAAGCATGGAAGCCTTCAATTGATCGGTGTAAAAGGGTCAAGAGATTCTACTTTAAATTCTGACTAGTTTTAAACTCGTGCGTTGAACGGTTAAAATATTATATCGTACGACGTACGTAATAATAATTTTCTTTTCTTTTAAACAAAAGTTGTAGTATTATCCTTATTTTTATTGTCTCTCGTAGCCACTCCGATTACAACTGCTAAAGACAGCAATGAGTGGGTATGGGGCACAAAATGATTATATTAGGTGTGGTATGATTAAATTTTACTTTTAATAGATGTAGTTCAACCAAAAATCCTAAATTATATTAAGTAATTAAATGTTTGTTAGTTAAGATATCTTCTCATCTCACTGAATCACTTACGAAGTATTACTTTATCTTTACCTAATTTATTTATTTTTATTTTTTTACGCATTTTTCACAAAAGTCTCAATCTTGACGATATATTTCAACCGAATTCATACTTCACTTAACTTTTCAAAAATATGTGTGAATGGAACTTATATTGAAGTACATTTCGACACAAATTTATTGATACATGTATCGTAATATTCTGATATATGTAGCTCAAGTTATAACAAATTATATACGTTTCATGTAGATAACTTTATGTGAGAGTTTTACAAATATTGGACTCTCTCTGTGCATTTCTTCATTTCTAGTGCGTTGTGGGAATTTCTTGATTAATAAATGCGTCGTATGCATTTGTCAAAAGCCCCTTCCTCTTTTATATATATATACTAGTTTATTATCCGGGCCCGAGATAAATTTATTTTTTTTTGTAAACAAATAATTTTATTTTTTTATAAAACTAATAAGGTAAAGAGAAATCAATTGATAGTAAAACTTGTTTTTTTATAATAAAAAAGTATTGTGAATCTTTTATATGGAAAATGTTACTGATATGGAATGTCCAACTACACTCTTTACCGTAGAAGACATTTTGAATGAATTTTTTAAGTAAAAATTAAAGAGGTATGCCACGTGACATGGCAGATGGCTTAACTGAAGCCGATAAACGTGGTCGTTGCCTCTAACACAGCTTTTAATATATAGTATAAGATGTGGGTTGTTACCGAGAAAACCTATCAAAATCAATGAGTAAGGGCTAACGAATTAGTTGTTCAGCATATGAAAGAATCAATTTTGACTTCAACTTTCGTTAGTCACATATAAATTGTTGATCATATTTTGCTCTCACGTCCGTGAGTCTTATCTTTGTGGCCTATTCCTTTGTCTTTGTTTGGGTTGAGTTTGGTTTCATCCTTGGGCTAAAGATGTCTTCTTGGCTTAGAAAAGGAGAATGAAGAAAGAGTAGCTAGCTGAAGTTGGAAGATGGTACCACTAGCTATCTGGTGGTGTACATGGAAGGAAATAAGTCGACGGACAAAGACTCCATATTTCGCTTTTTGAAGTTGTTGTATAGTTTGAGTCAAGTGTTACATTCTCACCAACACTTGACTTTCCTCCTTTTTGGGGATTAAATTTCTCAACATGGTCTAAGAGTCTAATTAGCTTTCTTTTAATTACTTCACGCCCATTGGTGTCCTTGTAAAAGGGCGTACCCCGTTGGTGTCCTATTTGAATATATTGAAAGGCCAGCTTACTTATCAAAAAAGAAAAAGAGATAATGTCTTTAAAAAGATACCAAGGGACTGACTCAGCTACTATGAAGATCTATTGCTTCAAACAATTTTTTACTGGAGTTATAAACACCAGACCAGCGAAACTGAACAGGGAAGAATAGAGAGAGATATCAAGCCATACCGAAAAGAATTTCCCAGTTCCACCGCAACTCATACAAGTGGTTTGTAAGGTAAGAGGGCCTTTTTGCATGAACATCTGAAAATTTAAGAACAATATATCAAGATAAGACGTACACCTGATGACATAAAACAACCATGGAGAATAAGATAATACTGTGTTAACAGACCATTCCTTTCCCTTTACACCGTGTACATGTCTCTGGTTTGGTTCCAGGAGGAACACCAGTTCCACCTGGATAATTCACAAAGAACAAATATGTCAACATATACAACTAGGAGATTGCTCAAAAATCATACCACAGGGAAACGCCCACAAAATGAAATGGAGCTGAAACTCTGAGAGCCTAAATCCACAAGTCTACGAAACATCATCAAAATTCTTTTCACGTTAAGAACATAATTGAGATATGTAATAACATACCACAAGCATCACAGGGAAGAGACGTCTTGAATGACACCGTTTTAGTGCATCCCTGAACAGCTTCCATGAAGGATAACTCTAGTGATAACTTGACATCATCACCCTTTTGTTCTTCAAAGACACTTGAGAATATCTATACTCCACAATAAGGCCAACAGCTCATAAGAATAAGTAACAAGAGAAAAAAAAAAAGGCAAAGGAAAAACCAGTTACCTTTACCAAATCTTCGTGCATAAGAAATGTAAGATTAAAACTAAAAACTTTCACCACAAATAACAAATATCCAGCATGAACAAGGTATATCGCAGACTCCAAATTCACTAGATGCACTTCTTTCATCTGAAAAGTTCTCAAATCTGACTTCCAGGTAAACCAAAACAACAACCAAGCCTTATTCCCAAAATGATTGGGTCGGCTAACATAAAAAGTCATCTAGTAACCGTCTTGTGTATGCCATAAAATTTCAAAAATATTGTGGGCCATTTAGAAATATTGAAATACTTTCAAAGGAGTGTTAGAAAGCAAAAAAAGTTGGGAAAAACCACACAAAGAAAAAAGAGTCAAATTAAGTCTTCCGCATGGATAGAATCCCTCCACACCGTTCTATCCAACACCATCCTCTCTTCAAGCCCTAGGACGCTCATATCACTTATAATCACCCTCATCCAAGTCATCTAGGGTCTTCCCCGACCCCAATATAATCACTTCCCCACCCTTCTAAACCCAAAAAAACAAAAGAAAAAAAAAAGAAAAGAGAAATCTAAGCCAAAAACACTAATAACAATACTAGGAATGATCCACCGCTCAGTCACAAGAAGGCGGGATAAACAAACCTCGCCAACACAAACACAAAAACCTGCAGAGAGAGAGCTGCCAGTAAACTGCACAACATGTTGGATATGACAGCCGTTACTCTTATTACCATTAAGATATGACCATAAGTCAACTAAATGCATGATTTCTAAATAAAGTGCACAGATGTGCAGCCATCAAACTAGCTACCCCTGGGATTCACCTCGAAAATTTGTTTTTAACATCATAATCATACATATAGGGTTAAGACATCCAAATATAAAGTTTTCTACGAGTAAGTCGCTGTTTAGCAGCAACAATATACAAGAAAAACACTGATTATAAGTTTGCTACCTAGCTAGAGCATGTCTGATCATCCCAAGATGAAGTTTTCTAAGAGTAATTGCTCTTTAGCAGCAATACTACACAGGAGAAACACTGATTATAAGTTTGGTGCCTAGATAGAGCATGTCTGAATCACCCATCAAATAAAAATTAAAACTTCCAAATTTCAATGACACATCACCAAGAGTCCTAAAACCCATATGTTTCTATTTTCATGATGTAGCACTTGATTAACCAATTTCCAAGTAAGGATTAATTGGGAACAGCCACTTTTGGTGCACGAAAAAGGTTGGCAAGTCCTGCACCCCTTACCACGCTTCGTGAGGCAGGCAGTGGGTAATAATGATGACTAAGTTGGTTAAAAGACATTATACCTTTATAAGAGCAATGTAATAACAAACCGTCCATCACTTAGAGGCAGTTACAGACTTACATCCAACAATCCCTTGTTCTTTTGGCTTCGAGATCTAATGAACTATATCAAAATGGCTCTTAATAGTTAAAATCCTTTGTACTTCTTTTCTTTTAAATTAGTAAATAATCTCCCTTCCTTTTCCGTAAGTCATCAATGTAGCCTTTTTCATATCGAGGAAAGGTCCGTAGACTCCTCTACCCCCCCTCCCCCTCGCTTGGATAGGAAACCTCTAAGCAAGAACAGCCAATCTGAAAACTTCGGCATCCTATAACTACGTCAAGTCATCCCATACCACAACAGCCTCAATGATTTCACCACGTTTGTCCTGAAGATAGAAAGGTTGTAAACCAACATCTAAACTTAGTTTAAAAAAGCGCGCCTAGGCGCAAGGCGCACTGAGGCACAGCTGCAATCGCCTCAGAAGCTTGAGGCGCACCTGAGGCGCACGCGAGGCACACAAGTGTGCAATTTTCAATTTCTTTCTCTTGTAACCTTATTTATACACTTCCTTTTGCCCCTTAATCCCTTGTTTATACTTATTCACCCATTGTCCCTCTTTAAATACCAAAAAAAAAGGGTTTTTTTTTTTCAAAATATGGTTTCGTAAAATATAATTTTATTCGCTAAATGAGTGCGCCTCGTGTGCGTGAGGCGTGCGCCTTCGCCTTGCGCCTCATCGCAACGGCCCCCCAGCGCCTCGCGCCTCCTTACTAAGCATCTTAACTCTAAATCTTCAGCAAATTCCATTCATAGGAATAAAGAAGGAACATTTAAACACCATGCGTGCTACCGAAGTTGAGATATGTTAACAGTTAATCAACTAACCTTACAGAACAAATTCCATTCCAAACAATGTGATATTTAGTTGATATCAGTTTCCAGGTTTCTAGCATTAATGCATTATGAATATGTCTTATCAGATTCCACATACAATGATCCAAACATCCAATAGCCAAATGCAGCTTTGGTTGGACATTGAACGTAGCCAGCTTTGGTTTTTTTTTTTTTTTTTTGAGGTCAGTAGCCAACTGAATCTTGCAAGGGTGTAAATTCGTCTAATAGTTAATTACATCTTAGTTACAGATTTATTTAGTTCCATGAAAAAGTTTGTTCAAACATCCCAATTTCAGTCAGCTGATTATATCAGGCTGCTCGTAGGAATATCTCACACATACAGGTACTGATGTCTCAGATAACAACATTAACTACCAAATCTGGACTTAAACATGAGATACATTTGAAGATATCAATACCTGAAAACAAAAGTGAAGACGCAGCCAAAAGAAGTAACATAAACCACAAACGGAAAAATTGAAAGAGAAATCCATCCTTACATCAAAAGGGTTTCTTTGTCCTCGCATATTAAAAATATCCTGCCAACTACTGAAATCACCGTTTTGATATGAACCAGGACCACCAGCTTCCCTTCCTTGTACGTATCCATCATGACCCAGCTACATTGAGCACAATTAAAGAACCTAAAATCAGCAATGCTTTGAAGGGAAGGTTAATCCTTTTCAGTCACAACAAACAACTAAAAAGACACAATTTCCATAGCAGCATAATTAGAATTTCAATTCAGAAAATTCGTACTACCTCCATGTCTTCCAAGTCTTCCTATTGGCCTTTGGACCAAAGTTTTAGGTAAGTCCAAAGCAAGTTGGAAGGATAGGGTAGGCTAAGTGGTGAAGTAATTTGATTGGATGAAATGAGATATGGACCAAACAAAATTTGCCAAAAAAAGGAAATGGGAAGAGTTGAAGTTGAAAAAAAAAAAAAGGAAAACGGGAAGAATAGGATGAAATAGAGGCAGTAGTATTTAAGAGGGGACTTTCAAAGTCAGTGGTTTTCAATGTTTTAAGTCATCTTTCAGGTAAGTATCTAATGCTTTAATGGAGAGGTTAATATTCTTCTTTTTTTGTTGGGGGGGGGGGGGGAGGAACACGTTTCGGGATTTGCAAGCTCCCTGGTTAGGATCCATTCAAAGTCCAAATGATTTGGTCTCGAGTCGGCTGGAAATAAACATACAACCTAAGCCAAGAACACCTTCAGCGAACATATGACAATTTTCCTCTAGGTTCTTAACATTCTGTTTGCAGAAACAGCCCCACTATAAGCTAGAGTAGGGATTTGCACATCTAGACCTCCCCAGGCTTGTGTTGTGGGGATTTTTACAAGGTGGTGGGTTTATGTTGTTGTTGTTAGACAGGAAAGCTTATTTCAGATATCACATAGTACCTGGTTGGGAGGAGCTTGCCAGTAACTATTGGGGCATGAGCTTGTGGGATGGCTTTGTAGGAGTCAATGGAGGAGAAAGGTAGGGAAGTCTATCATCCAAGCCAAGAAGACTTGAATAGCAATTAAGTATGCATACAGAGTATCCCATATTGTGATTACTCGGAGAGTTTTTCTGGCAATTGCCTAAAGAGGAGAATATTTGGCCCGCCTTTTCAAATGCACAACAGGAACTCAATTGCTTTTTAAGTGTTCCTCTAGCACCATGAGAAGAGAAGACTCCATGGGGTGTCTAGTTTAGAGACTACAACAGCTCAAAGGACATTGAAGTGCAGGTTAATTTCCAAGCCACAGTGCATTGCATAAAGGTAGGATGTGTTAAAGTCCAATCTCAAAAAAAAAAAAAAAACTATGATGATGAAGCTTTTTAAGTTCAGTTATAGTTTCATTAAGTTCTGAAATAGTCCTTCATGCATAGGTGTAGAAGTGGTTGGAAAACTACAAGGTGCATAAAAGCAAAGGTTCAGATTACTGGGGAAGTGCATGGATTCAGATGATGAAGTCCTTCATGCATAGGTGTAGAAGTGGTTGGAAAACTACAAGGTGCATAAAAGCAAAGGTTCAGATTACTGGGGAAGTGCATGGATTCAGATGATGAAGTCCAGCTTGTAGCTGATGATCATACAGAGAAGCGGTAAAATCCAAGCCTATATGAGGAATGCTGCTGTAAATAAGCAAACTAAACAAAATCTAAAGCTCATCAGCTTTCGTCTCAAACCAATATTAAGCACTACTTACCTGATCATAAGTTGCACGCTCATTATCATCTTTCAAAACCTACCAAAAAATAAAACAAAAGAAAATATCTCTGAATATCTGCACAAACGCAAATTTTCTGAATAAAAATGTCCCAGTGTCAACTGGTTGGAGATGGAGGCAACAACATTACCTCGTACGCCTTATTTATCTCCTGGAATTTCTTCTCCGCGTCAGGATCATTTTTATTCATATCAGGATGATGTTTCTTTGCTAGCTGTAGCTCACACATTACCCAAGAGATGCAGAATACAAATATTAGACACAACGACCGAACAAATGATAAAGAGTTGTCAAGGCAAACAAATCATTAATTTATATACTTCAGGTTGGGAAACAGGATGGTATACACTTCCTTTTCATCTTCCAACTGTAAAGTGTCAATGATTATATATGCGCTTAAAGTATGTCAACTGAAACCATACCCCATAAAAAGCTTTCTTAATCTCAGACTGAGTTGCATTTCTGCTCACGCCAAGGATGTTGTAAAAATCTTTTGATAAAGCACCTATCGACAAAGGACAATAGTTGGCGCAAATAATCTAGTAGGAATTATCTCTTACTAATTCACACACACACAAAAAAAAAAAAAAGTTGTATACAATTTGTTTACATTCATAAAAAAAAGGTCAATTAATGGAGGAAAAAATTTCCACCAGAGAAACAAAGCTAATTGAAAGAACAAGATCAAACATAATGAAAAAAGTCAAGCACATTTCATTACCTGTGCCATGTATCTGTCTCGTACCCCCCAACTTTCCGTGTAGACCTCCAAGTCGCAGACCACTGTCATGAACTGTCATTAACAAGAACAATGAAATATGATCATCCAATCCAGCAATTTATCGAGTCTAATAGGAAACCCTTCTGCAAGTCAATACCGAATTCTAACAACTAGTTTGATCAACATAACACAAATTCAAAATGCAACATCTTAGCAAACTTTGAGTCAAGAGAAAAACCATGACACAGGAAAGAAAGTACCTTTCTGGCTTAGAACGCGCGGCCAGCTGCTCCTCACAGGAACCCTCTGATAATTCGATATCTATCACCAAACATTTCCATCAGATAATTCAATACAACACAAAACGAAGCAGGAAAGACAAAAGCAATATGATTTGCCACTTAAAATTAGAATTCAATTCCCAATCCAGCGTTTGGTAAGTCCAATAATTCATATTGGGATTGGCGTTCCAACCTAATTCCGAGCAAGGGTACAACAACAACAACAACCAAGCCTTATTCCCAAAATGATTTGGGGTCGGCTAACATGAATTGTCATCTAGTAACCGTCTTGTGTACGCCATGAAATTCCAAAACGTTGTAAACCTTTTTGGAGTAATTAAATATTTTCAAAGGAAGTTTTATAGAGTCGTCAAAATAAATTCAAAAGATTTAAAAAAAAAAAAAAGTTTTGGGAAAAGAGTTAGGGAAACCAAACAAATAAATCAAAGGAGTCAGATTAAGTCCGCCGCATGTATAGAGTCTCTCCACCTCGCCCTATCCAACACCATACTCTCTTCAAGCCCTAGGAAGCTCATATCACTTCTAATCACCCTCATCCAAGTCATCTTAGGTCTTCCCCGACCCCTACTAATATTACCACTTCCGAGCAAGGGTAAAAATGAAAAATCTAACATTCAAATCCCTTCAAAAGGCAGCGATGGCCGTGATTTGAAAAAGAAGGGGCAATATGAATTCAATCCCTAGGTAAGCAAACATGATTCTCGAATTGGAATTAGAATTCAATTTCGTCATTTCAACTTTCTAGAATAGGAATCTCGATACAGATACAATTTCCATTTTCCCAAACACTACCTAAGAGAAATCAAAGTCAGGATAATCGAGCATATAAGTTACTTACATAATTGAAAACGGTAGAGAACGATCGAGTAGCCTGCCAAAAAGAAGCAACCAGTAAAAAAAAAAAAAAAGAACATCTCTAAAAGCCTGATGATTCCATAAATTTCAATTCGTCAATATTAAACAAAACTTGTGTTACACAAGCTTTACCTGAGGGGAGCCACGGGCAACATGCCGGAACTGCAACAGGCGTTGCGCAGCCCGCCGTGAATACATCCTCTACAATGTCCGCAAGCTTCCGAAAAACTCGAAAAAAAACCACTGACATGAAATTAAGAAACATTCAGTATCATACACAAATAAAAATAAAAACACGCAACATCATAAAAAACCATCGTGCCAGTGTAACTAAAAAGTAGAGAGAAAATTCAAGGTTACGCCAAACATATGGAGTAGTAGTATCGATCAGTGAGGCAGAAGAAGAGACAAGGAAGTGAGATAAACCCTAATTTAAGAAGTCAAAACCCCTCCCGAACAGACAATACGTGATTTAATTAATCTAATTGGTGGTGGTAACGGCGGCGATAATCGAGGAAGAAAGGGAATAATTGAGTAAAGGGGGGAGGGGGAGGGGGAGAAGGGTGATCGACCGACTTACCAGCGGCGGGAAGTGGTGGTCGACGGTGGCGAGACGGTGGTACGGCAGCCGTGGGGTCGAGAGGTGAAGGAGAGTGAATTGAGTATTGCGAGGGTTTTTTTTTTTTTACCTCAACGGTTAGTTCTGGTTAAAGTCTCATACGATGTTTATGTTCATCACTTCATTTCAACACCACATTCCGTTGGTTCTAGACTTCTAGTTGTTCATATTTTGACGTTTTGTAGGGCAAAAAATGTTAGACTAACATAATTTCGAAGATAAATTGGACTCCTCCACAAGTTCACCAACATTTGTCTTAGGTGCATGTGTCACACACACATATGTGTGGGTACACGTTTTAGAGACAAAGTTGCGTGGAGCAAATTTATCACCGATAATATCAAGGGATATTATCTATGGAACTCTGAACTTCCCGCTTTTATCCAGTGTACCCCTAACTTTCCGCGTTGTCCAATCTACCCCTAAACTTTGTTGTTATTCTAATTGCACCCAGTGTTTCGTTTTTTTCACTCACTACACCCTAACACCATTAATCCTCTCGCCATTCTTTCTCTCCTTACCAAAACCCCTCCAACCCACTCCCTTAAAGAGAATCCCCATTAATTAGTAGCTCAAGATCCTTCATTGGAAGGAAGTTCAAAATTCTTCTTGATTAAGGTATAAAAATTAGTTTTACACACTTATTTATGCTTTAATCTTACGTGCAACTAAAGATCTTTAGCTAAACTTAATTAGAACTAATTAAGTACTAATTAAAAGAGTCTAATTAAAAGCTAAATAACTTTCACTAAACTATAATTACTTTTGTCAAATAGAGTCATCAATATAAGTCTCATAGAATACTATGAGTGATCTTAGCGAATACGGAGTAGGATATTTCCTCCCTGCTCAATCGTCTAATCTCATATATCATGATTTCTAAGCTAATTTCTTATCGAAATGACCCCAATATCATCACAACTAGGACAAATGCATTTTTAATGATTATTTAGAGGACGAAAAGGTCACTCGTGTATTTTTTTTTTCCGATGTGTTGAAAAGCATACAACACCTATGCTAAAACTAGCCCTTCTAGCTACACTACCTAACCTGTGAGCTTCCGCTACCTGAGTTCTATCAACTTTCAAAATAGTACAAAGGCACAACTTTCAAAATAGTACAAAGGCACAACTGTCTACCCAAGTCAAGAACTTGACTCAAAAGCCATTTGCATGTAATATCAACAACCAATTAGCCTTGAAGCATTGCAAGAAAGACTCGGTGAAAACGGAAACCCCCTGAAAGTCAAAGCGCACACTTCACTGTAAGGCTAAACATACGGCTTCAAATCCAACATGTATGGTTTAACTTGAATAACCTCCCAAACTGTCCTTGGTATAACACACATCATGATCTGCCGAATAACCTAACCAAATCCCACTTTCTTGGTAAATGCATGCTATGCTCCATCAACGAAGAGGCATAAGAAAACACACGGATCCTCGCTCAGGAAGAAACCAAGAGGGGTATTAGAATTCCCTCTGATCCTAGTAAATCATGTAACAGAGAAACGGCTCCCAAGAGCTCTTATCGACAGAGTCGTTTGGCACCTCGATGTCGACTCATCACACGTAACTTTGTGTTAAGCGAGATTGTTGAAACTTAGAGAAAAACTTCCCACTAAGCATCATAATGGTATCATGATTTAAGACGAAAACCTCTGAAAATAATTTCGTCCCAATGGCCAAAAGTATTGACAGAAATGAAACAACCAAATGGTGGTCGAGATCCAACTTACCGAGAAAAAGTGATTGCGTCCATAATCTCAAATCCTCCTTTATGATCATGAGATTTGGCATCACACTAAGACCTAGCGGACAAGCTCGCCAAACATGTGGCAGTGCCATCATTGACCAGTAAAACTAAAAATGATGCGATTAAGGCTAAGCTACCCACCCATCTATGGGGTTTGGTCCCACTCACACGCCACACGAACACAAAGAAGAAACAACTCAACAACAAAGTACAGATCTACAGGTGTTCCCTCCGAACCTTCCACTACGACAGACAGACAAACAGACACATATAACCAACTCCCCCAAATAAAAACTGCTCCTGGTCAAACTCCCCCGCCGGCGACGGATACCATGATCGCCGATTCTCCCTTCTCGTCGGAGCTCCGATCACTTCTTTATTCCCCATTTTTTACTTAAATTAACTGCCCTTTCGCGTAATTCTGAACAGTAATTTCATTTTTTTTATTCATAAACCCTCTTTTTCTTTTTTTTTTTTACTTCTCAAATCAAGCTCACAGTCGTATTTCTTAGATTCAATCGTATCGAGTTGTTTTTATTGTTGCTGATTTAGGTAATTATCTTCTTATTCTACTTTTTAACTTTACTGTGATTCGTTCTGATGTTTAAAGTTCTTTACAGCTCAATTAACAGTGTGGCGTGTTGGTTACGATTGTGATTCTGGAATTAGGTTTAATTATGTTTTTTTTTTTTGTTAGATTAGGGAAATGAAATATTGATTCAGAAATGTGAATTTTGTTCCACCTATATTATCTGTTGAGATGTGAATTGAGGTGGTTTTTGTTGAATTATAGGTTAGGTTGGTTGCGAATTTGTTGGTCGTAGGATATAATATATATACGAGACGAGATGGAGCAGCTTGTCAACTTCATTATTCGACCTCCTAGGTACGATACGATGTTCCTTTCATTTTAAGCTTTGTGATGACTAAACGGCCATAGGGTGGTCGACTTTGTGATTAGATTTTGTTTTTTTAGCTGATCGTTGATGTATTCACACATTTGGTAACTTCTTTGTGGAAATTTGAGTGTGGTACGAGTACGACTGTTTGCTTACATTTGGTATATGCTGATAATTTCTGTATCGACATATGTGGTAACAGAATCGTGAAATATTGAGTGTCGTAGAACTGTAGTTTGAACTAAGTGGCTGGCTGACCCTTTGGGGTTGGTGTAAATTCTCCTGAGTGTAATTTTGTTGCGCAATTGCCAACAAGGAATAAACAAGGAACAAGTAAACTAACCTTGACCTTGTAATGAAAAGAACGGAAAGAAAGGTTCTCAAAAGAAAAATGGTCGTTGTGTGTCACTAAAGCTGATTTACTGACACTTGCTCACGAATAGGTAGCTTGATCTCCTAAGGTGTAATTCACGTGTAGTCGTTTGGTGATCATCAGTCTTTTGGTATGACACATCAGACATTGAGGTGGTGCTGCTGGATTGAAGTAGTGATAAAAGTACGAGATTATACTGTTTTACTATAAGGGTCTAGTGAGAGGTGATGTGTTGTTACTTGTTAGTATCATACATGGTGTAGGTTTGGGTTTATAGAAACACTCAATGCGATGTGAGATCAAGCGTGGGGATCTGCCAATTTGTGAGACATTCCCTTGAGCAAACAGAGAAACCGTATAGTCTAGTTCAAATTTTTTTTGACTTCAACCAGAGGTTTTGCTGGAGTTTCCTGAAGTTTCTCCTGGAAAATTCATGCTCATTGTTATTCAGTTGTTCTCTTTTCAGTTAATTGTATGACAAGCCCCTCCCCACTCCCCCCCAAAATTCCCTGGCATGGTCTTAGATCTATGTAATCTTGCCATCAAAAGGGAGATTTTTGCCATATGCCTCAAATACGATTAGGTAATGTCGGAGTTCCCTTCATTATTTCTTTTCTCACCGCTTTCCCAAATGATGAATTCATGGTGAGCCCTCTATCGAACGCTCTCTCAAGGGGTACGGTTATGCAACATGCATGTTAGATCAATATTCTTTTCCGATTCGCTTACTTAGCCTGAATGTGCCTCATGAATTCTTAGCGTCTGGCAAACACCTTATTGATGCTTATAGTGGATTTAAGTGGGGTTATCTCAAACGTTTTAATATAGTGTTTGGTAGAGTAGCTTTTGAGCATGTTGTTTAAGAGGTGGAGAATTTGCTTTCTTACAAGTTTCTCTCACCTGCTTATTGTAACTTATATAGCTTAATCTCTAAAAAAAACTATTAAGTTACAAGTTGTTTCTGATGAAAGAACGCAACTTTCTGGTTGTGAAGGATTTATCTTAACTGCTTAACCTCTACAGCTACCCATTATTTGCGAACAGGCCCTTAGCTTTATTTGTTTATCCTAATGATTTGATTGAGAATGTTCCTTATTAATACTTCTAGAAGTATGCAAAGGTATATTTGTCAATTTAGGGGCTCTTTGTCATTTGGGTTCCTTATTGAGAATGAAGAAAGGGTGGCTAGCCGAAGTGTGGAAGATGGTTCTAATAGCGTTTCGGTGGTGTACTTGGAAATAAAGAAATCATCGCATTTTTGATGATATTATGTTGGCATACCAAGACTTCAAATTTTTGGAGTCAAGTGTTACATTCCCACTGACACTTGACTTTCATTCTTTTTGTGGATAAAATTTCTCATGATAGTCCTAGAGCTTGATTAGCTTTCTTTTGTATATGGGCGTCACCACTTGACGAAAGTTTGAATAAGTGGCATGTAAGATTAAGGGGAATTCATGTACAGATACATAAATGCAAATGGAAACCATGAGGGGTAAATGATTCCTTATTTCAGAGTATAAAGGACGAAGAGGGGTGGGGGGTGTAAATTTTCTCAACTTTGGACCCTTTTCCACCAGTGATTCAGTGTTCAAGTAATGTTATTGTTTCTTGATCAAAAGGATAATACTTCAATGTGCTCTTAGAACACCTTGTGGCTGTTTGGTTCAGCATAAGAGAAGGTAGACCCGAATGCAAAGCTAAAGGAAAGGAATAAGAACGGCCTCTTATAACCTTTCGTTTAGCATTTCGCATACGCAAATTTCTCCACATTTCCCACCATCTTAAACAGTCTTGTTTGTCGAGCTATAAGTGCTGCAGTTGCAGCAACTACTTAACCTTCTTGTCCACTTCGTCATTGAAAATATTCGAACTTCTCTAAATATTATTGGAGCTTCATCTTCTTCAATTTTTTTTTCAATGAGAGTAAGAAAATTTTATAAAATGAAAACTTTCGAAGTGAAGTGATGGCATTACACTTTGCCTTAAATGCACCTTTGTTACAAAAGCCATAAGCCCCCTAACTATAGTTGTACTACTTGCTTTGTAGATGGTTACTGTTATGGCAGAGTTAATGTCATGGAATGATTTACAGTCCAATTATATGCTGGCTTATGTTAGAATCATAGGTAGTCAGATGCAATCGAGTCCAATTGTGTCTGGAAGATGAGAGATGAAGCTTAAAATATTACTTATTCTGACTTTGTTGAAGACTTACTCATTCAAGGATCCTTGAAATTACCTAGTATTTTTTAGAATACTCTCTACTGCATCTCTCTCTCTATGTTTATTTGACAGTATAGACTTAATTGGCTTATCTGTATGAATGTCCTGCAGAGCAGAATATATCCCCGAGCATGACCTTTTGGATCAGGAGTTCTTGCTGAAAGGGAAATGGTATCAAAGGAAAGATATCGAGGTAAGCCGTTGGCCTCAATCTAGTCCATTTTACTTTGAAGATATATCGTTTGTGGGTTATGAGCTAAATAAATTTGTAAGCGTTGATCACTCGTAAATAACCTATAACTTGGATCACTCTACAAACACATGATACTTCTTTATTTCTGGCTTTGGTTAGAACGTCAAATTTCTGAATTCATATATTGCTTATATAGATACTATTTCATTTGTTGAATGGTGGCATGTTCCCCCAGATTCTCAGTTATGGTGTACTTTGTTTATACTACTTTCATTACTACCAATTAATTCAGAAAACTTGTTTAATTGTTGAATTGTAATTGAATTTTTCTCTTTTCTAATGGTGGCTAAAGTTCTTGATATCATGACACTGGATTTTATAGTTCGGGAGTTGATTCAAAATTGAGGGACACTAGTCATATCTTGCTAATTACTTTTTACTTATACTTCTTTCTTCTCTTTTCTTTATATAGATGTCTCTATGCCTCATTGTTTATTACCCATGCTTAGTTTTGGATCTTTTGGCTGTTTTTCAAAACTTGAGCCAGACTAAATTGTGCCTGTTAAAATTGCAGATCAAGAACAGCCGAGCAGATATTCTCCAGTGCAGTCACTATATACCTCTTGTAAGCCCTGAAGGGAAGGCCTTACCTTGTGTTATATACTGCCATGGTAACAGGTTAGCTACATTTCGTTTAGCGCTGAACCTTAAGTATTGTCTGAAAAGAAAAGCTGGCTCTTATGTCTATATTAGATTGGCAGGAAGGGTTTATATCTGATCCAACCTTTGCCTTTTATTTTATTTTATTTTCACGAACTGGGTTCAACATACACTTGGTTAGTGTGGATTGACTTAGATGGATTTCTTGTGGAGGTTGGTATTGTTGTTCTCATTGGCATAACACTGTGACATTGCATCTGATTTGATTGTAGTAGTTATCTCGGGTGTACATGTTTGCCCCTGCAAGTCAGGTATTTGTTATCCAGGCTATTGATGGGCTTTATCCATGTCCCATAAGTCTGGGTTGAAGCTTAGGGGGTGGGGTATATGGTGTCCAACTGAGCAGTCCTGGCTGTGTGTGGTGTATCTTCTCTTATGGGTCGTGTATGATGCATTTAGATTAAGCAGAATGGCAGGATGTTCGTAGGAGACTATCAATTTCGATGAATTCTTTAGCTTCAAAGGTGTCCTGATGACTGTGGCCCATATAATTTCGAGGCTCTTGGAACTATATTTGCTATGAAAACTCTGTTTCTGCTAATGCCTTTTGTTTCTGCATTATATCTGGAACAAGAACATTTATCACTCTAAATTTTAGTTATATGATATACGGAAGTACTTAAAATGGTTCTTGGGCTTGAAAAGGCGTCAACCTTTCTCCATCTGCTGAGCGGACTTTAGGTAGTTACAACTCTTAGAAGGATGGTAAAGGAATATCTGAACAGAAGTTGAAATCATAAACTTAGTGCAGATCTCAAACTGTTCATGGCGAATCTTATATTGTGCACAAATATGATTTGGAATCATCTCTTGATCTCTAAATCTATGAATTGGAGACTATTTGTGTTTGCTAAAGCTACTTGTTCTCTATGCCATCCATTTACAAGCAATCTTAATATATCTCTTCTGTGGCGAGCTGTGTGCGCTTGCTCCTTTCAATGTGCGGCACCTTTAGATAGTTTAGAATCCATGTCACGTCCTTGTACTCTTTTGAAGTTGTATTCATTTATTTTTTAGTCAATTTGCTAACACCCAGCTCATGCCATTTTGGATGCCAGTGGGTGTAGGGCGGATGCCAGTGAAGCTGCCATAATATTGCTGCCATTGAATATCTCAGTTTTCACCTTGGACTTTTCGGGCTCTGGACTCTCTGGAGGAGAGCATGTTACCCTTGGGTGGAATGAGGTGACTTGTTATACATGGGATATAAATGTATAGTATAGCATTTGTACTTCCCCATATATTATTTGCCCTCTTGTTGGCACGATCTAGGCTAGTTCTTCAGTAGAAACTGTAAAGCTTGATTTAATTAGGAATCTTTGGCGGTTGTAATCATGCATTTTCATCCAAGCAATCCCCCCCTCCCTCTTACCTTGTGTGTGTGGGGACCACTGTCATTTTAGGATGGAGTTAATTGTCTTGATTTGACTTTTACAGAAAGATGACCTAAAGGCTGTTGTTGAATATCTGAGATCAGATGGAAATATATCTACGATTGGCTTGTGGGGCCGTTCTATGGGTGCAGTTACCAGGTTTATTTTGCATCTTATCTAGCTCCACTGGTGGTGCTGGCGATTCTGGCTTGCCGCAATCTCCTTTATCCATTCTAAAACTGTCTAAAATCATGCTGTTTTTATTAAGTGGTTTATCATTCTGTTCCTGTAGCTTAATGTATGGGGTTGAGGACCCATCAATTGCTGGTATGGTGCTTGACAGTCCCTTCTCAGATTTGGTTGATTTGATGATGGAGCTTGTAGATACCTATAAAGTTCGGATCCCTAAGTTTACTGTAAGTGACTTCTTAAAGTCTTCGCCATTAGAATAGATCACTTTATTTACCAAGATTATAGTGTTTAAGCTCTTTTCTACTCCAGCTCAATTAACAACTCTTGACATATGATAATAATATACGAATGGCTTTCTGAAATGTGCATGCTGGCAGCTGGAAGATCTATATCTATTGCTCTCTAATTCCACGTGTTATGATGCGCTTTTGGGCAATTGTAACCTTATAGTCCTCCTTTTACACATGTGATGACGTGATGATTATCTCTCGTGAACATTTTGTCTACCTTAAGTATGAATTGTGAATGAATTGATTGGTGTCAATGATAACATTAATTTATATTATAGGTAAAATTTGCCATTCAGTACATGAGAAGAGCAATCTTGAAGAAGGCAAAGTTCGACATAATGGACCTGAACACCATTAAGGTATTTGTGCCTCCTTTTAGTTTTGATATGTTTGCTAATGGACTTCACACTGCTTAAAACCATGTAAAACAATATTTTATTTATATATGGGGGTTTGTTTCCCTTTCTGTCTTTCTGCCAAACTACTACCCTTTCTTTTTTTCCGGAGAGCAGCTACTAGTCTCCTACTAATATGGTGTTTTGGGCTCTGTTTGATGTCTCAAAATATTCAAATGGATATGGCTACTGCATTGAAGCACAATCTATTGCAGAAGAAGTTAGTGTAGAACATAGATATCTGCAAATTCTATGTTGAAACTTTGTCTTATTAATTCTACTACGGCTCTTCTTGATTAGAATACATGCGGTGTTTTAGTGCCTCTGCCTCCTTGTCTTGGTAAAAGCAAAGCTCAGGATCACTTATAAACATTGAAAAATGTGCCTTTTTGGCTCTTTTAGGAACATATACGTCTTGTGATAGAATGATCTTGGTAAATTTCTTTCACCTGCATTAAGTTTATGTAAGGCTCTTCTTGGTAAATGCACTATGAAAATTGTATCAAAAGTAAGAAATTGAGTGAGCATTCTTGTATTGGAAAAAACTGCTACAGTCTACTTCACTTTACGTGTGTACCCCAAAAGCCTAGCCAGGATTGCATACTGAGAAATTTGCAGTTGCAGTATCCACGTATTGCAATTTTGGGTTGTTTTTATTTTCTGTATTGTGTATGCTGATTATGGTTTTTAATTGGTTCATTTTCCCATTTCCGTTAAAATAGGTGGCAAAGTCTAGCTTTGTACCTGTGTTGTTTGGCCATGCAACTGAAGACGATTTTATTCATCCTCACCATTCTGAACGTATATATGATGTGTACATGGTAAGTCTTCAACCCTTGTCTTTTCCCCCCTTTTTCCTAACACAGCATTCTAATTCTCTGATACTTGTCTGTCTTTGAAAATGATTACTAATGTGAATCTATTGCAAGTATTATTCCTATTATTTGCATCGTAATATGTAGTTAGTACTTCAATACTGAGCAATCAGCTTGTAGTCTGGAGTGTTAACTTTTTATTTGACGTAAAGATAGCGGCCCTGCTGGGCATTTGAATATGATAACTGACATGCATGTCCCAGTTGTGCCAAGTCTACTAACAGCTTCACTCATGATTGCGTTTTAGTAGCGAGCCATTAGCCTGTATGCTGGAATGTTAACTTTGTATTTGACTCATAGATAATGGCCCTGCTGGGACATTTATATTGCGGTAACTGACATGCATGTACAGAACGAGCTAAGTCTACTAACAGCTTACTCATGATGTACCTTTTTTTTGGATAAAACTGATCAACTTCAGTCAAAATAGCAAACAGCCCACTGGAGGCTTAACTGCACCACTGACTGTAGAAATCAAGTGAGGAAAAACAGTCTTGCCAAAACGTTAGTAAGAGAGCTTGAAAATACCGGCATCAAACATGAATAAGAGAGTTTGGTGGTGAACTTGGAAAGAAAGAAATCATCGCATTTTTGATGATATTATGTCGACAGTCTTGACACACCGAGACTTCAAACATAGGTTTTGTGGATGTTGTATAGCTGGAGTCAAGTGCTACGTTCCCAACGACACTTGACTTTCTTTCTTTTTGTGAATAAAACTTATGAAGATAGTCCTAGAGCTTGATTAGCTCTCTTTTGTATATGGGAGTCACCCCCTTGGTGTCTTTTTGAATATATTGATATCCTATCTTATAATAAAAAAAGATAGCCTGAGAGCACTGGCATCAATCAATTAAATTCTGAACCCAGTCCCAAGTCCCAACATGATATTGACGCTTTGTCGAATTAGCAGCCATGAGCCCATGAGTTTGTAGTAGCTGCAACACTTTTTTCTTTATCTTCGCATAACTTGAAATTTGGTCAGATTGAGTAATTCCTGCCCCCTTCCCCTTTGTGCTGGTAAGTTTGTCCATAAAATGATCATGGTTCGATGAAGTTTATAAGTAATATAACCATCTGCTGATTATTCTTATGTTCTTAAGTAATGTCAGTATTTTTTATGTAGGGTCTCTTTGGCAGAAAGTCCCCTTTCCTTACGGCGTGACATTGATTTTTGACTTTTGTTCCGACTAGATTGTGGAATCTGCTTACAAATATGACTTGCTTCTTAGTTCTGTAGAGGCACAAACCGTAAAGATTTTGGATAAAAGTTAGTGCTGGTTGTGGTGATCAAAATGAGGCCGTAACCACAGTAAAATCCAACTTTAAGCTGAGATCTTAATAGTCACATAAAGATGTGTTGACTTTCAAGTTTCAACACGCAAAGACAAATTACATTGACTCATCTAATTTCGTTTTTGGATAGTACGAAAAAGTGTTCTTTGAATGTTGCTCTTCTCATATGTTATTTATGTGACTATGACAGGGAGACAAAAATTTCATCAAATTTGAGGGCGACCACAACTCTCCACGGCCTCAATTCTACTTTGATTCCATAAGCATTTTTTTCAACAACGTTTTGCAACCCCCGCAGGATGAAGTTCCTGTAAGCTTATATGACCCAGTACACGAGTACATTGACAAGGTAGATTACATCTTTTTATTCTGATGAAATTATAGTTTGACGAACGGCAAATAATTCTTTTGTTTTTCTTTTACCTCTTAGGCCACTTGGAATGCGTTGCATGGAATTGGTTATGGGGGCAGGAAATCGCCAGGTGCATGTAAAGGCATGAGTTTGTAGCTTCTTTCTTGCATATATCTTTTAATGATCTGATCCAACCAAATACTGAATTTCCTGACTCTGGCTTTGTACTTCTGTATATGTGTAGGCCCTACCACAAGTGGATCTGGGGATGCTATGGAGAAGCTTCGCTCCAAACGGCCAATGAGCCGTATGGAGGTAAGTGATATGATTGATATACCTTGCATATAGATTTTAATAAAAACTGGCAAACCACTGGGCACTCATTCGATTGGGCATTGAACTTGCTAATGTTGCATATTTTGTGAACATGCTTTACACTGTAAGGGATGACCATATAAATCACAGCTGAACTTTTATATAGTAACACACCCACTGTTTCCGTGTACTAAATAAATGTTATATTGATGTGTTTCTCCAATTTTCTCCATATCAGGTGCCTGCTACTATGACCGAGGGTGATGAACTTCTTGAAGAAAAGGTAGATATCATTTCTGGCATAGATACTATAATTATCATTGTGGCTCAATTTTCAAATCTAAATGTGAGCTTAGTTCTTGTTTCTTTTTGTTCTTTTGTTGGGGGGGGGGGGGTGTGGAGGCTTCTATGCGAAAGGGTAAATTGGGAGGAAGGGAAGATATGTATATAAAAGGAAGAGATACTAGATAGAGTTGAAGGAAAGGGGAACATAGACACTTAACAGAATACAGGTTAACTCCCCCGATTTCCTTTTTCTTGTATCTTCTCCTGTCACTTTGTATGTTGTCTTACCCGGTCTTGGTGAATCCCCATATTCAGGGTTCTCCCAAATGTTGTCGTCTTATTGCGAAAATTCCCGTTTGCAATGAATGGTAAGATGAGAATGTGTAATCTTGTTGCAGGATGAGGCTGCCAGAACTGAGTCTCCTTCTACAAGTTCCAGAATGATTAGCTTTGAGTTGGCGAACGGTCAGCCTTATGGTCCTCATGTTCCTATATCAATCGATGATGATCATTATATCGAATACCCCCTTGATGCTTCAACTGACTTTCCTCGTGATGTAGAGGATGAAGAAAGGGTCCGTCAACTACTTGTCAATGTTTGCATGCACATGCTCTTTTTTTTTGTAACATCAAATCCTTTTCGATGTGATCATTTCTTAATTATCATATTATCTTCAGATGGTGATGGAAGCCATAATGGAGTCTCTAAAGGAAATGGAGGTGAGGCAACCATCCGAAGAGTCACCATCTTGTGCTGATTCAAATACTTCGGCGCATAGCCCAGAGAATCATAAACCAGATATTTCTGAAGATAAAAGCAGGTGTGGATCATCAAAGACAGATTCAAGTTTCTGTATAGCCACAAGTGCTGATAAGGTTGCATCTCAGAGCACTATCCCTAATACAAATGGTTCTCTTTCGGAACCTCCACATCTTAAAGCAGCTTCACGAGATTCATGTATCGGAAATGATTCTACTACTAAACATGTCCAGGCTGTGGGGTCGTCTGATCTGGACCCTGGTGACGGTACCAAAGCTACGTTGACCGTAGTGAAAAATTCGACTGGCAATATTATGGATGGCTTGTTTCGTCGTCGAGATTGGAATATCTTTAAAAGCACAAAATAGATACATGCTGACTTTAACAGGACTGTATACTCTCATTGTTTGTTGCAAAGGATGTCCAGCTTGAAAAACGAACGGGACACACTAACAGGAGGAAGTCACTGTCCGGTCTTTTCTTTTGTGTTTGCGTTTTCGACCAATTGGTCATGTACTGTAGATTTGTGTCCTAAAGTTTGAATAGGAAAGGTAAATGTGTAGGAGTGAGTATTTGATTCTATGTACTGGAGAAACCAGCTATTCTTTGATGTGCATAAGTAAGTTCCCACGTTGTAAATCCATTTTCGACCATTTCACCTATATCCCCCCTTCCTCAGAGTATTTCTTTGTTGAAAAAGCAGTCCTTTTCTTATATACCTGTGTCGTCAGCGCTTGATGAAATGTCTTTACACTTAAAATACGCAACTTGGAATGAATGGCATGCCTCATCGTGATGAATTGAATCGTTGGCTCGTTGCCTCTACACTTAGTCATGGCGGTAACGTGTCCCCTTCAAACGTACGAAGTTTCATTTCTGGAAGTACACGCAAACAAAACCGTTCCCTAATTTTAGGAGTCCTCAAATTAAGAATATGTTTGGTTGAAGTTCAAGACCTGCAACAAAATTGACATCGTAGAACAAAAGGGAAGTGATAGCTTGCAATGCATTTCATTCCTTTATCAGTTATTTGATGTGGGTTACTTTGACACATGATGGGAGAGAATAGGCAGGCTCGGGCTGGTACACTGAAGATAGAAAGATCGGTAGGCATGGCCTCTCAACATCTTAAATCAACAATCAAACAGGCTCCAAAAGCGACCCTTCATTGCGAATCTGTTACACACTAATTGAAATTCAATGACAGGTATAAATGGATGCTTACACATACTGAACTATCAAAAACCGTGGGGCCGGGAGATGTATTCTATGTAGTTTTTATCAGATCAATAATGCAGTTACAATCAGTACCACAACCCTCCTCGTAGACAATATGTAAATAAATACCCACTAGAGGATAAACACCCTTGTCCGAGTCTCGGAAGACCTTGCTGAAATAGTTCATATGGCACAACAACTGCATCAAAGGATCGCCATAAATTAGAAATTCTATTTTATGGTGGTTGACAATTGCTAACTATATTATGACAAGAGTGATCAGTAAAATTTATAACTTGAAAATAGTGTATGAAAGAAAGCTTTCAAATAAGCCCTTTACCATCAGCACCCAAAAAAAAAACAAAAAATAGTCGATTGATACAAAAAATACTGTTTTTGGGCAGAGTTAAAAGTCGCAAAGCACTGCTGTCCATAATGGAATCGGGCATGAAAATAATTCAAAGACACCAATAAAAAAATTCGATAAAAGATGGTCACCTATAAGATGCTTTCCATGCTTAATTCCATGTAGGAGCAAGGATCTGGAATGTCGAACTTCTTCAAAACCTTAAACCACATAATAAACATTAATCATCATCACCACCATGGAACTTATCACACTACAGAAAACATTATGAACTAAACTAGAACAAATCCTGCTTTACAGCAGCTGTGCATTGCTCTTGGATACAGCAGCTATGTTTCGCATAATTCAAAGTACTTGAAGTTTGATAATTCTTTATTCTATGGACAGCGGACATAGATGGTAACCACTAACCAATATCATACTTCTGTTTGTAACTATTAATTAGCGTATATAAAGCTCCTAGGCTAAGGTTATAATCAGACTTGCATGCTTTTAGATTTTTATGCCAAGTTCGTGCAGTGGCCTTTTCAGAGGAGCACGTGGCATACAAACTTTAAAAAATTATTATAATAATTCAAAACATCAGACAAAACTTAAACCTGAACATGTCTAACCATAACCGTAAAAGGTAGCCACGCAAAATTTAAACATATATATCTGAACAGATGAAACCACACAAGATCTCAATGGCCACGCAATTCAATTAGCACCATAGTTTGGAGGATCTAGGAAATACCTCAGGATGCACGATACCAAAAGTGCCTATGTTTTTGCCTTTATATATAATGTTGGCTTGTCTTTTAGAAAGAAATTCGGGTTTCTTCAGCATGCAAAAAAGAAAGAGTCAGATAATAACAACACATGCTACAGTTGAATAAATAGTAGATGTCGGTCTCCAAAAAAAAGAAAAAAAAAGAGTAGATGTCCATTGCTTACATGTGCAAGTTCTATGTAGTAGCCCGACTTATCACCAACAGTTACAAAAGGAGTTCCAACCACCTCCATAACTCTGTCAAGCAGGGAGTGTATAATCTGCAGAGATCAATAAATAGGACATCAGCTTTGTAGTTCAAATTCCTGCACATTATCAAGCCAACTTACGCACAACAATCAATCTAGGACCTCTAGGTTACCTTGGTTACGCTCATCTTTTTTCAGGGTTGCTATAGCATAACCCATATATACTAACTAACTTAACCATACAAACAGATGATATGTTTGAAACCAAGACAAAGATATCAGATCAAAGATGCTTCACCTCAAAGCCAGAGTCACCGTCACAGTGAATTGCTGCAAGTTGACGATGGTTCACGGCGCCGACATCATTTGTGTCACTTAGAGTGACTACGTCCCCAACTTCAAAAAGCTAAACAAGATAAAAAAAATTAAACAAGGCCAGCTATCAGCAACAGAATGCCTAACTAATATTGACGCTGCCGCAAGAAAATATTTCTAAACTGAGAAACATTATTACAGGTTAAAAGCACCACACGAGAATCAAAAGCAGAAGCTAGGGCATGTATGCAGAAAGGATTTAAAAGACACTGTTAACTTCCAACTAGTTTGGACATGAAAACTTGGAGGCGACGATAAACGGATATTTACCGTGGGAAAAGAAAGGGGAATAGGTGATCTATATTCCCTATTCTTCTACGAAACACTATCCTTGAGGACAACATGTTTTTACCAATTTACTCCAAAATAACAGGAGGTACAATCCCTATCTCCTCTTTCTGCAACTTTCTGTATGTTGTTTTATGTTAAAGGACACCAAGGGGTAATGCCCATGTACAAAAAAGGGAGAATGCACAGAAGGAGAGGTAGATTATTATCCTCTGGAGAACAAGCTTAATCTTATCACCAAAAAGCAACTATACAGCTTAATAAAGTGATAAATGAACTCTTGACATGTAAAACAAAATCATAAAAGATAAGATGATACCTTTCGATAGAGCTATAGAAATACCAAGTGTTTTTTTTTTTTTTTCAAGTTGCTTCACTTTTTTTTCCAAAGAGAATAATACCACCAAATAGCCAAAGGAACCGTGTAAATTTCAACAATCAAAAGCTTTTCAAACTCTTTTAGAGCAAAGAGAAAATCTATGAAGCCAACTCAATCCTAAGAGGCTAAGAGACACATGGATAATACCACAAAGACGAGACCCTTTTCTCGAAGTTAGAAAGATAGAGAGACAGAGAATGTATCAAGTGATAGCATGGGTTAAGACCAAATGTAACAACATAGGTTAGAGAAGAATGCCTTCAAGGGGTAGACCAGCAATGATCTGCATTCCATGAGCGAACACCAAGCTTTGAAATGCTTCAAAAGATGATATAAAAATAACACCTAAGAGTCGAAGCAAATCTTGTTACTCAGACGAGCAATAACTACCTTGATTGGCTTTGGGTGATCTTTGTTGTGCCCTACTGCTTTTAGGATACCTGGCATAAGACTGCTACGAACCACCTACAAACGCAAGCACAGATCATATGAGAACACACGACCTAATAGGTTCAGAAATACATGTAGATTAAATTAAAGGAAAGAAATGCACAGGTCTGACAAACCAAAAAGCTAAATGGAGGATCCTACTTTTCAGATAACAGGAACAGTTCAACAAGTAAAAGTTTCGGGCAGGATAGCACCATTCGATAGCAATGAAACCAAGGGATCAATATCGTGACCCAGCCCCCAATCAGAATTTGCAAGAACACTGATTAACAAATGATCCATAGAGAAATAATCCAAATGTCCTTCTATAACTGATGGATACGTTGTCCACCCATTTGACCCCTTGCAATTTGCTTGTTAGTTGTTTTGATTTGAAGGTGAATGAAAGTATTACCATTTTGTCACAAGTATCAAGGGAATGTATAAAAACTTACGAAAGCGGTGACACACATCCGCAAACGAGGGGCATAAGCCCATTTACAGAAGAAGGGAAGATATAAAAACCCAGACCCTTGGACTCTCATGCATAATTTTATCCACAAAAGAAAGAGATTAGCAAATGTTGATTTGAAGAGATTGCTAGAAACTAAGTATACAACAATCTCAAAAAGGAGAGTTCACTTTGTCACAGAACACTCATTCACCTAAAAGTAAACATAAATTCCTCTCCATCCATGTGTTTATGATTGTTCCAGCTATGACACAATCAAACCCAAACGAACATCCAAATACATCACCAGATAGTTAAATCCTCGAAGAAATCATAGTCCATACAACATTGATCCAAGGCTTGTTTATCTTCTTTATACAGTCACAATCACAGAATGCCTAACTAAGGATGGTTGAACCCACCCATACCAAACAAAGATGGGACCAAATTCCAGGGAGAGATAACAAGTACACACAAAAGAATGTCAACAGTGGATTATACCGTGCTTTACACAAGGAACAGTGGCTTAGCAAAACTGAAATGATGATTCCTAAACATGTCATAAGAAAAATTTCTCAAGAAAAGCTGTCTATGCAAAGCTTTGGAAGGGGCCCCTATTTCTGAACAACCTTAGAAGGGAGAAATGATTTTTGAAGTCCACGGATAATCTTGACACAGAAGAGTAGTTGTCTCAGGGAACCAAATTAGGGAAACGCACCACCGAGCATTCTTATTTCCAAAGTCACAATAAGAGACTTGATAGAAACTTCCTCCCAATCATTAAACGGTTTAGAACAGTTGACCTTGGAAAATGAGAGTACTATCATTTCAACCTACTGTCTGTAGAATGTGACCAATCATTTCAGGCAAACTCAAACGGAAAGGTGATCAACCTTTCAGGACAGAGGAACTATATTCACATGCATCTCTTTTTCTTTGATAAAGAATGGCTTGGAAAGCTCGATTATCTTTCTCCACGACCCACAAAAGGATGTCTTACACTACATATCAGTAAATTACGATTATAAATACTAATAGGGCATGGAGCCGCCTTGGGCTCTGGGATATAATGGAAGAAAACAAAATGGCTCACAAAACTGTCTGCTTCTTGTATTGTGAAGTAGTAGTCAGCGAGTGCGATTCTGGAAACAACGTTCATCATGGGCCATTTGTAAGCAGCCTCTCTTTGATTTCAACAAAGGGAGAAGGCTTGTGTACATGCAACCCCCACTCCTTTACCCCGCCTTATGGTAGAAGAAAACTCAATTCTGGATCCATATGGTTTCACCTAAAATTCTGCTTCTAAATGATTACGAACTTGAAACAACAATTGAGAAATTTCTACGCAATTTGGTACATTTATGTAGCGTTATCAATTGAGACAAGTTTCCACAACATTTTCAATCCTCAAGTCTTATATGTATCATAAGAATAAACAAACTTAGAAAAGTTATTTGGTTCATGCACAACACAGACACAATAAGATTAAGATAAAAGGCCAGATTCCATATTCCAAGGGAGAAGCATTATTTCCAATTAATAGTTTCTTTGTGTGCAAAGACAAACCTCACAATCAGCAGAACGAGGATTTTCAATAATAACTTCAGCTGATGGATCATCTCTGCGAGAGCACAGTATCCAATTCAAGACCTCTGTAAACCCTTTCATTGCAATCTGGGATGAACAAACGAGAAAATAAAACAATGTGTCACATGCAAAAGAAAACAAATAGCATAGACACGATGTAAGTTTGTATAACATACACATAACACTCCACAATGACTAAGCAGACAATAAACTTCTCAAGTACAAAAAACAAGAGACATGAAGAGGTAGCACCGAATACAAAGCAAAATTTAGCACAGATTCCTTTGCAGCTTGATATCTGATGCAAGTTCATGTCATGAATGTTATTTTCCATGAATAAGTGGAGAGTGCAAGGGAAGGAGGACACATCCTTAAAAGTTTGTTTAATGATACATAAGAAAGATCCAATTGACAAGACAGCAGGGGGGTTTGCCGCCAATCTTACGTACGAAAGGAGGGCCTGAAAGAAAAAGTTACAGCCTTGGACGGCCACCACTAATGATTTGGCTGCAGAATAGAAAATGAAAAGACCACGAAGTGATCAATGACTGCAAGTACATAAATCCAGTTAGGTAGTGCTTGGAAAGAAGAATTTGAAAAATTGTAATCATCTGAATTCTATCATTTGAAGTGGCAATGTCAAGTACGAAAACACCCAAACAGTGGAAACAGGCAAGATAGGAATGAGAGTAGGTTAATTGATGGAAAAATAAAAATAAATAACTTTTCAACAAGAGAGAATCAGTTTAACGAAGTATCAAAGGACAAAAGTAAAACAGAACCATCTTAAAACAAGAGGTCCAAATGGTATGAAGAATGAGTAAAAACAAGAGAAAACTACAAAGAGATTGTGCAGCAACAAAGATCAGCAAACCATTAAATTTCACATGGAAATTACATATACGAAGCAGAAAATCCGAGAACCAAACATGCAGGAACAGAGATCATTGTAATAATATATGACAAAGTTACCTCGCATCTAATGAGATCCGTTGATTCATTCAATGACAGAGGCTTTACGGGTTCTGCCATCCTAGCAGGCATTCTAGTGGGAATTTCGTTGTACCCAAAAGCAATCGCAACATCCTTTTCATAGAAGAAAACTGTCAATGTTTGCCTGAAACTGATAAGCAACTTAATAAGCAGCTATGCGATAGAGGTACCTCCATCACGTCACATGGATGAAGAATATCACTTCGGGTAGGAGGAACAGAAACACTAATACTGCACGGCTTATCAACTGGATCAGACTTCTTGGCGTGCAATTGCATCCTCTTCAACAACTCCGTAACCTGTTGTTATACAAATAGAATGAGTTAAGCATCCACTGTTCATTTAAAGACTAGCACCGGCGGTGTAATTAGCGATATACGGAGTATGTAAAAGGAAGAAAATGGATTTGAAAAAAGTTAAGATCAGTGGTCAAGGTGCAGCTATTAAAGCGACAGAGCATCACAATCATCAGGAACAAACTGGGAAGAAACAACCATAAAGATAGCTACATATTATATGAATAACCTGCTCCATACTATGAAAACAGACAAATCGCTTTATCGATAACAATTTTACCAATAAATGATAGCCCTGTAAGGGTATACCTCACACGTCCACTAAAACACATTTGTTTCAAGGCTAGTGCCCTCCTGCTGTTTCTCGATAATCTTTTTTGAGGAATTATGCGAAATACTTTTAAGTTACACGTGAAACCGCTACCAATGTATAAATCTTTAATAGGTACAGTAGTAGAGAGTGGATTCAGTCACAAAGAGAGAAGCAACTGTACAACTTTGAAGAGCATTCAATGTAACTTTATGGCACATTAATGGGTTACCAACCAAGACTCATCCTCACACGCTTCCACAATAACAAGAAATTCAAACATTTACCAATCTCAAGATACAGTGACACTGCTACATCTCATGGTCTCGTGCAATCACTTGATACGAGATTGGAAACTATTTAAGTAACAACTTCAGTGAACAATGTAATATTAGGATTCATAAAATGCCTCCTAGATCTTTATTGCTCGACAACTTGAGCAGAAGAGTATCACCCTTTTATCTTTGACTTTCATTCAAAAATCATTCAAAGGGCAAGATTGGGACTGAGGAAAGTATCCAACATGACTGTCTTCCTCACAATTCATGTTTTGTAGCTTCTTAAGTCAATTTGGTAGAAATTTAAAACATTCATTAGATAATGCCCATAACAAAAGAAATTATGAAAACTACAAAAGATAGAACAGAGTCAACATGGACAACATTCTCAACTTATCCAGAAGGCAATTAAAATGGTAAGACACTAATATGACAATTTCTAAGTTTCACAATGAAATAATCCTGCATTGGATAAAGTAGGCTTAATACGAAATAAAGGCGAGTACCTCATCTGCCTCCAGTGAGACTCCTATCGTCTTATTTATATAGGGCAGTGGCACATCCATGTCATAGAGCGATAGATCAGGGCAGACATAAGACTTGCCATCAGAGTAAACTACTTCAACTGGTTTAACTTCATACTTCTTTTCGCAGTAGACTGAGAACATAGTAACCTGAATTTAATAATAAAGCCACATCAGCCAAAGCTCAATAAGTTGCACACAAAAAACTGAATTCGGTGGTACTAACCATAGTGTTCAAAACTATCTTGGCCTTTGTCAAATCAGTGGCTGTACATTCGATGAAGACATTTCTTGTCTTCAGAGTGATTGCTGAGTGCGCACCATTGATAATTGGGGGTAAAGACAAAACAGTTCTGCGGACGAAGAATCATTTTGTGGAGTCAGAAACATGTGATAAACAGATATAATTCACTGCAATCCACTGTTTACCATGTAATTATACTTAAAAATAGATGGAAAACATAATTGGCAACTTCCGGACAATAGTGGACTAGTATTTTTTTGGTTCTGTGGGGGTGGGGATATGAAGATTTGACCCCGGGACCTGGGCAGGTTGATATCCTAACCACTAGGCCAGCCTTGATCCCAGGACAATAGTGGACTAGTGACAAGTAATAAGGCCATACTTCAGCTTTTATGATATACAACCTAAACTGTGCTTCACATAACTGATAACAAAAAGAAAGACTGGGGATAAGATTTTAGAGACCAATCCAAATGTGTAAACATCCTACCTGTTACAGTCATAAATCACCGGAAACACTGGTGAATCTGCAATTATATGCAGGTACTTCTTCAGCTTCAAATCTGACTGTTATAGAACAAAAAAAAAATAGATCACATGAAAGACGCCAACAACCTACGGCACATAGCCAGATACAAAGTGGAAATTCAAAAGTAAAAAAAGCAACTAGATTTTACACAATGAACCAACAAACAAAACAAAAATGAAAAAAAATTACTAACCTTGTAAAACTCCATCAGTTCATCAGCCCTGAATTTTTTCACCTACAACGTAAAAGCTGATTATAAGACACGTCACCTACGGAACACAATTTAAAAACCAATGGAAAAGAATGATAGATGAGATAACTGAGGTTTGGCAATGTTCCTTAAATACACTGAACTTAGGCTATCCATCACACACTTCAAAGGGGATTTCACATGTAATTACATCTCATGACAGCCACTGAATTAACAACACAAGCATAACACTTTGCCAACCTCCACACTACCAAGAAAATACAATTGTACAAACAAAAGGGCGTAACTGATCCACACTCTCGCACCATCTTAAATGTTCACAATATCTAACAAGACTGTCAAAGAAAACATCTCTTTGAAATCCCAATAGTGAGGACTTCTACACAGGAGGAGTTCCCAAAAGTTAATTATGTAGTAAAATGAAGAAATGGGAGCTTCATGCAATCTAGATATTTGATATCCACGAGGGTGCATTGTAGCCAAAGAGTGATCCCTTACTCAAACATCCTCCTAAAATCTCCCCCTCGCACCTATTCAACATATAATATAACTAGCTGGAACAAGCGACCAAACTTTGAGTCACAAAGTTCTAAGTACACGCGAGTGTTACAAGTGAAACACCACGACTGACAAACCATTACAATGAAGGTCATATCTGCTTCTAATAACCAGTATAAGACAATGCTATACAGGTTCGCTTTCAAAGGAAACCCCCATAGCTATTACCTCACGAAGGATACCTTATATGAAACTAGACACTTGGAAGGAAACAAGACACCCTAAAATAAACCCCTTGGACTTCAGGTCTTCAAACTTAATCCTAACTTATCAAGTGATCCTTAATCCTAACTTATCATGTGATCCTTTTCTGACCCCAAACACAAGATAACTGAAGATTCCTCACTGATTGCTCTATATCATTTGCAACTACCGCCAGAAAGAATGGACAGAATATTCAAAGCAAACGCATGGTGATTCTCCCTTTGAAAGAGAGATAACTCAGATAAGTTGTTTTCCAGTTGTCCAAATGTTTGGAAATCTTAGAAACCACAGATCCCATAATGTAAAGGAGCCTGGATAACCACCGAGTGGTACACCCACGTAAGTAAGAGGCCATTGTTGAATTTCACGGGCTGCCAAGTGCCAAACCAGCAAAAGCTTGAAGAGCACATTGCTCAACATCAATACCAGTTACTCCATATTGCTCTCATACAATCCTTCTTGGGGTGTTATTGAAAATTCACAAAAAATTGAAATTAAATTATAACAATAAACAGGAGAAAGGATTAAGCTTTACCTGTTTTAAAGGCACAAAATTTATTTCCTGAGGTGGCAAAGCCTGCAAAAGAGAAGAGATTTATAGTAAACATCACAAAAGGCCTAAGTACTGTCCTTTATATTCATGTACTATGTTCATGCCACCACTAGTTCAGTTTTTGACTCAATATCCATCCTTAAAACTTGAAGAATTTAGGACAAAGTCCATAATTGTGAAGCACAATGACTTCTATTAGTTTTAGGAATGCCATAGAATTACATGTTTATTAATGATCTTCGAACATATTGAAGGTTTTACTGAGTTCCTTATTCCTCATGACGATGTCATAGTTCCTAATCTTCCTGTGGGCAACTAGACATCTAGGAGAAGTCATTTTGCACGAGCTAGATAGTTCTTTCCACAAAACATGGGTGTCTTGGATAAATGTAGTTAAGTGGAAATGATATACAAACCTCAATGAGGGAAAAAAAGGTTATATACCTCGTAAGTGAAAGGGCCTTGAATGGTATCCAAGTCATGAGTCCCAATAGCAACCAAGGTTCTTCGACTATAATAAGACAAAACACACTTTTTAGTAAGCAACACTATTCTGGTTCAATCATACAAGTATACAAAGAAAAATAAATATTGAGCTATGCCCCACCCAATTTACTTCTGTCAAACAGGTAGCCTTTTACGCTCAATCCAATTTTATGATGGTCAAAAGATTCACAAAATTCAAAGTATGCAAGAGGCATATGAAATGAAACTGCTCACTAGGTGCAAGAAGCAATTGAAGAACATAATAAATGTGAAATACAAGATCAAGTGTATAGTTTCAAGTACTTAAGACTAAGGTAGTAGCAATAAGCTAATGGGTCACCTCTATGAGGCTGTGCGTCAACTGTAATTCCATCCCTTTTAAATCTTTCACTTAAACTACATAGCCACGTGTAAATAGAAAGATAAAGAACGGTCTACATGCACAAAAAAAACCCGAGTAAAAGCAAGATTAATTACCGGCAGATATTCTGATGTAGCCTATCTTGAAGATCGATGAAACTGTTATATCTAGCTTCATCGAAAGTTACACCTCTCAAAACAGCACAAACAACATATGGCCTGATAGAGCCCGTCTACAAAACAAACAAAACACAATACTCCTCATACAATACATAAACAAGCCACCATACTCCGAAACAACAAACTCCCAAAACAACAGACAATACCTCCGCTTTCACGTGCATTCTCAGCATAGAGCCGCTGCTAACATCAGCGAGTGAATGTTTCGGTATTTCTTCCAGCCCTAAGAAAACCCGTAGTGCCAGAGCTAGCCCCTCGAGACAAAGCAAATCATACCTATTTAAACCACACATTCCCAATTTACATTCAAAAACATCGGTCGACTCATACCTAAAAACACTGAAATTGCATATAATTTAGCAAATAATATACCGATTGGCAGCGACTTCAATTTTGTAAATAATTTCTTCATCATCAGCACACCCATCCTCCTCTAAATGCTTCTCTTTCCTCATAATCGCTTTCTCCGTCGTCTACAATACGCATCCCCGCCCCGCCCCGCAAATTAAACAATCAGCATACATACATACAAACATAACCAAGCAGAAATTCAAAAAAAAAAAAAAATCAGCAAATAGAAATAAATTCCTTACAATGTCATCGAGCTCGATACCGAATCGGAAGCATACATCTTCGAACTCCTCATCCGCTGTAAACAATTTAATTATATGTAACCAAAATTAAGAGTACAGTAAGACTAAATTTGACTGGAACTATTAAACGAATTGCGTAATTAAGAAGATGAAAAGGTGACGTACTGTAAACTTTGCCAAGGGCGGCGAAAAGGCGGTCCTTTCCGACGCTGACGGTAGGCATGATGCAGTTCGGCGGCGGCTGGAGAGGAGCTAGGGTTGAACGAAGCGAAGCCGACCCTGCTAGTGTCGAGGAGTTGGGTAAACTGAGGTGACGTGAACAAAACGACGGGCCCCTCTATTCTATTTGGGCTGCAGTTTTTGAGGGGCAGCGGAGCAAATTTAGAGTAAAATTGGAAATCAGATGGGGAAGGGCATGTGATCAAATACTAAAAAGTTGAATAAAAACCAGTTATAATAAAAGGAAAAATTGCGAGATGGCATCTTATAAAACAATTTTTTTGCGAAACTGCAACTTTTATGTTAAATTTTGCGAAACTGTACATTTTTCTCATTTTCGAATTTCGGCCAATTTTGACCACTCTCATACATTGAAATTAAAGGTGCGATCTTGCAAATTAACCTAAACAAAAGCTGACAAAAGTTGACACGACACGACAATACGATACGAACCGCACATGAACATAACGAATTTATGAGTGTATCGATACGAACGAACACAGCATTTTGGCAGCTGAGTTTAGAAAATAACCTCAACAAATTCTCGGACAATTTAGAAAAGAAATGGAAGTAAGGCAGCTCTTAAAAGACAAGAAGTTCTGGTTCGCTTCCGCCTTAATCGCCTGGGCTGCTGCCCTTCAGGTAACCAACTTCTCATATGCTCATATATACCCTTATTACCTTTACAATACTTGTAGTATACTTTTCCAGATTATTGCTGTTATCATGGTTTTTTAGAGATGAACCTGACAATCTCGTTTATTATTTTGGTGGGTGTAGGGTCATATGATGTGGTTACAAAGGCAAGAATCTTTCCAACAGAAATTTGGTAATTTGGATGACACTGATGATCAGAAGACCTTGGATTGATTTGAAGTCTTTGAGGTAGCTTTGAGAATTTCTTCTCTTCTATTTAATTTTTCTGGGTTTCTGGGGTTTTTGGGGGTTTTTAATTTTAATGTTTTAGACAGGATTATGAGAAAGTTTGTATTTTTGGAGTATGAAATAAGATTGTTTTTGAGATCATTTCTTCTGCTAGAGCATATTAGGATATTGCTGAGTAAATGACGATGCCAATCGCGAATTTGCAACTTTAACTATTCTAATTTTGGGTTGAATGAGAAAATTTACATGGGTAATATTTGGTTTGAAGTTAAGTTTGTTGACTTAATGCTGGACGACATGAACACTAACCCTGTTTATGGTCTAGTATGAATGTCATTTCGCAAGTATTTTTGATAAGTATGTTGCTTCTCGGTTCTCACCTTTTGGGTTTGCATAATAACTTGCATCTTATTGCCTTTTGTGTGTGTGTGTGTGTGTGCGTGCGCCCGTATGAATGTCGTTTTAAAAGTATTTTTGAGAAGTGTGTTGCTACTTAAGTTTGTTGGATTATTGGCCAAATTAAGTACATAGTCAGCGCCAGATTATTAGCGTACTCAATAGGTGATCTTCATGGTGAGATCATAGATAGTCTGAATAAATTTTAGTGCTTTGCATTTTCGTAGGGGTCGCCTTTTGTAAGATTGTCTTTTCTTTCCCCCATGGTGGATGAATTAGACTAACTCCTAGTGTGTGTGTGTGTGTGTGTGTGTACTTAACTGGCCAATAATCCAATCAGCAGCATGTTCGACATCCCCAAAAGCTCTAGAATTCCTTTCAACTCATATCATGTATACTGATGCTGCCAGGCTTGCACAATACTACTTAAATCTCCAGTTTCTAGTATGCTTATGCTAACACCATTGCAATTCCTTTCAATACTCCAACTATTTCTTTTGGTACGAGTCCAAGACTCCAAGCCACAATACTCTATATGCTCTTACAAATTGGCAGCGGATAAATAGGTGAGGACGATCTTCTCCTGCTGCCTTACACACGTAGCACCTTCTAACCATAACCATACCTCTCTTGTCAAGTTGTCAACTTATGTAGGAAGGCAGTTTATAGCTGCCAGGTTAATAATAAAGCTATGTCTTGGATAGTTCGTAGGGCTCCAGACTACTCTGTGACCCTGTAACTTGCTATGGGCCTGCCTGAAGAAATTATAATTTTTTTTTAATCATGAATTTTCCTCCTTTATCCCATGACAATAGAACTTATCAGCTGAGTATCAGAGTCTTGAGAATGAAGAGTTTTATCTCTAATCATCAAGATAACTTTCCAATTCTCTGAATAGTTTCTTCTCTAGACATTCGAAATGTTGGTGTAGTGGAGTTTACAATCTTTCGTCCAATTAAGCCATAATCCCTCCTGGTTAGTCTTGATTTTCCAAATTGACTTTGCAAGGAGGGATTTATTCCATGCTAAGACCTCCCTGATGTCCAACCCTCCTGATCCAGGAGAACAGGAGTTCACCCAGCTTTTACATGCCAGCTTCCTCTTACCGTCAGGTATACTCCAAAGAAAGTCCTTCCAGCTTTTATTGATATGATGAAATATGTGCATAAGAATAAGAAAACTCGTGCACCAAAAATTCTCAATACCAACAATAAGTCAATAACTGAGTTTATGAGCTCAGCTTTACCCGCATAGGAGAGCACTTGAGATGTCCCATGATGAATGCCAGCCTTAATTTTAGACAAGAGCCCTGCGTACATGTCGGAAACTATCCTCCCAGTATTCAAAGGAATGTTCATCAGAATCTGATTTTTGTACCATAGAGCTAGCCCCTCCAAAGTAGATCTCAGTTTTTACCTGGGTTAGCATGAAGCCCTGAGCACTTTACGAAATTATCAAGACATTTTGTTGCAGCAGCTACTGAAGGACAGTCTCCCCTTGTGAAAAGCATAAAGTGGTCGGCACCTATGATGCTCGGACTCGTTTAGGAGTGTCTCAAAAGGACTCGGATCCGAGCGTCCGACTCTTTTCATCTCAAAACAAGGGTATGGGGACCTGGTCAACATGAGGATACTTTCACAATTGGACACTGTCTAAGTATCTAAATTCCGAATTTGGACACGAACAAGTGTCCATATTGTGATGATGGACTCGGACTCTTTTTGGCAAAAAATGAGAAAAAAAATTAAGAAGAAAATAAAAAATAAAATAAAGTAAAAGCTTTTTGATTCAAAAAATCTGGTAATTTTTAACCTTTTGGTTTCTAAAAGTGATTCAGCATAATGAGGAGTAAAAAAAGGATGACAATAAAATTTGTTCGAAATCAAAGTGTCCATTTTAATGGTTGACCGACCGGACCCTGGATATGGCGGGTGAAGACTCTCATATATCTGGAGAGAACCTCCATGCTAATTTCTAAGCACAAAAATGTTGGGCGGCAAAGTATCACTTTACTGCCATTAATTTTCATAGTGTGTAGCTTATAGCCTTTGCTGGTAATTGTATTGGTTTTGATGATTAATGCATAGAAAGGGATTGTTGCTAAGACACTGGCAACAAATTAGCGCGAGCTAGATGTCTGGGTAGCTGACAAGACATATTGTTCTGTGGACATTAAGGTTAGGCATAATGACCCTAAGCTACTCCTTAATTTTCATGCGTGTTTTCTTGGTATGTGAAGTTCTAAGTCTTCCCTTTGTTCTCTTCATCAGAATCTTCTCAGAAAGCATGGCGTATGGTGACTACTTGATGCCTTGCGAAAATTATCTCGTTCTCTTAAACAGTTCGACCTCCAAAGTGTTGTCTCATTCTGTTTTAAGTGCTTAGCGTACTGAGTTTTAACAAATTTGCAGTTTGGATGTCTGCCATATTGCTTAATTGACTGGAAGCGTAATAAGATTTACCAAAGTGAGGCCCCCTAGCCCCTACCTTCTCCTCATGCTAGAATCGATAAGTGAAACTCCTGCGAGATTGGAGCTCATGATTTCAACTATATAAGCATAACTGAGCACAAGACGAGTTCGGAAAAAGCATAGCATTGACTGTGAAGAGTGATTATCATAGGATCATTTGTAGATTTCTGGCTAGACAATTTTTATTGAACCCTGATTGTGAAGCCGAAAACTTGACAATATTTTCGACTCTTTGCAGGCACTGATAGTGATGTTCTCTAGTTTTGGTATTTCATAAAGCAAATAATTAGTTGAAGGAAATGGGTGATGTTAGATACACCCATGAATCTGTAACATTCTTAGTCCAATAAACCTTCGTATTCTTGTCGCGTAGGCCTCTGCCTCTCGTCAGCTATTCTTTGTATAAATGCTTCCCAGTTGATGAACATTAACTCAAAATCCAACGACACGCTTTCTCTACTTATGTGCCTCTCAAATTTGGTATTCAGTGGCTTAGGTGCGTGCAAGTTTTCGGTGTTCTTTGTTGCTTTTGCACCCCCTTCTAAACTACGGAGTATATTGTACTTGAATCTTAGATCTGTTCATCTGTAATTCAGATGCTTGCAACGGCAAAGCAGAGTCGAATGCACGTAATTCATGGTTTCTTTAAGAACTCTCCGATTCTAGAACTTGAAACGAGAGACACTCATATAAATAAGTAAGAAATTTGTTTGTTTCGAGTCAAAATTTTCACCGCTAAACCATTTCATTTACTTAAATGAGTTGGAAACTCTTTAAGCTAACCTCGCTAGTTTTGTGTCATTCCGAACTCGTAGTTGTGTCATTCCGAACTTTTAGTTGGGTCAGTTCCCAACTTCCGATTGGGTCAATATCGAGTTAAACAAAATTCAAGTCATCTTCGGACCAGGTTGGAGTTTGAATTCGTATAATCAATTTCGGGTTTCAAGTTGTTTGGACTACTCCCTCCATTCGCCTATGAACTCCCTACTTAAGATTTTTTTCTTATTTGTACGTATAAAGACCTAAACACAATTACTTGTTCATTTAAAATGCATGTGGGACATACCCTTATGTGTAATTTTACATCAAATGGACCCGAAAACTCATTTTTTTTATTCTATTTTTCTCAAAAACTGTGTTCCATTTCTACACGTTTTATAGGCGAACGGAGGGAGTATCAATTTCAGGGGTCAAGTAATTTCAGATAGAAATAAGGAAAGAGAAATCAGTAATTTTTTGTCTACATATAAACCCTCTTGTTCTCTCTTTCTTAATTTATCTTTCCTCCCTTCTCAAGTTCTCAAGCTTCTGCAACACTCCACCCTCCTCTTTTCTCATACTCCCTGAAACCAACATCACCTTCATCCCATAAATTTACGATACAATGGGTGTTAATGAGCTGCCAGATGAAGTGGTGTCCGAAATAGCAATGCGATTGAACTTAGAAGATGTGGCGTGTCTCAAATGTGAGTCTAAAAGATTGTACAAGGCCATCACCGAATGGGTAGATGATCTGCCCGTTTTGTACGCCTCATTTTGATAGCTTTTATTACATTTTAACGATCTAAATGATGTATTTTACTCACTATTGGTGTTGAGTATCGATTCGCACGCTTCATGTAATTTTGGTCGTTTTATGCACATTTTGGATGCGGACACTTTGAGGTGCTACTGGAGAAGCGCATCCCGAGATATTTGGCGGGCCGCATTAGAAGATCGGCGGAGCGCCAGAGAAATCGAAGACGGAGACGCAGAGATATTTCGCGGTCCGCGCCAGAGGTCTTGGCGGGTCGCGGTAGATAGTCGCGGTCCGCGACCAGCTGCTTGGCGGGCTGCGAAGGCCGTATTTCCTTAAATCGAATTTTCTATTTTCCGTTTTTCTAAAACTCTATATATAAGAAAACCCCCGACCCTTGTTCATTATTCAGACTTTTTAGAAGAAAAGAAGGGGTTTTCATGGATTGTACAAGGAGCTAAGTTTATTATTTCTTGATCTATTAATCGAAGCATCGCATCGACAATATCGTGAGTTTGATCTATTCATTTTATCGCTTTCAATTATAGTCTTATCTTTGGTGTTTATTCAATACAATTATCTTTTGTGATTGCTAGGTGCGCAACTAGTTTATTGCTTAGATTGATTGTTTGCTAGTTCTAATTGATCAAAGGAATCCATTGTTTGATTGATTTTTACATCGTAGCAATCCCGAATTCATTGATTTGTATGTAATCATCGTTAGTGGATTAGGGCAAAGATTTGACTTACATGTTAAATACGAAACGTGCGTTAGTATTACATGTCTCTATCGATATTTCTCTAATTCTATTGCTATTATCGAATTGAACCTAATCGTGCGCTTAGTTATTTGGTAATTAGGGTTATTAGGTAGTGCCGATCACGCCTTTTAGCTATAATTAAGGAGAGATTTGGGAATTCTGTTTCCACGATAGAGTAATTGAGATTGATAAAGGAATAGTGGTAACTAGGACCGATTAGTTAATGCGTTGTGGAAATTAAATGATCAAGCTCCGCTTTATCTTTGAATTACATTCCGCGAATTGCTTTTGTTCATTCTAATTACTTTGCTAAACAACAACTTTAAATCCTCCATTACTTGTGACTTGGCACTTAATTCATCACATTTGACAACCCATTTCCCTGTGGATACGATCCCTACTACTGTTGCTAGGATTTAGGATTATTTTTTGGAGATAATCGCGACTTTAGTCTCACCAGTAGACCCCCACAAAAAATGACATCTTTTTTTTCTCGCACTATCCTAGACGACCTTGGTCGTTCTGCGTCACCTATACGCTACGATCTGGTTCCTCCGGGGGAAATCAGCTACTTAATCATCAGCCCTAAACGGGAAGTTACCACTTATCAGAGGTAAGGCCACCTACATTGTTGCATGTAGCACAAGCCTCATCCGCTGTGGTTATGTGACTAAGTTGGAAACCAACGCATTGTTCGTGTCGAACACGATGAACCCCTCTGCGGAAGGGTATGAGAAGCGCAAGGCTCCGCTCAAACTATTTAACCGAAGGCGATTTGGAGGGGTAGGAAGGAGGAGTTTGGTGTATGTGGAGTTTTTTGTTCACCTTCATCGTAGGTTTAAGGGTTGGAAGCTCAGTGATTATAGGCAGACTGATTCGACATGGAATCTTGTGTATGACGTTTCGCTTTATGATAGTCCTAATATCCGTGTTGTTCCTCATTCTGCTCGCATTTTGGCCCTGCATCCTTTGAAGCCTTATAATGTCGTGATTACTGATGGGTCTTATGTCTTGTCCTTTGATTTACAGACCCTAATGGAACATGATGTGGGTCTTCTCGGTCGAGACTCATTTGAATTTGTCTCATTTATTGTTTCACATCAGCCAGTGACATGTCCTAAAATCTTGTGCTCCTTGCCAAGATAATCAAGGTACATCCTCTTTACTATTGTAATTATTGAAGAAGATTGAACTTGAATCAAGCTTTAACTTGGTTTTTTTTAAAGGGATTACTTGGTATATAATGTTACTTATAGGTGTGAATAAATTTTTTTGCGGTCACGTTTTAAGTGATCATACTGTTGAGGAGAGCCGTCAAGCAGAAGGACCGACCCATGTCCATAAGTTCGTAAGGTTCTATCCTATAACCAATTGGCAATAGGTGGAGTAACCCACTACCTTATAAACATGTTCCACCCACTTCTATTTTCCGATGTGGGACACATAAATTCCCAACAATCTCCCCCTTATGTGTGAGCTCATCCACTCCCCCTTGAACCAAACATCGGGCATGCCAAACCACCGCACTATTGGACCTTAACACCGCCCTTAACCAATACACCACCATGCCATCGAGCCATGTGTGGGCGCCCACATGATTTCGCTCGGTACCCGCATGTCACCCGTGTATTATCCCAAAAGGGTCTTAATTAACTACACTCGCACCCACTCCATAAGAATCCGCATTCGACAACCCATTCTTTTTCCAGGAGTCCTTGCGCGTACCAGTGCACCGTCAGTTCCAGTCCATATTCCATAGCGCAATCCGTACCACCAATGGGTCCAACGAGAGCGACCGACCCATTTCTTGGTACAACCATACCCAAGCCCAAGTCGAACCATGGGATCTGATACCACTGTTGGGGGGAGCCGTCAAGGGGAAGGACTGGCCTATGTCCATAAGTCCGTGAGGTTCCATCCTGCAACCAATTGGCAACAGGTGGAGTAACCCATTACCTTATAAACATGTTCCACCCACTTCTATTTTCCGATGTGGGACAACCGTTTACACATAAATTACCAACAATCTCCCCCTTATGTGTGAGCTCATCCACTCCCCCTTGAATCAAACACCGGGCATGTCAAACCACCGCACTATTGGACCTTGACACCGCCCTTAACCAATACACCATCATGCCATCGAGCCATGTATGGGCGCCCACATGATTTCGCTCGGTACCCGCATGTCATCCACACAAAATTGTTGGGTCGGTTACCCATATCCAGCCCAAGTTTGTTTTGGCAAGTGGTGGCCCACTTGGTAATTGGCTTAGCATACTTTGTGTTTAGGAAACAAAGTGTGTCGGCTAAGCTAAGGCTATAAAGGAATTTGATGATTCCTTGGATTTTCTATTAACGCACGACGAGACTCAAGAGCGGACAATTAAGCCTCTTGATCTTCGTGTGGTACGTACGTAAAAAATGAGTGAAAATATTAAGGGCTCCGTTTTTGGTACGTGGTGTACACGCCGGTGTGAATAGACGATCGAATATTGTATCGTGGAACGTTCGCGTGATTAACAAATCTGGTGGTTGATTTGGGCATCAGCGTACGGTCAGTACAACGGTTTCGTCTACACTCGGGACGATTAGTACATCTATTTAGGTGTGGTTTATCTGTAGGAGTATTATTAATTGGTGATTATTAATTATACTCGGAAACTAGGGGTAGTTTATCTTTGTTGCTGATTTGTAGTGTGTTTCGAATTCGGTGTTGTAATTCTAGACGATGGTTGTACTGGTGCTATTTTATATAGTGGAATTCAACGGTTTTGCTTGTGGGTTTTACTTCCGGAGATGGAGGGTTTTGCTCTGGGTTTAGTCCTTAAAATCTGTGTCTCATCTTATTAGCTTGCGTATTTTCTACTTTTGTTTGTTATTGTCGCTTGGTTTACTTCTGTTGCGCGTGGGAGATTGGTCATATTTCCCAACACATACATGTGTATTTTGGCATTCGTTTTTGATGGACTGGGATTTAGTTTTTACCCAGTTTAATCATACGCTGCTCCTTGGCTGCAACATTAGGAAACTTGACTACCTTGTTCCGAACCCCAAGAAACCATTTGTTGCAATTCTCGATGGCTCTAATGTCTTCAACGACAAGATGGGGCTATCATTGAGGCTTTGTTAGCTAAGGATGTAGTTCTTTTTGCTTGGAGCGAGGTCCCTCGGGGAGAAGGCGAACGTCAAAGAAGATCTCTGCTCCTCCCTACTGATATTATTTGCAAACAAATAAAGCTTGTTGGTGATGCTGAGAGTAAGGTATGTAGATTGTTAGTTGTAGATCGGATGCAGAATCAAATATTATCAAGTACTCCGTAATTTGTCTTGTGACGAATGTGGTCTCATGGAAGCACTCTTATAGGTTGTGCCTTCCTCTGTTATCCCTCTACTATCTCCGTTTCCTTTTATGCTCCGCGTCAGGTAGAATGTTTGGTCATGAATCGGTTGAATTACCTAAAACGTTACGTGACACATTGAGAACAGGGTATATGTTCATCTGTTCATATTTAAGATTGATGACAAACTGGCCTAAAGACGTGCATCTGCTCATAGGGCTTGCTTTCTGTTAATTAAGGAATTACTATAGATTTACCTGCTCACTGGAACACAGTAAAAGTGCCTGAACTCTAGAAGGTATCCCTTACACTGGCACAAGCATTATCAGCAGGGTTGAATCATGCTTGAATGCCTCGCACAGTTTACGTCATTCTTCTAAGAACACTCTATCTTTTGCTATTCTATCAGCCCCCCTCTCGGCTTTTAAGCCTCCACAGCCTCGATATTGCACTGGCAGCGTCTGCTGTCTTTTTCATTTGCTATCCAATCCGACTTCGTTTTCTTTTCATCATCAAGATTGATTTCGGTATTTTGCCTAGCTCAGGTGCGCACAATTGTTGCTTCAAAACAAAACAACTTTTTAACAAGAAATTTAGATATGCCTATATCTTCCCATGTTGTGATTTAGGAAATTAGGGTTGTGTATTATGTAAAGTTTGTGTCGTATTGGTAAATTTCCCATAGTCGTTATCTTGGCCGTCAAGTCACGTCATGTATATATACTGTCTTCATGATCAATGAAAACACACAATTTTCTTCCTCAAAATCTCTTCTATAGTCTTGATTTTATCATGGCATCATCGCCTATGGTTGATCGATCCTAATCCTCTCCTATCTTCCGCATCTCGTCCCTCTTTGTCGTCCTTCAAATACTTATACTTATACTCTGCTCGTCGTCCTCCCAGTCGCATACCTATAGCTGCTGTCCTCTTTTCTGGTCGTCGTCTTCCCTGCCGCATACTATAGCTAGCCATCCTCTTTCTCTTCGCCTGTTATGACGAAAGGTGGAACCCCTTGGTGGTGCTAGCAGCTCCAAGCCCCAACTCATCCATGACTCAAGCTCCATCTACTATCTCCACCCATCAAGGATAGGTGTGTCATTAACAAAAACCCCCTTGCAAGAAACTAATTATGATATTGAAAAAGCCGTCGTCAATGTTCTTGAAGGTCGTAATAAACTCGGCTTTATCAATGGTGATTTCCCCCGTCCTACTAATGAAACCACCCCTGAATTTCTTGCTTGGAAAGCCAACAACGCCACCATCTGCAATAACTCGGTCCACAAGACTCTTCAGTCTAGTATTGCAAGTTATAAGATTGTTGCCGACTTATGGAAAGATTTAAAAGAACGATATTCAATCAGCAATGCTCCTCGCATTCATCAGCTCAAATCCTAATATCACAATCTACGCCAAAAAGGTCAGTAACTCATTGCCGATTTCAATGAATTCAGAGGGTTGTGGGATGAGTTATACAGCTCCCAAGACCTCACTTGTGGATGCACGTGTGCTGCTGCCCCCAAAATCCAGAAACGGATTGACACTGAACAAACTCGCGCCTTCCTCCTCCACTTAGAGATGATCAATACAGAATCATTCGGTCCCAAATCCTCGGTATGGAACCTCTGCCCACTCTCAATAAAGCTTATTCACATGTCGCTCGTGAGCTGACCCATGGTACTATCGTCCACAATCGGGATGATCAGAATGATGTCGTCACCTTTGCCACTCAAGCTTCAGACCCGTTGTCTTCAACACCTCAACAAGGGCACTCGTCTTATAGTCGTCCATGGTCCATTTTGCTCTAATTGTGATCGTTATGGTCATACCTATGATACTTGTTATGAACGAATTGGGTTTCCTGCTCCGGGTCGAGGTCGAGGCAGTGGTCGCGGTCGTAACAATCGGGGCCGTGGCTCTTCCCGTGGTGGTTTTCAGTCTAGTCAAGGTCGCCCTTCCACCCTTCACCAGTCGTCCTCTGTTCCTCACTCAAGCACAACCCACGCGGTTCAACATGGTCGCCTGTCGGACACCCCTGCCTCGTCAACCCCTGTCCCGCTAACAGGCTTTTCGGCTGATCAGGTGACCCGTCTCCTTTAACTTTTGGATCAGTTACCATCCAGCGAGCCATTAATGGGTAAGCTTACTTCATCCTCTGTTTGGCTTCTAGATAGTGGAGCATCTCATTATATGACGGGTGTTCAGTTTATGCAAAATGGTGTACCCATCTCATCGTCCCCAATACACTTAATTACCTCACGGTGAACAAACGACGGCTACCATGCAAGGCTCGATCACATTACAATCCGGATTGGTTCTCCAGAATGTGTTATTCGTTCCCAATTTAATGTGCAATTTAATCTCCATTGGTAAATTAATTGCCCAGACTAACTTTCTTGTGACCTTTAATGGTCGTTTATGTGTAATTCAGGACCAGCTTGCGAGGCGTCTGATTGGGCTGGGTGAATATCAGGATGGGGTGTACGTATTTCGTTCGTTGTCGTTGCCAGTACTATCCTTCTCCACAGTTGCAGAAACTACCCTATTATTGCATCGTCGTCTTGGTCATCCCTCCGTACCGCATTTATCGTATTTACCTAATGCTAGTTGTAGTAGTCAAGTCAAGAAAACTCTAGCTAGTTGTGATATATGTTTACGAGCCAAACAAACTCGCACCAAATTTTCGTTAAGTATCAATAAAGCTTCTCAAGCATTTGATTTAATTCATTCTGATTTATGGGGCGCTTATTTTTTAACGATCGTTGATGATTATTCTCGTGCGGTATGGGTTTACTTGCTTAAAGAAAAAACGGCACTGTATCGTTGTCTTCAAAAATTCTTTACCATGGTCAAGACTCAGTTTGGCAAAGGTATTAAGCAAGTTAGGTTTGACAATGGTCGCGAGTTCGGAGGTGGTCCACTATTAACATTCTATGAGCAACAAGGTACTCTTTATCAAACGTCTGTCGTCGATACTCCCCAACAGAATGGTCGGGCTGAACGAAAACATCGTAATATCCTCGAATTAGCCCGTGCCTTAATGTTTCAAGCCTATGTACCAATTTCTTTTTAGGGTGAATGTGTGTTGTCTGCCGTGTATCTAATCAATAGAACTCCCACGACACTCTTGGAAGGTAAATCTCCATATGAACTTCTCTACGGTCAATCTCCTTCCTACAATATGTTACGGGTGTTCGGTTGTCTTTGTTATGCTCATACTCGTCCTCGTCGCAAGGACACGTTTGGTGAAGGCAGTCGTCGTTGCGTGTTCTTGGGTTATTCATTTACTCAAAAAGGGTGGAAAGTCTACGATTTACAAACCCATGATATATTCATGTCCCGGGATGTGCGCTTTGCCGAAGATCAGTTTTCGTTTGCTCATACCCGAATCATAGTCATCCTCAAAATCAAGGTCGCTTCCATATGCTGATCTTCCATTTACAACGCCTGCCCTTAATGACAGGGGAAGCTCGCCCTCCCCTGACCGGTCCAGGTCTCTCACTCGTACGTATCGACGTCGTCGTCGGCAGCGGACTCTCTCACCGACTGCCCAACTTTCCCCAGTCGACCCTCATCGTGATCAGCCGGACATTCAAACTTCATCATTGGCCGACAATGAAGTTGTCGAGCGCACCTCAACACCATCCCGTGTTTCGACAAGCTCGAGTGTTCCACCCCCTCCGGCCAAACGTGTTCTTCGTCCTCCTCCGTATCTGGATGATTTTGATTGCACTACATCCGCACACGTTACACACCCTATCGTCGTCTCCTCACCCTCGTCCTCAGGCTCCTCAGGTATGGTCTATCCCATAGCTAATTATGTCACTTATACGACCTTCGAGAATACCCATCGTTCCTATATTGCAGCCCTTACACTCCATTCAGAACCACGATCTTATAAGGAGGCTGCAGCTCAACCGTGTTGGCAACTTGCTATGCAACACGAACTCGACGCCTTAGCACGAAACCACACTTGGGATATTGTTCGTCTTCCTCCAGGTCGTAAGTCCATTGGGTGTCAATGGGTGTTCCGCACTAAACTGGTACCATTCAACGTCATAAAGCTCGTCTAGTCGTCCTCGGTTATCATCAACGCGAGGGGGAGGAATTTGCAGAGACTTTTGCCCTGCGCCTGTAGCCAAATTGGTCAATGTTCGTGTCTTTCTTTCAATAGCCGTTGCTCATCATTGGGAGGTTCATCAGCTCGACGTCAATAATGCTTTCTTACATGGAGATTTACACAAGGAGGTCTATATGCGTCTGCCTCCTGGATACTCATGTCCCCAAGGTTTGGTATGTCGTCTTCGAAGATCGTTGTATAGGCTCCGTCAGTCACCCCGTAATTGGTTCGCTAAACTCACCACTGCTCTTTGCGTCTACGGTTTTGTCCAATCCCATGCTGATCATACGTCGTTCACTTGTTGTCGTGACTCTGATATTCTGATTTTATTGGTCTATGTTGACAATATTCTAGTCGCCAGTAATAATTCCAAGTTGTGTGCATCTTTCAAGCAACACCTCAACACGTGTTTTCAACTCAAGGATCAGGGGCCCCTGGAGTACTTCCTTGGTATCGAATTTGCTCGCTCTCTGGCTGGTTTGTATCTCTGTCAGCTTAAGTACGCCTTGGAAATTCTTCATGAGGGTGGCTTACTTGGAGCCAAGCCTCTCGACACTCTGTTACAACCCAATCATAAACTCGCCCTTGATGACAGTCCTCTCTATTCGGACCTCGGTCGTTATCGACGTCTTATTGGTCGTCTTATTTACCTCACTCTTACGCGACCCGATCTCGCCTATTCTGTTCATACTCTTGCGCAGTTTATGCAGTCTCCTCGTCAAGCACATTATGATGCCGTTATTCGTGTCTTACGGTATGTCAAGGGTCGTCCTGGTCAAGGTTTGCTTCTCAGGTCTGACAGTGATCTCCAACTTACAGTTTATTGTGATTCTGATTACGCGGGTTGCCCTATTACTCGTCGTTCAGTTAGTGGGTACTTTGTCCTTCTCGGTAACTCGCCCGTGTCTTGGAAGACCAAGAAGCAAACCACAGTCTCCCGCTCCTCCGCTGAGGCTGAATATCGTGCAATGGCCTATGCTTGTGCTGAAATTAAATGGTTTCGTTACTTGTTGTCCTATCTTGGTGTTGTCTATCGTCGTCCTGTTCGTCTTTTGTGTGATAATCAAGCAACTTTGCATATCGCTGCGAATCCTATGTTTCACGAACGGTCCAAGCATATTGAAGTCGATTGTCACTTTGTTCGGGAATTGCTACAATCCGGTGTCATCTTGCCTTCCTATGTCAAGACCCAGTACCAGCTTGCTGACCTCTTCACCAAGCCCCTGTGTGGTCCGACATTTTCATTTTTATTGTCCAAGTTGGGCGTTCTTGACCTCCACATTCCACCTTCAGGGGGAGTGTTGTGATTTAGGAAATTAGGGTTGTGTATTATGTAAAGTTTGTGTCGTATTGGTGAATTTCCCATAGTCGTTAGTTTGGCCGTCAAGTCATGTCATGTCTTATACTATATATTAAAAGTTGTGTTAGAGGCAACGACCACGTTCACAGGCTTTAATTAGGTCATCTGTCATGCCACGTGGCATGCCTCTTTAATTTTCACTTAAAAAATTCGTTTATATCTTATACTATATATTAAAAGCGTGTTAGAGGCAACGACCACGTTCACAGGCTTTAATTAGGCCATCTGTCATGCCACGTGGCATGCCTCTTTAATTTTCACTTAAAAAATTCATTTATATCTTCTACTATATATTAAAAGCGTGTTAGAGGCAACGACCACGTTCACCGGCTTCAGTTAGGCCATCTGCAATGCCACGTGACATGTCTCTTTAATTTTCTCTTTAAAAAATCATTTAAATTGTCTTTTATGGTAAATAGTGAATATTAGTGATTTTTCCCTATCTAAAAATTTTCAAAATTAAAAAAAAAAAGACATGAAAAAACAATACTTGCTTTCAACTGATTTACTCTTTTCATATTTTTTTACATCTATTTCATTATTTATTTGTTTATACAAAACAAAAATTATGAAATTTATTTCGGGCGTAGCACGAGTAGTAAATAACGCTTATGGAAATCCGAATATGAAACAATTCATTGGAAAGAATTTAATTTCTGGTGATTGTGGAGGAAACAAGATGAGATCTGGGGAGAGAAGAGGGAAACTCAGGAATATGGAAGGTGGTTATTTTATCTAATATTGTGTTGACAACTCAGCAAAACAAAACGTCCGTTAGTCTCGTGATCCTTAACGGATTAGAAAAACGTCTAAGGTCCTTCTTTCAAAAATTTCCAAAACATTGGACCCTTAAATGATAGTTAACTTATCATTTGCCCAATTGAAACCTTCATCAAGTGATGCAAAACTTACATTTCTCGTAAATAATGAGGTGTACTCAACATCGTCTCCACTAAAATCTTCTAGATTAACCTAAAAATTATACAATACCCATGGATCTCAATCAGATACAATCGCACTCACAAAAACAATCAAGCATACTCAGATTGTATGTCGTAATTAAGTGTATATAGAAAAACGCAAATACAAGCTAATAATACACTAACACGAATATAATGCATACTCGCACTGGATATCGCAACTAACATGATCATACGAACACACGACGCCCACCACCAACATGCCCCCCACCTCGACCAGCTTCTCCAGCAGGCACATCACCTCGACCTCTAACAACCCCTCCACCAGCTCCTCTAGCAATCCCTCCACCAGAACTTCAATAGGTAAGCAAATGTAACACCTATCCATACACTGTTACATTAGAAGTGTTGCATTAGGTCATTTTTGTAGTAGTGTTTCGAAGTTCAAAATCACAAAATGAAAAGAAATTTATTAATCATTAATGGAAATCATTTGTCACTACACTACGTGCATTTATATCGCGCTATACTAAGTAACAAAACGTTATGTATATAAACTGGGTATAATTATACGAGTATGTACTTGTCAATAAAAACACTTATTATATGAACTAGATGCGTGTACATACGGGTTTTTTTTTTTTTACAACAATGTAATATCATAAAGCCATAAAAGAGGGGAACAAAGTCAGAAGAAACAGACCTATGGATACAAATACCTATATACAGTGACAAGCTACTGATAATTGAGATCTAAATTATAATTACGGAAACCTATTTCGCGATTAAAAAGACGCTGATGGTGAATATACACGTTTGATCTATTGAAGTCCTTCTGTTGAAACACTATCTCATTCCGATGATTCCAGATCGCTCCAAGTAGACATAAGAAACTGAGAAGGGGTGTGTTGGATTTTCGTTTATTTTTCGCAAAATATGTGAGATTCTTGGAGAGCCAGTTTTGGAAAGTAAAGTGTGGCTGAAAACTGTATTTGAGACATCTCAAAGATTGCCACATAGGGGAAATAAGGGGGCATTCACAAAAAAGATGGTGGAGAGATTCTTCTTGGATGTGACAAAGGGGGCAGGCAGTGGAAATAGGTAACCTTTTTTGATGAAGTCGAGCCCGAATAGGGAGAATGTTGTGGAGCAGTTTCCAAACAAAAATCTTTGTTCTGGGAAGAATGCGTACCTTCCACAAAAATTGTCAAATCTTGGATGGTAGGTTTGAAGGATTCGACAGAGCTTGAAGGCTTGCGTGTGCTGACTTGGTGCTGTAAGAGCGAGTCTTTGTGTATTTCCAGTATATGAAATCATCAATTGAAGGATTGGGCGGATCAAGAGCCGCAATTAAAGATGCACAGGAGGGAGTAAAGTAAAGCTCTAAAGTAGCAAAGTTCCAGGTAACTCCACCGGAGGTGGAAGATGAAGTCAGGAGTGATGTTATTGAGGGAGGTTGGGATGGGGACGGGGATAAGCAATCCGGGATTTGTCCGAATCCAAGGGTCAGAGAGGATGTTGACCCGAGAGTCGTTACAAAGTGACCAGGCTATCCCTTGTCGAAGTGTAAACGCGGCTTTTTTAATACCTTGCCAGCCCCATGATGGTCGGGAATGGACGTTGCGCCGATTGGTGAAGTGATATAGGTCGCGAGAGTATTTGGCTCTGAATACTCGGGAAAGGAGGAGTTGTGGATGTAAGTGGATACGCTAGAAGTTTTTGCAGATGAGGGATTGGTTGAGAGCTGTAATGTTGCGAAGGGCAAGACCTCCCTGTTGCTTAGGTGCATATAGGATATTACTGGGAAGCCAGTGAATGCCACGAGAAGATGCATTGTTTTTCCAGAAGAAACTGAGTATGAGTGCCTCCAGTTTGTGGCAAATTTTTGATGGTAATTGGAAAATAGAGAGGGTATGGTGAAGAGAGGCAACAAGGACATCGTTTATAAGGATAACTTTTGTGGAGGGGGAGAAATGTAATTGATTCCAAGCAAGGATTTTGTCAAGAAGGTGCTGGAAGAAAGGTGATTGTTTACGGGGCAGGTCAATAGGAATACCTAAATAAGATCCAAAGTTTGGACGGGGGGATATTTGGAAATTTTTACAGAGGTATTGTCTGTAATCTGGAGGGGTGTTTGGGCTGAATTTAAGATAGGATTTTTTATTGTTGATCATCTGGCCAGACAGTTGACTGAATTCATCTATGAGGTCTCGTATTGCTATGCAGGAATCTGGGGTAGCTCGGAAACAGATGAGGGAGTCATCTGCGTAAAAAATATGGGAGATGGAGGGACTGTCCCGCAAAACTCGAATTCCTTCGAACATACCTGTATTCTCAGCTTGGGAGAGCATCAGGGAGAAAATGTTCATGCAGAGAATAAACAAGTAGGGAGAGAGTGAGTCACCTTGTCTAAGACCATAGGCTGGGGTCATCATTGGAGAAGGTTCGTCGTTAATGAGGACCTAGTAAGTGACAGTGGTGATGCATTGAGATAAAAGATGAAGCCAGGAAAGAGGGAAACCATACCTCTTCAAAATTTCGGAAAGGAAGGCCCAGGAGACATGGTCAAAAGCTTTGTTCATATCTAATTTGAGCATGCCAAAACAGATAGTACCTTTAGTGCGTTGATTGAGGTGAGTAATGAGCTCGTGTGCCAAAAGGCAGCCGTCGGTTATTAGGCGCCCCGAGACAAAAGCGAGTTGTGAATCAGCCACTAAAGATGGTAACACTGTTTTAAGGCGTCTAGCAATTACCCGAGAAAGTGCCCGGTATAGGACATTAGTGAGACTGATCGGACGGAATTGTGTAATCTCCTCTGGTTGATTTATTTTCGGGACCAGCACAATGGAGGTTTTATTACATTAGAATTGTGTACATACGGGTTGATTTAGTCATTGAAGGACTCGAGCAGTTCCGCCTATTTGGTTCATCAGATTGTCTCCATGATCAATGAAAACACACCATTTTCTTCCTCAAAATCTTTTCTGTAGTATTGATTTTATCATCCCAAGAAATGTAATGTACCAGTATATGCCTCATTTTTACGGCATACTCCCTGTTTAATGTCCAATTCAGTCACTGGTACGCCTACAATATTGTTTTGATTTTATTTACCTTTTTGCCCTTTCGTAACTTGGTCAGAATTACAACAAAGTCGTTAACTGTTTTTAATGTTGGAAATTTAGGTCTTAACCCTGGTTCTTGTTCCCGGGTGTTGCCTCCTATAGTTTAATTTGCTTGTACGCTTCTTTCTTTAGCTATAAAATTTCCAAAAAAAAAAAAATTGCTGTGGAAGATTCCATAGCTGATTAAATACTATCGTACCCCCGGGATACCAAGAGACTGGTACCCCCTGGATCCCTTGTACAAAAATAGAGACATGTGCCAGATTATATGTTAAGGCCCAATTTAATAAAAAAAAGGCCCAATCTAATTACAACCCATTACAACACAAACCCAAACCCAAACTTAATCTCTCTCCTCCCTTTCCCCCCACCCCCTACCTACTCGACCACACCCACAACCCCCCAGCCACCGCCGCCCCATGCCCCGGCCACCACCCGACACCCCAGAAACCCACCACCGGAGGCGCAAACCTCCGGCGACCACAACCCCCCACCCCCGCGATAGCTTTTCCCTCCTCCCACCTCCCACCTCATTTTCTCTTTTTCTTTCCCCTTTCTCTCTCCTCAAATTTCTCCCTCTCCGGCAGCAATATTTGAGAGAATCGTCGGGGGCGAGGGTTTCTTGGCGGCGGCTTCCGGGGATAGGGGCTGGGGAAGGGAAGGATGTGGGGAGAGAAGGAACGCGCGATGGTTGTGGGGAGATAAGGAGTGCGCGAGGAGGGCTGCGCCAATGGTGGGGAAGTGTAGGGAAGAAACGAGGGTGGGGTGAGGTCGCCGGCAGCCGCGCGACGATTGTGGCAATGTCGCCGCCGAAAATGGTGGTGATCGGGGTAGGCCGCCGGCGGAGAAGGGGTAGTCGGGAGAAGTGGGGGTGGGGGTTGGGGGAGGAGAGAAAAAGGAAAGGGAGGGGTTTTTTTTCTTTTTCTTTTTGTTTACTTGATTTAATCTTGACCATTGATTTAGAGTGGATGTGTGGTTCAGATTGATCATTATAGAACATAAATATGTCATTAGAGAACATAAATATGTCATTCCGTAAAAATAGCTGATCATTATAGAACAAAAATTGATCATTAAAAATCAATCATTATGAAACAAAAACAGTTCATTATAGAACATATTTTAGTTATTATAGAACATAAATTAGTCTCTTATTCTCGAATATAAATTGATTATAGAACATAAATATGTCATTTTGAAACAAAAACGGATCATTATAGCACATAATTTGTCATTCTGGAACAACAATTGGTCATTATAGAACATAAATACATCATTATAGAACAAAAACAAATCATTAAAAATCAATCATTATGAAACAAAAACAGATCATAATAGAACAAAACATGTCATTCTGGAACAACTATTGATCATTATAAAACATAAATACATCATTATAAAACAAAAACTGATCATTATAGAACATATATTAATCATTATAGAACATAAATTAATCTCTCATTCTCGAATATAAATTGATCATATAAATACATCATTATAGAAAAAAAACTGATCATTATAGAATATATATTAATCATTATTGAACATAAATACATCATTATAAAACAAAAACTGATCATTATAGAATATATATTAATCATTATAGAACATAAATACATCATTATAGAACATATATTAATCATTATAAAACATAAACACATCATTATAGAACAAAAACTGATCATTATAGAACATATATTAATCATTATAAAACATAAATTAGTCTCTCATTCTCAAATATAAATTGATCATATAAACATAATTATGTCATTCTATAACAAAAACGGATCATTATAGAACATAAATATGTCATTTTGGAACAACAATTGATCATTATAGAACATAAATACATCATTATTTATCAAAAACTGATCATTAAAAATCAATCATTATGAAACAAAAACAGATCATTATAGAACGTATATTAATCATTATAGAACATAAAATTAGTTTGCAATTGTTTGTTTTTGTTTGGGAATGGTTAGTTTTTGTCCTAAAATGGTTAGTTTTTGTTCTGAAATGCATGAATTTTGTCTCAGAATGGTTGATTTTTGTCCTAGGATGATTATTTTTTATCTTGGAATGGTTAGTTTTTGTTCTAAAATAGATTAATTTTGTCTCAAAATGGTTGGTCTTTGTCCTAGGATGATTATTTTTTGTTCTGGAATGGATTAATTTTGTCTCAGAATGGTTGGTTTTTGTTCTAGGATGATTTTTTGTTTGTTTTGGAATGGTTAGTTTTTGTTCTGGAATGAACTAATTTTTGTCTCAGAATGGTTGGTTTTTGTCTTAGGATGATTAAATTTTGTTCTAGAATGGTTAGTTTTTGTTATATAATGATTAATATATGTTCTATAATGATGTGTTTTGTTTTATAATGATTGATTCTTAATGATCATTTTTTGTTCTAGAATAATTAATATATGTTCTATAATGATGTATTTTTGTTCATAATGATTAATTTATGTTCTATAATGATCAGTTTTTGTTTAATGATGATGTATTTGTGTTCAATAATGATCAGTTTATATTTGTTGAAAATGGTCTATTGTTCAATAATTATTTTTTTTTTGTCATAAAATATGTGTGTTTTGTTATAAAATGATCTATTTTTGTTATAAGATGACCAATATTTGTTCTAAAATAGATTTTTTTTTCCTCCACAATTTCACTTTCTCTCTCCTTCCCTTTACCCACTCTCTCATCCCTACCCATATCCGCCTCCGACCACCGCCCGCCACCTAATCGAACCGGAGAGACCAGCAATAAGTCGCCGTTCACCTCTTTCTTTCCCTCCATTCACTTGAAAAGGAAAATAAACATAGAAAATGGCGAAGAGAAGAGGAGTAGTGGCGTCGCGGGGGTGGGGTCTGGGTTGGAGGTCCCAAAAACGGTGAGGTTGATGGTGGTTAATGCGGTGGTAGTGGTTGTTGGGTACGCCGGCAACGGGGACGGAGGGGAAGTGAGTTGGGTCGTGGGTGGGGGGAGGGGAGGAGAGAGAATGTGAGATTGTCATTTTTATTTGTTTCTTTATGTTTACTGTTTGGGTTGCTTTTATTATGTGAGATTGGGCTGCTTGTATTAAACTGGCCCAACATTGAGAAACAATTTACTGTCTGGATTGAATTTGCAGTTTGCTGCTTGGATTGGGCCGGGGGTACGGATAGAATGGTACCCCCGGGGTACCATAGACAGATTGACATATGATGAGGATTAAGGTTAATGTAGTAGTTAGGAAAAGTAACCACCCTTGGGGGTTGTTCCCGGTTTAAATCCTCTACGTATATGACCTATAATTATATGAACCCTAAATTCATGGCAAGAACTTATAAAACCAAATTTTCAATGGCAACAAAAAAATAGAAGTTAGTCCAACAAATTCCCAATGATGTCTTAGAAGAAGTGTTCCACAGGTTGCCCTTAAAATCAATGTGTCGTTTCAAGGTAATTTGCAAGGAATGGAACTCGATCATCTCCAATCCCATGTTTACCACTGAAGATTCCTGTAGACGACGATCAATGAGTAGCACCCATATGATCGTATACCACAAGTACTGCGATGACGTTGAATGCGATCTCAACTCCGAAATTAAAACCCACATCCTACACAAAGAAAATCTCGGGGACTGCTATGACACCGACTGCGTCCTCGAACCCGAGATTTACGCCTTGGATTTCAGTGGTGCATCTACATTACCAACTATAAAGTCCTGCTCAAAAGACAATGCTAGTTTGTTTGATTATCGAGTCCCTAAAATGATCTTGGGGTCTTACAATGGTTTAGTGGTTATAGCCTGCTGCGGGGAGTATGTTTTGTGGAATCCCTTAACCCGAAAGTCGAAATCTGTTCGGCAATGGTATGGTAGCTTTAGTCCTAGTGAAGATAAATTGGCACAAGTTGTGTTACGACGATTCTTCTCACGAGTACAGTGTTATAGTAACAGTTAACACTACAACCCCACCAAAATCGCCCATGACGACCTTTGATGAGGCAATGCCGTGTGAAAAGACTATCTCTTGCCTCACCAATTTGAGCAGTACTGGCGTTCATGAACAGATGCTTTCTGGGGCTCCGATATTAGGGCTCGGCTCACCACACAAAATGCTAATCGAAGGAGGTATAGGGAAGGTCATCTGCGGTTTTCCTCACTGGTTGCTTAGCTTTCACGTTTCTAATAATAGCCAAGAGTTGGAGTTGCGAAGGAAGATTATTTACTTCGATTTTAAAGACAAGGTTTATAAGCAATGGGAGCGGCCGGGAAAAGAAACAACGATAGTGGTTTGGTTGGCCGCTTTGGGTGGAGAAACTCAGCTTGGCATTATGCTCCATGACCCTTCATCTCCGTCATTGGAGGTGTGGGTGATGAAAGAGTAGAGAAGAAGATAAGTAGCAAAGACAGGAAATGAAGAATCAGAGACATGCAAGGTAAGACTGTAAGAGAAGGGGAAACTAAAGAAAAAGTAACATTGAATCAGTAAGTAGACTGAAAGCTTTATAAATACGATACTACATGATCGACAAAATCCGCTCAAGGAGTGTCTATGAACTAGCATCCTTCCAAAGAAATGATCCTGAGCCACATCTATGTAATAGGGATGATACATGTCATGCTCAAATAGAGACTAGGAGGAGTTCAAGCAAAAGCAATGATATACGACACGGAGTGAAGTACCCCCAAACCTGCTTTATCTCTATCCTCCATTCGTGCAGGGGCTGGTATCATCAGCAGCCTGTACTTGCAAGAAATATGTTTTATCAGCAATACTCGATACATAGACTAGTGCATGACAACTTGATCAGAGCAGACTACACAGTTAAGTCATATTAGCAGTAAAAAGTTGGTAAAGGGTGAGTGTGTTTCTCAGTTCTTCATCCCTTCTCTAATACTTGATTGTAAGCCCCATGCAGCCACATAAGCAAGAGAGGTGGGGCGACGGAAGTGGCAAAATCAACCATGTAGCAGCTCACCACTTAAAGATAAACAAAACCATTTAAGAACACATTTAGAGTCTATTCGAAGGCCATCTAGGACAAAGAGTATCACCACACTTTGTCAATCTCCTACCGTGGCAAAGAGAAGCGTAACATCTGATATACGTGATAGACTCAATTATAGATGTACTAAATGTTTCTTCAATGACACACTTTGACTACTCCCTCCGTCCCAGCTCAAACGCCCCATATTCCATTTCGGGACGTCCCACCTCAAATACTCCATCTATTTTGGGACATATCTCTCTCTCCTACTTTTACTAAATTATCACATCCTCTCTCACATCTCTCTCTTACTTTCATTAATCCTCACATTCTCTCCCCTCCTTTTTACTAATATTACCCCACTCAACTTACTATATCAATTTTTCTCATTCCACTACAAAAAACCTCCGGGCCGTTTGAGCTGGGACGGAGGGAGTAAGTAATAGTGTAATAAACAAGCTGGAATAGCAGAATCAACTTACCATTACAGCTATTTTGCAAGAGTCTGACAGGAGAACTGACATATTTAAGTGGCTGATAGAACAGAAATCAGTTCAAATGTGTCAAGGAATGAACAGAATTGTCCGGGTGATAACTTACAAATTAGAGAAAAGAACTATCAGATCAAACTATCAATGGCGGTTTTGGGTTTCAAAATTTCTATTACATAAAGCAATAAACAAGCTCATATTTATTCAAAACACCAAATGACTAACACGCAAAACCAATTAACAAGTTCACAGGTTTTAATTCTTCAACAAAGCAAAGAACAACGAAATGGCAAATACCCAGCTAGCAAAAACCACGACAAAGAAATTTCACAAATTTCAGGTATTTACTAATTGATAAAGACTATGCCCTTTCCCGACCACCAAAAAAAAAAAAAAAAAAATTGCTCAGAGGTTCTGTTCATTAACTATTAAGTCTTAACAAATCAACTAACAAACTATTCAATCAATTTCAAAATGATGAACAAACAGCTCAAGACTAATTGTGTATTTTGTGTGTGTGTGTGTGTGTACATACAAAATACAACCTGACCGACCATGAGGACTCCTCATGTCACCACAAAGTATTCTAGAAAACATTAGCCAGTAGCAGCTAACTCACCACTAACCAGGCCTGATCGGATGCCCTAGGTTCCTTTACAATGCAGCCTCTCACTCTATTTACAACTGTGTCTTTAACTCTAAGCACAATCTCCTTAGGTGTAGGGACAAAGAACTCCAATCTACACGTATCTTGAGCCCACCATACCTGATAATCAGTACTAAAATGATCACCATGGTAACCATCCTGACAAACTTAGAACCAGGCTTCCTAAAGCAACATCATAAATGGCATTACCTTGGGGAATATTGCAACCGCGCCACACATTGATCAACTTGACACACTGACTGCTTAAGGAATACTGAAAAATTATGTCCATGATGAGTTTCCTGCCCATAATTACACAGTATACAAGATTCATCATCACAGCAACCCCTTTTCTTCATCAAGCAAATGAGAGTTCCTTTTTCATAGAGACCCAACCAGTGAAGGCATGCTTGGGGGTAACATACCTGTTCTAACTTCCACACAAGAGTTGTCCCTTCTCGGTTTCACCAATGGTTCAAAATCTTGATTTTGGTCACGGGATCGGTTTCGGTAACGGTATCCCGGGCTCCGAGTAATGTGATCCTCGAGGTCATTTTTTATTTAAAGGCTTTTATCCAATTTTGGCATCTATTGTCTATTTCATATCATAGTAACAACCTCAATCCAAAATATCGGAAAGATCGATTTATCTCGCTTAGAAAATATCGGCAGAAATTTTAATGTATTGGAGATATCAGCTGATATTCTCTTTTCTGGGCAAACCGAGATCTCGGGCAAGATATCGTATGGGTCAGGCTCAAAACCCAATATATATATATGGGCCGATACGTTACGTATTGACCGATATATTGAACCATGGTTTCACCTTCTCCCCCTTGAGCCAACTGCCTTGTTTGCTAACTTAATAGCCTTGACTTTGGTGAAGGAAAACTCCTTTAATCTTTTCATTTACTCTCTTTGATTTACTCCAATACCAACAGCTAACCTGTGGTGGTTGAAAAAAATTCCAGGTCCCCTCCTTTCATATAGACATGATCATCCCATTTCACCCATCACCTGTCTGCCTTCAAATGAATTCACCATACAAACCTGCCAGTAGCAGCAGTATTCCATGCACCACTGTCTGTCAACACCGAACCACCAGCTATTTTGGGCAATTTTCTAGGCAACCGAAGCGGCTTTAGTGTGTATGTCTGATCCTTCCCAACGACAATTGCTACAAATGGCAATTACTTTAGAAGTTTAACACAAGATTTTTAGTTAAAATCATGATAGCTGCCCAATACGAATGCAAACCTTGAAGAACAGATTTTACTAGACAATCTCCCAATATAAGTCAAATAGACCCCCATTTTCTGCTTCTCTTTTTTTCTCTACAATGCAATGACACTCTCTGTTAGGCAGTCTTTTATTTGCAGTAGTGAAGCCCAAGTACTTCAAAGGCAGGTTTCCCTGACTTCATACCAGACACTAGAAGAACCTCATCTTGGATGTTGGATTTCACCCCCACCAAATTATATATCTAATAGCATATAATCAATAATATAAATTATATTTTGTTTAGTTATGTAAGTACCGATTACCGAACTATCCTTGTATATTCCTATAGATAATCTATTATATATATATGAATATACAAAGGTAGTTCGGTAATTACAGACAATATATACTATTGAAATCTGACTTCATATATACAGAAGTGTTAAGTCACTAATGATTAGACTTGTAAAAGATTGAAAGGTGTCAACACTAAGGCTCATGTTCCTGCAAATTTTAGAAGTTTCGACCACAGGTTCAAATTTAATAACAATTTTAATAAAAGTTTGAGCAAGATAGTTCACAGTGATCTACTTATATCCTAGACCAGCAATATATACTATTGAAATCGGACTTCATATATACAGAAGTGTTAACTAATAATTAGACTTGTAAAAGATTGAGGAGTCTCAAGGTCCTGCAAATTTTAGAAGTTTCGACCACAGGTTCAAATTCAATAACAATTTTAATAAAAGTTGAGCAAGATAATTCACAATAATCTACTTATATCCTAGAGACCAACAAAATTCAAGCCTCGAAACTGAGCACTTTGCAAGTGTACACTAAGGTTTCACGATTAATTGCTATAGCTACAACCATTTAAAAACTAAAACTCCAAAAATCAAACTCAAAATTCTAAGCCAACTCTATGAACGTTGAAGGCGTAAAGCTGTGTAGCTTTGACGCCCTCTCTTACCTTACGAGTTACAAGCAGTGGAGCCTCTTTTGAGGCACAGGGGTACTTTTGTATTGGTCTACATTGACGGATCTCGTCTCTTTTTCTGTCAATGTCTAAAAGGAGAGTCTGACCTTGTAAAATTGTTAGACTAGGACGCTTTATTAATGATGGTATTCAAGGTTTCTTCCAAGTAATGAGGTGCCTTAGGCAAGGGGCACTCTTTCTCATCTCTTATTTGTACTAAATATGGAAGTCTTTTCTGGAATGACAAATCCTGACTTCTCCTGTCACCTCAAACCCAAATGCTCTAGGATTTCTCTAACACCTCATATGCTGATGGTCTTCTTCTTTTCACTATCTCTGGTCTTCATGCTGGCTTAAGAGCGATATCTTATTGAGTGGGACCTCTCATGAGGTGAAGGATTGATACCCAACCAAGCTTCATTGAAGTAAATAAAAAGTATGTTACTCCAACTCTCGATATATCCTCAAGTATCCAAACCTAAACTCTGACATGGAAGAAAACACATCTACTTCTCTTATAGATAGAACAGGACAGCTTTTCTGACATTAACCAAGTTAAACACCTAGACAGTAGAGTTGAAGACACAGACCGATGTTGAACCCTCATATAGGATTACATAGTATATCAACAAAGGCATTACAACAGTGAACAGCACAGCATAAAACTATTAAAATTACTGTCTACGTCTTTCCAAGTCATCATCTCATTAAAAACAAAGACATCAAGATCACTAGCTAGTACAAAACAGTAAACATCAACTAAAGCAGGGCTCCAAACACCAAATGACCCATTACACTATACTACTACAATTACAGAGATTACTCCGATGCCCTGTTTTCCACTAGTAACCCAATTGTAAATTATTCATGTGCTTTCACTATTTCCCCTAAACCCATGCTTACATACATTTACGGTTAACCACTATAATTTTTTTTTTTTTGATAAGATCTACCACTTAAAATGATCACTACCTTCCAAAAGAACATCACTTCTAATAAGCTATTACCCATGATAAAAATTTGACTAGCATACAATTTATATTAAGAGGATAAGTTAAAATTACATCATTTTCCTATTCGCTGATTGTAATAAATTCCACAAACCAAGCTTAGTTTAAAAAAGGGCGCAGCTGGGATCACCTCAGAAGCTTGAGGTGCACAAGTGTGCATGAGGCGCACCCGAGGCGCTCTGAGGTGCACAACTATGCAATTTCGATTTTTCTTTCTCTTGTAACCTTATTATTACCCTTTTCTTTGCCCCTTAATCCCTTGTTTATACTTCTTTACCCATTGGCCCTCTTTAAATATCAAAAAAGGGGTTATTTTCTGCAGAATATGGTTTTGAAAAACAGAATTTCGTTCGCTAAATGAGTGTGCCTCGTGTGTATGAGGCGTGCGCCTTCGCCTCGCGCCTCATCACAACAGCCCCCCAGCGCCTCACGCCTCCTTAAACTAAGCAACCAAGCACTGACGGTCCAACTTATTGAGCACACAAAATTCTAGACCTACCTATAAGTAAGGCGGTTCAAGGAGGTGGGATGTTGTCTACAGCATTGGACAATTCTCTTGATGAACTGTCCAAAAAAAAAAAAGAAAAAAAAAGAGGAGAGAGAACAGGGAGCTGGGGCCTGGGGCCTGGTTTCTTGCTTACCAAGCCATCCCGGCGAGCACCTCGAATTCGATTATTATTCTTGAGTTGACTTATTCTTATAGAACGACTAACTATCCAAATGAACTACTGTTAATTATTTGCCACTATAACATTGACTTTCAATTCGTGAGTAAAGAGTGAATAACCAACCTAGGTTTATTCCACAAAGATAAACTCGGACAGGAACCTTGTAAAGTTGAAATTAGATGTCCATTATCAGAAAGGCTTCCCTAAACTGGACTGCATCTTCCTTTAAATCCCTAGGTTTACTTAATCGTGAGAAGAGAGATGCAGCAGACATTTTTTTTGACGCGTGAAGGGCTGAAGGCATTTGATGCGGGAGGGCTGAATGTTACTTGGCATATTAAAAAGGTAACACCAGACTTGTTAAACCACGATCAGGACTGGGCCACACTCGTAGGAGGAGAGAGAGTTCGCTTCATAAACCCAAGGAGGTTCCATCCTAAAACCAATTGGCAATAGGTGGAGTAACTCCTTGGTTTATATACATATCAACTTTTTTTTTCTTGTGGGACACTCAGAGGTGGAGCTCACTTTTAATTACCAACCAAATTGTTCCCTCCAAAAAAAAAAAAAAAAAAAAAAAACTGTTGGAATTTTGAGGCTAAATTTTTTTTGGTGATTGATAGGCAACTTGATTGTTATTCTACTTCTTGAATTCTAACATTACATATGAGCATAGGTGATGTCTATTTATAGACTTCCATGTAATCTAAATGAATATTCTAGATTGCTAGTTACTAGAATGTTCTATAACCTTTCTAGATACCTATAACATTCAATGATACTCTAAAGTTTTCTAGATTACTCCCTAATATCTAACAAGACCACTTGAATACATTTCTTAAACTAAGAAGCAAGATTGATTTACATGATAAAAAGAGTTGAACCTTGATAGTGGTGATATCATAGCATATTTATGGACTAAGCAGGCTGGTTGCTAAAGGATCCCTACCAGCTACCAAAAGCCAACTTAGATGTATTCACCTCTATGAAGGACCGTCTATCAATAGTACTCTCCTTTTATCTCAACATTATACACTTCTTATCAATGAAGAATCAAGTAAAAGAGTGAATTGCTTCTGTTTCATTTGTTAATTCTATAAATAGTGAAAGCACACATGTGTTGAGATAAATTTGAGGATGAATAGGGAATATGAAGTGTTGACAATCTTCCCCCTTCAGTCCCCACCTTTCAATTTGAGGATATCTTGTCCTCTCAATTGTATTAATTACTCTTCCTTTCAACAAATTCAATTTCTGACCAGAAAAATGAGCAACATAACAGCCCCGGAGAAATATACTGTCCTTGAGTGTCACATGTTTATGGTGACAAAATCGTTCTAGCAACAGTTATCAAACAGCCACTTCTTGTGCAACACCTAGCCACTAAACTCAGCCAAATCACACATCAAACAATATCCTAGAGCAAGAACTTGATAATGCAAAACTATGTCACATACGTTCTTTGACGGCAGTGAATGAGCGCAATGAGCAAACGCAAACAATACTAAGTAACAAACACCATAGAGCACAACACTTCTCCAGATACACCATAATTTCCCCATTCTTACAAAAGACATGCGCCAGTCCAGCTACTTATGAGCACCTGAGTCTACCATATTGTAGCCTATAACTTAAAATCATCCCACTAAAGTATCACATGAATAACATCACAACAGAATAGAGTCCAGCGTTTTGGAACTGTTGGCGATGCTAAGTGACCTAAGCATTAACACATCACAGCAAGTAACTGCATAAAAAGTTAAGAAAGTCGTACCTTATCAAACAAAAAGGCCTATTTGCAACAAAATAGCTCGCACAACTTAAATTCTCACATTCTTCTGCCTAACTTTAGCCTTCTCCGCATCAATTATGGACTCAACCAGACTCACAGCATTCTCAAGCTGCCCATTCGCATTCACAACCACATAGTCGAAATCTTTTGCATGCTTAACCTCCTCACGAGCAGTAGCAATCCTGACCAATAGCATCTCGCGTGTCTCTGTCTTCCGACCAATTAACCTATTAGCCATGGCATACTCGTTCTCCGCCACCACGAAAACAAACACAGCCGAATTCCCTAAAATCCTCCTCAATGTAGCTGCCCCCTGAATATCAACCCTCAACACAATGTCGCAACCTTTAGCCATAAACTCCCGAATTTGCTGCTTAGGAATCCCCTTGTAATCTCCATACACCAAAGCATGCTCCAACAGCTCATCTTTCTCAACCATGGATAAAAACTGGTCTTTCGACACAAAGTAATAATCTTTCCCATCAACTTCACCCGGCCTCATCGGCCTACTAGTGGCGGTCACGACAAAATGCATGTTCTCTCTAACCTCCCTAAGCCGCTTAATCACGGCATCCTTCCCTACTCCACTTGGACCACTAATCACTATAATCAAAGGGTTTGGTTGAGGCACCAACGGCTCCGAGCTAAAATCCGAACCCAACGAGGCTTCAATGGCTCGGAGCACCTCCACCCGCTCCGCCTTGTCAATATCCGGAATGGGCACGGAAACGGGTCGACGGGCATCACCCATTTGGGAATTTGAAGAGTACAATTTCCGGGCAACAAAATTAGGGCTTTGCAGGGTCAATTTACCTCTATTTTCACAGAAAATTCTACCAACTTTAGTAGATTTTGAACAAACAGGTTTCTGGGTCAGAAAACTAGGTCTGTGCAGGGTGAATTTGGGTGGATTTTGACAGGAAATAATGCTAAAATTGCGAGAATATGAACGGAAACCACGAAAAAGGGCAGAGTTACAAAGTGGGTCAATCTCAGAATGAGATATAAAGGTGCAGAATCTCCTAACAAGCATCGAAAAAAACTGATGGAATATTTTACCTGTCAGTCAATTTTGGGATGAGAAGCTCGAGGAAAACGCCTTTGATTCTCTTAGAAATTCAGAGAAGGCAATGTAATAGTAATAATTATACTATGGTTTTGATATAGTTCACACAAAAAAAAGGGGGCAAGGGAGAGCAAAGTCGGACCTGGAAATGAGCTGATGATGGTAGGAATGGTGTCGAGGTTGAGTCCAGAGTAAATGGAAGCTTCTCCAGAAAGATAAACCCTGCTATTTCAGTGAAGTTTTCAACATTAGGTTTAGTGGGTAATCACTAGTTTTTTCATTAGTCATCATGTATACTCACACAGTTACACTCTTTACCATAAAACGTGTGCAGATCAGATCAGGATATCACCTAACCCAGACAATAACATACAAGAGAGCGGGGAGGCGGGTGGGAGAGGGATGTCCCGAGTCTGGAGTATGTTATGAGTTTTGACGCCATTGGGCCACTAAGTCAGCCACTTGATTTATCAAAACCAGTACTTACGAAATGAGAAACATGACAAAAACTAAAAAACTTGATCAAATTTAAATAGAATTTTGACTAAAGCGAAGAGTATGCAAATCCAAAATTTTGTTACAGACCTCCTATATTGAGGAACAAATATAATTAGATTTAACAGACTAAAACGTGAAAATGGTAAAAATGGCTCGACAGCGACTATCAATGAAACAAGGCTACACGACGGAGCTCCGGAGGTGGAGTGAGGAATACTGGTGAGAGCATTCAGCGATCTCTATTGGACGTCAGATACGGAAGGACTTCTGTTTGAGAAGGCTTAATCACCACCCAAGATTTAACACCCAACCATGCTTGCAAAGCTTGGCCACAAGATCATCTTTTGCCCCTGTTGCCGCCCTGGGTCGACCCTCTTCCAGGGCCATTTCCCTTTCCCTTTCCCTTCCCCTTGGCCTTCGCCTTGTCGTTCTTTGCTTGCTTCTTCATACCGTGCTGTCTAGCATCTTTCTTCATCCTCCTATCAACAAGAACTTTGCCTTTCCCAGGTCTTACCTGGACCCCTTTTTTGGCAACAACTTTTTCCTTCCCAGGTTTTTTGGGTGTGGCTTTCTTATACAGCTGGTCAATCATCCTCCTCTTTGAACGATCATTAATATCAGTCTGGTCAGAAATAGTGTTAGCCTTCTTTCTTACCTTCTCCAAGGTCTTACGGGCAGCCCTCTGCTTTCTCAATTTGGCTTCTGCTACCTTCTTAGCAGGACGGGCATTAATCTCGTTGAACCTGGCCCTTTCAGCAGCCATCTCCTCCTTGGTCACAAGCTTAGGAGGCTGATTGTGCTTTCTTTCATCTTCTTGAAACCAATGGGGTAAAGCACCAAGATCATCATCGAACATACGCTTGTGATGCGCCATATCTATCATATCATCTCTTTTCCTTTTACTACCCAGCAATTTCTTTCCAACAGCCCTTATCTCTGCCTTAGCGTCAGAATCATAATCTGACTCATCATCTGAAGATGACCTCTCGCTTGAATTGCCAGGAGCCGGCACCACCTCCAAATCATCTTCATCTACCTTTGCTGTCCTTTTACCACGAGTTTCTGCACCTGAGTGGTTCTGTAAGCTTTTGCTACTTTTCCTTGGCACAAAATCATGATCTTCTTGGACATCTGCTTGGACGGCATTACTATCGCCCTTTCCTAGTACTCTGTCCTTTATGGGTTTCACCTTTTGTACCTCTGTTGAGCTTTTCTTAAGAGTTCCTACCTCTTTCTGATTCTGTAGACTTTTGGTCGTTTTCAATGGTGCAGAAATATTGTGCTTTACCACATCTTCATGCACATCATCACCACTTTCATCATCCCCAAGGTCACCTTCCTCTACTGCTTCTGCAAATATATCGTCACTAAACCACCTCTGAGTGAGCTCATCTTGGGTTGGGACTCTCTCCTTGTCAATCGGAACAATAAGAGGATTAGCTTCCTGATCCCCCTGATCTTTGTCAGAATCAACAAAAGGCTCGGCTATTTCAGCAGCATCACCAGTATCCTGCAAAAACAAAGAGTTTAGTTCCTACACAATAACAAAGACTGTGCAACAAATTTCAAGATCACACTACAGGATACCCCCAAAGACAAATAAAACTAAAAGAAAAAAATGCAAGCAATCACATAAATTCACACAGAAATATGAATAGCAAAGCAATGTGAAAGTACTCCCTCTCTTCCTCTTTCAAGAAGAGGAGCATTCCTTAAAGAGGCAGATATGGCTATCCGCTATGCAAACACAACTGAGGTGAATTTAATGGAGGCAAAAAAAAAAACGGAAAAACTGGAGTGCCTACCTCCATAAATTCATCAGTGTATGCTCTCTTTCGCAATTTTTTCTGCTTTGTGCTTCCACCTTTCTCCTTTATATATTGTTCAAAAGCATCATCCAAGCTCTTCTCCAGCTGTTTATCATACCTAGAGAAAATACACGAGTATTAGACCACAGAAATGTACATGTGAAAGTAGACAACAATATCCACAAACGAATACTCAGTAAATTCTGGAAAGGGAGAGTGAAATAGAAAAAGGAACACCTTTCACGCTCTTCATCCGAGTCCAAGTCACTAGATTCAACATGGTCATCTGCCTCATTGTCGGCACCAACGTCACTGTCATCCAAATCGCTGACTTCAGCATCTTCTGTTTCATCAACAGTAGCCAGATCATCCTTCCCCTGGTAACAGAAAATGAGTTACAAGTTAAACATAGGCATTAGACAACTTCAGAAGGTGATCAACAGCTCCTCTGAGGGTAACACGATACGACTACCAACTATAATTATAATACTCTAAACTTTACACCCCCCCCCCTCCTTCTACCCATGATGATGAGAAAAGCAACACAAACAGCCACAGACAAATCTGGAGGCTCCAAGTTGACCTTACACAGAAAGGGTAAAAAGAACACAAATGGACAAATGGAGATGTAGCTCTTGACAACCCAAAGAACAATGATAATTAGAATGAACTTTATGGAAGCTAACAATAAGGCAGCAAAAAAATGTTTAAGCAAATAAAATCACAGGTTTGAACACATGTGTCTTGTTCTTTCCATCCTTCAAGAGGGATCAGTTGCAATTCTACTACACATTCACACGTGAAACCACGAGAACAAAAAATCAGGGATGAGTCCAGAATGCCAGACTGTTCTCTGAGGCAGCAAGATCAGCAAAATGATGTGATTCATGGAACATACCTTAATGGAGCCAAGAGAAAACAAATCGTCATCAACGTAATCATCCTCTGTAGCATCTATTTGCATTCCTGTAGCTTTCCGTGCTTTATCCTGAACATTTCAACAGATCCAAACTATTAGGCAAAATCTCATCAGCAACCACAAAGTAAGTAAATTACTTGCACTTTCAGAGAGCATTTATGACGTTTTTTTCAATTTATAAATGCCGACTGCCAAGCCATGAGGAAACTACTTTTACCCCCAAAATCCAAAATAAATAAAAATTTAAGTTCTATCAAACAGAGTCATCTTCTCTGCGAGAGAGGGGTAAGGTTGCATACATTAGAACCACAAGGTCCACAACACAATTGTGGATAGAACTTTTGCCTTGTCCATAACTAGCAACAATTTGTGCTCCAGACTACCAAGGAACAAGTTTCAAGGGTGCAGACAGAGGGTCTTTTATAACAGAAGTGGAAGGTAGGAGGACTTAAGTAAGACAGTACTGAACCGTCTTTTATCTCGCAAACAAGTACTGAACAGTCTAGTTCCCCTCACCATAATAGACGAATGCCGCAATTTTGACGATCCACCTTTCATCTAAAACAGAACTGACTTAAGAATCACGATTGAAGCACCTATTAAGGTCTCTTCATATCAGGACAGAACCAGAGAGCACCTAACCCCCCCCCCACACTCCCTCTGCCCCCGAGTAAAAGGGAAAATAGATCATTATTTCAAGCTATGTTACTCAGACACTAGTGGAAGTGTCGGACGCAGACAAGTGTCAGGGTGTCCGACACGGATATTTTATGAAAAAAAAACTTGATTTTTTTCCTAAAATGGAGTGTCTAGGTGTCGTAAATGGAGTGTCGAAGTAACATAGATCTCAAGCCTTTCCAACCAAAACGTATTTCTTCAGCCATTTTTGTGAAAGAAATCATACGAAATGCTTACATAAAATAGAACAAGCCAATTTGTAAGAAAAATGAACAGAACCTTAGCTCGCCTTTTATCGATGATCTTCTTTTCACGCTTCTTCTTACGCTCTACAGCATGGGTCAATTCCTCCATTTCATCTAGAATCTTTTCATCCTCGTCCTCTTCCTCTTTCTCTTTGTCGACATCCTCATTCTCATTCTCATTCTCCTTTACAGTTTCCTCGGTCGCAGTAGTTTTTGCAGTTAAAGAGATAGCCTTCCGTATATTAATCCTCCACCTGAAGCACATAAGACATATGAGCAACAGAGAGAGAGCGAAAGAGCAAAGTGCACACACACACATTAGCTCACTAACAAAAAAAAAGTCGAAAATCCTGTCAAAATCAAATCTGAAGTAGATTTCAGAAGATTCAACTTCTCACAGAAGTTGTCACATACATATCCCAGCCCATGAGTATCAGACCGTGAAAGTAGCAAATCCCATTCACCCCACCCCCCCCCCCCCCCCACTAAGACAAATTACATTAGCTACCATTGAATTCAATAAGACCTTTGTAGGAAATGCCCTGTAAGAGAGGCTGGTAACCATGGTTATCATGTCAGTGGAAGTAAGTCACTAGAGAGAAGACAATATAAAAATAACATGTGATAAGAGATTAAAATTGATCAAACAAATTAATGTGTGGCGAAGGACACAACATCTTTACCCCAGTGCCTTAAAGGATCCAGCCATAAGGCAGGGTAAGGGGGTTGGATGCACGCAAGTCTTACCCCTATTGAAACATAGATGACTCAAAATGAAAATTGCTTCGAGAATTGCACGGACTGACTGGTACTTCACAAAATAAAAAGCAGACAGTTTTATGAGCCATTTTGCTTTATTCCATTATATCCCAAAAACCAAAGAATAATTAGTCTTTGGCTCCACTGGAAATGTGCTGCGAAGGATAATGACTTAAATTATAGTTCATGAATCTCAACCACACACAAAGGCAGCTGCTTGTCATCAAACTTCAGGAGAAGGATAGGAAACAGCAGCAGGAAACAGTAGAAAAGGAAAAAACGATCCTTACTTTATAAGTTGCTTGAAGTCCTGCCTTCCCAAGACACTAAGGTCTTCACATAAGGCAATAACCTGGCACCACATCAAGCGTGAAAAGATTAGCTCGATTACAAAGACAGAAAGGAGCAAGGTTTTTATCGCAGATCGTCACCTCCTCAGTAGTCAAAGCATGTTCCTTCAAAGGAATGCTGGGCGGATCATCAAAACTTATAGAAGTTGTTGTGCCAAGCATCTCTACAGGATTGTCGGACCAAACAAACTCAGAAGCAGGACGGATCTTCCTCACAAGTGTAGTACCGTCTTCATACCTGAGATATCAGCATCAGAAATTAGAAATAAAAGACTCTAAAGACGCATCTGGTAAACCTCAAAAAATCCAAATAAAACCATTCATGTGGTACTAGTAAATGAGCAAACATTATTACGGAGCAGGAATGAAATCCTGAGATTATAATTAATTTCATCATTTGCTCCCATAACTAATAGGTCGATCAAGAAATATGAACATAGTAAGTGGAACAGGTAAAACTTCACACAATTAATTAGTTTTATGTGAGGAGTATTTGGCAGCTGCAACATTTTTTTAGCATCATTCACAATTTACTTCTATCTTACAAATGCACATTCACTTTTAAAGAGTGATTTGGTTTTCCAGGAGTAAAAGAAGATTACTACGAAGGAATTACGCCACACGAAAAGGACATCAAAAGAAAAATTAGCCATTCAAATATCGAAATTTTATACTCCTGTAAGGTCTTGTAATAATTACTTGAGTTGCTACTAGATTGGTTAGTGTAAAAGTTCTTTATGCGAGAAAAGGGGTAGTGTTTTACACTCCACCACAGACACCACCGACTTGTCCTCTTCGCATGACTGTAACAAACCCTCGGAGTAAATATGAGTTCTGACTTCTGAGGAGAAGCGGTTAATCCATTTCATCTTCAAATGGCTTACAGTATTCAGTGACCTATGACTTTTTCGCGCCAAATATATAATTGCTAGCATATACCAATCCGTCCCAAATTAAATTTCCCATGGCATTTGAATATGTGAGAGGATTTCAAATTCCATGGGAAGTTTAAATTGGGACAAAGTAGTACATAGCAACCGGAAAAAAAAAAAATATATATATATATATATGTACCGCCACTAATAAGTAGGCGTGTAGAAAAAATTAAATAAACAAAAAATCCTTAAAGCAGAAAGATGCCAAGAGGATGTATCTATGATTAAGTCCTACTGCGGACTCACCCGTCACGATGCCTTTTTTGCTTGCTGCCAGGAAGGACGTCAAGCACGGAGGCTGGCTTTTGGGGGTCAGTAGCACCATCAAACAGATACTTGATATCTAGCATGCGAGGATCTATTTTTGCTGGGGCCTTGTACCTAAGACCTATAAGGTATATCTCTGCAGATGACAAACGACTGGCAACAGGTTTATACACCTCTACCCTATCGAAAAGCTGGTACAGACAATTAACGCAAGACGGGTTAGTACAAATGAATCATGAACTGGTCATTCTAAAAAATTATTAACAACAGAAAAGTATCAATTCCTCAACCACAATGCATAAATGTAAGAGCTACAGCCAAAAAAAAAATTACACATTACTTTGATGCCCAATCAAAAAACGCTAGAAAAAACATTTAGAAAGAAAACAAAATGGTCACTTATCTTTAGTTCCTAACATGCAAATCCCCGATAGGGAATGGGGAAAGAAGGAGAAAAAAATAGAACAGAGAACATTTTAGGAATGCATTACCTTCCTGAGACAGTAGACCACGGCATTGTAATCTTGTGACCTGAAGATCTGAACAAATGAAATTGAGGTAATCAGTCAACTAATGCTGGAGAGCCTTTTAATCAGTTTTAACCAAAGATATGACAGGAACTTACTACAGCACTTACCAAACATCAAACTAAAACATTAGTTATTAACCAACACTCTACAACACAACTCATCAGAGAATAAAAATAGAGGGACTCTATTTCTTTCCATAATTTCTTTGTTCTTTCAATTTTCCTTGTGGGACCCCTAGCAAACTGAGAGTGAACTCTGTATCTAAGCTAAAGGGATGCCTGGCACTAAGGTACTGGCATGATATGACAAATACAAGCAACAAGCTTTTCAGGCGAATTTCAAAATCACATAGTTAAGGGTGCAGGTTGAAAATTCAATTGAAACATCAGAATGGCAAAAGCTTCATTCGTAGACCAAACTCGGTAATTATATCTATTGCAAGCACTTCCTGGCTACGATAGCTTAAAAGTAATACTAGTATTCTTTACCAAGTCCTATAGTTATTAGCTCCAAGGAGAAACTTTTTCATCAGCTACTCAGATCAACCAATACCGTCAGTTACAAGCAACAAGACTAAATTCGTGTCAAATAGACCAGTAATGGCCTAAAGGATTGTTAATGCAAATGTTTCAATCATGTGTTTCTGAGTTCTGACTGACCACCAACTTTCTGAACACTGGATCACAACAAAGGCCAAACAACGCATTATAACGAACGGGTCAATCAACCACATGAGCTAATCCCCTTGTTCTTCCAAAGAGGGGCAAGTCTAGGGCGCTCGGTTTCAGCTTCCTCACACTAAATACAACTCTACTAAGTCTACTAATACAGTATACGATAATGCAAGTAGCACTCTAGATTAACATTGATAGACACACCAAACTTCTATAGCTACCAATTCCTCATCATACGGAATCAGTAAAACAGCTATACTACTACCTTATAACACCACACAATTCACAGCATATCTAACTCACAAAAAAACAAACCTTTTCTACATTGTCCCCATTTCTTATTATGTTAGCCTGAACAAAACCAATCAATTTTACCTCAAAATAAACAAAACAAAACCCCGAACTCAAATCACAAAATTAACCACTCACGTACTTTACACGCTTATTATTAAAGGCTCCATATTTCACACATTCAACCTTAACCAAACCTAAGATTACAAACCACTACAACATACTCAATCACAACAATTCCTTCCTTTTCCCCGTTTTTCGCCGATATAATTAAATTAAATACGTGAGAGGAATTCAAACCAAACGTAAACAAAACTCGCAAATATTCCCAACACAATAAACACAATTCCCAAAACGAGAACAACAACAACAACAACAACTCAAACAAAACAATGGAGAGAAGAAACAAAAGTAAACCTTAGTGACGAAAGTGCCCTTGGGAGCAAGGAACTCAGTAGCAAGCTTAACAGAGTCAATAACAAGAGCATTCTGACTAGTAGCTTCCTGGGCCCACGCGCCACCGACATTCGGCGAACCGTCGTGTAGCATAAGATCAAACGCCTTAAATCCATTCTCAGATAGAAGCCTTTTAATGGTGGCCCGACACTTTGGTTTAGTAATATCCTCTTGTACGGATATGGCGCCGCGGATTGGGGAGATAGATACGAGGTCGACGCCGATGACAAGTGCTCCGACTGGGGCCCGCTGTACGGCCACTTGCATCCACCCACCGGGGGCGGCGCAGAGGTCGAGGACTGACCGCGACGCGTTGAGGAGAGAGAATTTGGCGTCGAGCTGGATTAGCTTGAAGGATGCTCGTGAACGGTAGCCTTGTTCTTTTGCGAGGTGGTAGAATTTGTCGAGCCTGTTCTTTCCTGTTACTTTCTTCTTCCCCATGGCGGCGGCGGCGGTTGGTGGTGGTGAGTGGTGGTTTGAGGCGGCGGAGGGAGGAGAGAGATGATTTGATCTCTAGGGTTTAAGAGAGGGTTAAAAGAGGATAAATGGTGTGGCTCGTGAGGTTTATATAGTGGGATTCTAGTTGCCTCTTGTGGGGTCGGGTCGAGATGGGTCGGGTCATATGAGGTTCGAACTTTGTCGCGTCAACATTCCCGTAAAGTGGGTCTTAGATTGTCGCCCTTACCAAGTCTGGTTTTGTCGGGGTATATTTTGTGTTGGATCAGGTCATAATCGGGTCTAGTTAGTGACGGTTAAGGATGGGCGTGGGCCAAGTCTAGGTCGGGTTCCATGGAACCCAAACCCAAATCAAAACCCATGTTTTCATATGCAGATCCAAACCTGACCCACATTCATAAAGGTCTAAAATTTTCCGACCCAAACCCGTCCTGTCAAGACCCGATGTGTATGAGAAGATTCTGGCTCTTATGTGAGAAACCGAGAACTTTATTTAAGTCGACTTTTATAGTATTTTCTAGCTTAAAATGTTAGTATATAATTGCGTTAATACGTCAAATACCCTAATCAAATGTGCAAAAACAACTCGTAGCCAAACTTCCAATTCTCATAATTCAACATACAATCATAATTGTCAAATGTTGATACACGAAGTTTCATAAACATAAATACAAAAGTTTTAATCATCTAATAATATATTACTACATAGCAAGCGAGAAAGTCAATGACAATGACTATGCTAACACGACCGGTAGTTAGCTATGGTAGCAGAGGAAAGTAGGATATTCGTACGATGTGGTTTATTGTGTAGTCTATTAAGTATCACAATACTGTTTTGCGAAGGTTAAAATTTACTTTTTAAAAATATTAGTTAAAGTAGACGGGTCTATGGGTCGGCTCTGGGTCTCAATAGAGAGATCCGACTCATCACACATGTAAACGGGTCTGGGTCCGACCCAAACCCAATGAGTCCTAAAAAAATGAGGACTCAAATCCGACCTACATGGGTCGGGTCTGGGTTCTACGCCCATCCCTACTGACAGTTATTAATCCGCATCATTTCAGTTTTGGTCAATATATTATGTTGGGTAAAAGGGCACTACGAGTTTTGTCGTGTTAGAGGTCACTATCAAGTGATCAAGCTGAGTCGGGTCGGTTAATCACAATTTCGGGTCCTATCCGGTTAGGTTTTTGGGTAATTCGAGCCGGTCACTCAGGTCAGGTCAAAGTTGTCAGCTCTACTTGTAATGTACGAGTATCAATTTGTGATAATGGTGTAATGGTATTGTGTCATCTCCTTGGGCTCACTCCATGTTATTAGGTCTCATTCTCTTCAACCGTATTCTCTACGAGTATTGACCTAATCAGTGATCTGCTGGAAATGAATTTAATTTTACAAGAAATAACTAGTTCTGGAGCAAGAGAAATTCAAAATTTTACTCATCCAAATTGTAGTGATTTAGTGGTAGCAATCACTTTAATCAAATTAGTTTTAAGTGGAGGGGGTTATATTGAGTGAGATTGAGCCCCAATTACTTCAACCATGGGTCCGGTGTTATTGTTGTTGTTGCTAGGCCTTATTTGATTCAACTTAAAGAGTAATGTATTCAAATCAGATCAGATTTACTAAATTAAATGAAATCAGATCAAATTCGTTTATTTCAAATGAAACTGATGCAGCTGCAAGATGCTCATAACCCATTCATATTTGGAAACCTATATGTGAGGGCAAATCTAAATTGAAGACATTTTGAAAATTCAGGTCTGCGCACTTAAATTCGAGAGTCTCGTAGAAGGCTCAAATGAAGTCCGGTAATTAATTATGTGTCATACCATTTTGGAAACCTAGGAGATTAAACTAAGTCATGGCTATAGAGTTAACAAATAAAGGTTTATAGATCAATTGCATTTTATTTTTGAAGTCGTACTTGCAGCAGGCGCTAATTAGAAGTTTCAGGTATCAAAGCCTGCGTTTGATGAGGCATATTTCCTAGCTCAAAAATCGATTTTGGGTAAACTTTATGTGCAGATTGAAGTTCATGAGTCTAGCTATCCAATGGCATAAGTTATAGATTCATCCGGTGAGTATTAATATGTCTTACAGTCATTTCCGCACTGTGTAGCAATATCGAGTGCTGTGTTTCAGTTTATTAGAAAGTATGTTCTTTAGGAAATTAAGATGGCTCGAATTATTTTTAAACTATGATGATCAAAGTAATAGACCCTTGAAGAAAGGATAGAATTATTTTGGAGCCGGAATATCCTTGTGAAATCAAACAAGTAGTTGAAGTGGAAGGGATTGAGAAAAACAATCAAAGAGGGTTGGATTGAAATAGAATTTTTTGCATCAGCTATCTTTGACTTATCAATTCTTAGCATCAAAGCAAAGGAAGCAACTCTTCTTATTTCAGAAAAGGGGCTGACAAGATAAAAAGCAATTCTACCAAAGGAAGAGCAATTCAGGCGTTTGATCAAGCAGCCATAAGCAATTAGTTAATTGTTTTTTTTTTTTTTTTTTTTTTTTGTAAAATTGTAAATTTTATTGCTGAAAATCGGATCCAAATAACATTACTTGACTTCCTTGACTATAAGCTTTTTAACCATATCTTATCTTTGCTAGTAATATTACAAATGCTACTTTTCAATCTACCCTTAACTTCTTTCTTCACTTCCAAGCACAATTTTCGCGGGTGGCATAGAACTAGCTCCACTCTGCACTTGTTTCGGGCCGTCCACACATGGTACTGTAAGCTGCATATTATTGCACCTGCTACTTGTTGCATCAATCTTGTTTTCATTTTCTTTTTTGCGCTCCAAATCATGGTATCATACTCCGGGTAGTTAATTCTGCTCCACTTCCTTATTTCCACCACTACTACAAAATCCACTATAGACATGAGATGTATGGAAAACTGACGTCTATTAAGGAAAACAGTGTAATGAGTAAATAATAGACATGGGCTTTTCTTTTAAAGCCGACGTGTAATAATAGACAACGGTTCTTTTTTAAAACCCCATATTAATTTAACCATTAGCCACCCCATTAGCCTTCAATTATACTATCCACATCAGCAGTGATGTCATTGATGACATCAGCACTCATTTAATGAAGCACTTGCATGTGTTTGACACACATAAAAAATGAGCTTGTGAAGGTTTGAACCTGTAACCTCAGAGTTACAAGTTTAACACTCAACCACCATGGCAACTAATTTTTTTGATATTGTTATTAACAAAGTTATATATAAAGGATTTGAGATTTTAGGAGATAATTTCGCAAACAACTTTGGACGAGATAATCTGAATCAAATCAAATCATTTCATTTTTGGAGATAATTTATGAAGTAATATATATAGGCGCAATATATTAGGAAATAACACATCTTGCGTGTGTTTTGTTTTAACTCAAAATACGGGTCGCCGGGTGGGGTCAGAGTTAAAAAAAAAGTGTGTTAAAAAGTAGTCGGGGTTAATATGAATTACAGTTCATAAAACCGGGACCCGAAAATAACGGGTCATGGGTCAAAAATTGTAATTCGTACATAAACATAAAGTACTGATAATATAAATTCGTTATACTTACTAAATTGTTTTCATTAATCAAACATAACTTTTCTAAGATGATACCAAATTAAATATGTTTTTTTTTCGTCTTAATTATAGAAAAATTGGGACAACGGGTCATCTCAAGTTTAACCCAAAAGAATACTGGTCTAAACGGGTTCGAATTATTTATCGCCAAAACTTGATCAGGGAAAAAAATGGGTTATTAACCTTGAACAACGAGTAACATCTGGTCGGTTAAATTTTTTAACATTCTAATATTTTGCGTTAAGTATGAGTAGTAAAATAGAGTTATGACCAAGTTCATATAACAACCCGTGCAATTTTGCACGGGCTAATAAACTAGTGTCTATTAAAAGACTATAGACATGAGTTTTCCTTAAAAACCCATGTCTTTTGAACGCACAAAATGCAAAAAGACGTTGACATTGAGCTTTCATTAAGAATAATGACCAAGTCTTTTTTTTTTCTCGACTCTTATAGTCTTCTCTCTTCTCACTTTGTTTCTTCCGCCTCACTTGTCTCTCTCTCCTATCTCTCTGCAATTTCTTCATCTAACTTTGTCATGGCCATCGTTCTCCACCGCAAGACTGCTCTACCATCTACCAAAAGAGGGTAAGATGTTTTTCTCTCTCCTCAAATCAATATTTTTCTGATTATGATTGTATTTCTGTTTCTAGGGTTTCATTTTTGTTCGTTTATTTCCTTTGTTTCTAGGGTTGATTTGATTTGATTGATTATTGGGCGTTGGTGGGGATCTGAATCATCATCATCTTTCACTTTCAGTCAGGTACTCTCTCGCTCTTGAATACTTGAATCTTCAAATCAATCAAAGTAATTTCAATCAGTGATTTATTTGTTTGATTATTGTTTAGGGAATAGATAGATAGAGAATGGGGGATACAGAGACTTCATTTGGATTGTACGCGCTGGATAAAGGTTCTGCTTCTGGGTTCCCAATTCTGCTTCCCCATCACTCTTCGGACCCCGGCAGCCACACCGCCATCATCGTCTTCCTCGTCTAGCATATTCGGGTCAGGTATCTCCTTATGCCCTTCTCTCCATTTTTGCCCTTGATCTGCAGATGTAATTTTAATTCTCCATTTATTTCCCCCAATTTTGACTATCACCAAAGAAAAACCCTAGCTTCCCCCCACCACTCCGTCGACGGTCGATCTTCTACCAGCCTACCACCACCTGGTCGATCTTCTACCAGCCTTCCACCATTTCGTCGATATTCTACGCCAATTATGCTTTCTCTCTCCTCCAGTTTATTTAATTCTTCAATTCAATCAAGGTTTAATTTTGCCTCTGTCGATTGTTCTTTGTTAATTTCTCTCTCTTACACTGCAGCTATGGCGGATAGAGAAGGATCTACTACTCGTGGAATTCGTTTAGGTGTGAACTCGATTTCTCACTCTTCTTCCGTTTTTTCACTTAACTTCTGGAATTTTTTTTGCTGTTCTAATTTAGTACTGATTTTAGTTTTGTTTGGCAACTACTTAGTGAAACTTTGGTGTTTTTACCTGCTCAATTGTATTTTGTGTTTTCCTTGATAAATTTGATTTCTTTCTATCTTGACGAGTTCACAATTTGCTCATATCTTGACGAGTTCACGTTAGTTTAATCAAACAACGTAATGCTGTAAACTTTCTATTTTCTGCCTGATTTCTTATTTATGCCCATTGCTCATTGGTATCAATGTTTCTGTAAGTTTATCTAGAAAGTAACTCATTTGTACTTGCAGTTGATCCATACTCAGAGTTCTTCTATTAAGCTTTTTTCCGAACTCTAAGCTATGTTCAAAGAGAATCGGACTGACACCGTAGCTTGATGCAGCTTCAGATAGATGATTGTGTGTAAGGAAGATTCTAGCTTTATATAGTAATAATACTTAGCTTCCAGTTAGATGGATGGGCTAGAATGTACACTAGTTCCACCCACAGTGACTCATGAACCCTCCTGTTGATGGATGGGCTAGAATGTCTAGCTGCGGTGCCCATCCTCTTATTACCAATCTCTTGTTCTTCACTCATTCTTCAAACCCTTCTGGCAACTGCAGCAATCCATGTTCGAGGCTATGGACTTCATCGGATTTTCTAGCACACAAATGAACTTTAACATAACACTAATGTGTACTTTCCTTTTGCTGGGCATTTTCGACAATGCATATGTCGAAATCAGCTCCTCTGTTCTTTTAGAAAGTTGTAGGTCTCATTCTCAGGTTTTCATGGCCACTTGAATCATCCGCTTTCGACTCCAAATGAGTGAGATATGGCCTAAATACGAATCAGTCCTACAAGAATAATTATTTAGCGTACTTTGCGATCGATAAATATATGAGTTATCATTTAATCACATGCATTGAATAATAATAAGTCTTTTAAGGTCTAAACTAATACAATGACCCATAAACCCAACTCATAGTAAAAGTATACCAATTAGCTCAAATAGTATGAAAGACGATACGAAAAATATGATTTTATATGGTAGTTTCTTTTTCCTAATACTACTGCTGCTTTCCGTACAATCGGTAATAGGAAGTTAGGATTTTATTTCTCTGTGTGTTGATATGGTGAAAATTATGCCTTTGCTAAAGTAAACTATTGTCAAAGTACATGGATGATTAACTAACTCATGTCTTCTTATAAATGATTGAGGTACTGGACGTCTAGTCTACAAGTGCACATTCTTGCTCTTTGGATCTATTTTTTAACTCAGTCGTTACGCAAGGTAAGACTCACACTCACCTTTCTTTATTTCTTCGGATTACTTGTTTTCTTTTTCTAATTCGTTCCAAGGTCAGACTCACGAGTATATGGTCTGCGTTTGTTTGGAATTTGTGTAGTTCTGCATTTTATTGAGCTTAAACTATCAAATGATCTATTGCTTTTGTTTCCTTACTTGACAATTATACATGATTGAATTTGTTGAGCTTAAAGTATTTGTGTTATTGATAATTTGTGGTGGACATTTCTAAGTGGTGATATATATGATGAGACGATTGGTAGGTAGTATGATGATTTAGGGTTACATTTTGAACTCTATGTACGTTGTTACCTTGTTATAGTCGCATGCAAGATTTCTCTATTTTCGATTTCTTTAGTCAGGTTTGTGTTGAGCAGATTTACTTGCTAGTCTTGCTTAAATCGTAGTTTAAGTTAGATTTGGAGGTCTTGACAATAATGAGATTTGGTTGCAAGCTGATCATAACTATACTGTTTCAGCAGGCTACAATTGGTTGCGGGGTGAGCAGTTGAAGGTTTGTTGGGGAAAATTCATATGGTGCGGGCATTTTACTCCAAAAGCCTCCTTTATAGGATGGTTAGCAGTGCAGCAAAAGTTGCAAGTGAGGGAAAGGCTAAAAAGAATAGGAGTATGTAGTGAGGATAAGTGTGTGCTATGTGAAAACTCAGTAGAAACTCATGAACACCTGTTTTTCAGGTGTGCATATTCGAAGATGTACTTGGTGCACTAGTACAAAACGTACCATAGAAGTCGGCCTTTTTCTATAATAGACGTTGGATATAGTGTCGACGTTAAGTTGACCGACATCTATTAGAAACGAATAGACATGGGTTTTTAGTCTCATGTCTATCACTTTTATAGACATGGGATTTATTTAAAAATACGACGTCTATGCATACTTTAGACATCGGTTTTGTTAAAAATTCCATGTCTATTCTTGGAATAGACGTCAGACTTTTAAAAGTCTTATGTCTATTATTGATATAAACATCTGATTTTTCTGGAAAACCGACATCTATGTATCTTATATAGACATGGGTTTGTACGGGAAAACCCATGTCTAAATATGCAAAAAAAAAAAAATAATAAAAGCTGCAGCATTTCAGTCAGGGCAATATACCTATAGCCCACAACAATACATACACTGCTCAAAGCCAACCAAAATTCATTCAAACAACCAATTTCATTCAATCCGTGTATTCCAATTCCCAAACATAACTCATCCAAACATATTTCTTTCCTAGAGTTCATGTGCCACTGCAAGTCTACAATACTATTAGTGTGCCCCAACAGAGCTCATAAAAAAAAAGAATTTCAATGCGATGCCCACACATTGCAATCGGAATCACTTTTGATTCTCCTGTCTCTTTGCAGTGCAGAGTTTCTCTAATTGCAGCGGCAATGGCATGAGTTGGTTCGGGTGAAGGAATTAGTCCTTCAGACCTTGCAAATTGGATGGCCCCTGTAGCATGTATTACAGTATAAATCAGGTGAAACATTTGTACAATTTCTATGCTATTGCTCAAGATGGAATAAAAAAGTCCACTATAACAAGTCCTTACTATATACACGCAGCGTTTGATGTTTGAATTGGATGCTAAAGAACTAAAGTATGTCAAGTTTCATGGGAAATACAACTAGAACCCTGAAGTTTACATGAAAGTGCAATTACCTTGGAAACATTCAGTCTGAGTAATAGAAATTGCCTCCATTAGTCCTAATTCATACTCCGTATACATGTGAAATCAGTGGAGCCATACCATGATAACGTAGGCCACTTGTGACACCCGAAAAAAAAAAATCAATTCACAAAAAATCATATAAGAGACATGTACAGTGTGCAAACCAGCTCAAGGTATATAGAACTGAAGAAAAATAAACGAAAAGACAAAACTCGACGAGAAGATGGTTACCAGCATGGATAGGATCAGGAATAAAATCATGACCAAGAGTGTGCATCTTCATCAATGGTGTCATTCCAGCAGTAGCACCATAATCATAAGCATAAAAGCATACACCCCTTTTGGAATCCATCTTTTAACTTATTCTTTACACCACAGAGATTTTTCCAAAACCAACTCACATCAGTAGGAGGCTCATATTCCTCCCAATTTCTGCCCTTCAACTTGTCTGCCTTCTTGTAAATCCAATAAGCATACTTACCAAGACAAGCAACATTCCAACTAGCATCATCTCTGATCCCTAGACCACCAGCTTCTTTTGGTTTACAATCATTTTCCCAAGCAACTGGAGGGCTCCTCAACTTGTGCTCATTGCCATCCCACAGAAAGTTTCTACATATGCATTAATTTTTCTGATGACAAACTTTGGGATAATGAATATTCGAGCCTAATAATCATGAAGGTTCATAAGAACAACTCTAACCAGTGTTAATCTCCCAAAATAGGAGAGTTTTCGAGCACACAAAGCTCAAATTCTGCTTACCACTTTCTCAGTCAAAATGTGACAGTCCATGGTTGAGATCCTACCAGTTGTAATTTGTATTCCAAGATACCTAAAAGGTATTTCTCCTTCCTTAAAGCCTGTATACTCTACCACTTCCTGTTTTACATTGAACCCCAATCTAGCACAATAGATTTCTGATTTGGAGGGATTTGCTTTGAGCCCCGAGGCTTCAGAAAAAGTTGCAAAGCCTCTAAGCAAAAGACTTACTAATTTCATATTTCCTTTGCAAAATAATAGGAGATCATCCGCAAAGCAAAGGTGATTCAGCTTTGTTTTTCCACAAAGAGCATGAAACCTAAAATCTTTGTTTTCAGCCACCCTCCCCAAGATTCTTGATAAATATCCCATACACACAGTGAAAAGGAGAGGGGATCACCCTGTCGTAGGTCTCTCTTCCCTTGAAAAAAATCAAAACAACTCCTATTGAGAGATATAGAATATGAAGGTGTAGTTACAAATTGCATTATAATACTTACCATCTTCTCAGGGAAATTGAGGGCCTCTAGCATTTCTCTTATGAAATCCCACTCTATTGAATCATAAGCCTTCCTCAGGTCAATTTTCATAAGGCATCTAGGAGACACATCTTTCCTGTGGTACTTTCTCACCAAATTTTGGCATATCATAACATTTTCTACTATATCCCTCTGCTTAACAAAAGCCCCTTGACTTTGTTTAATGATATTTGGTAGTACCTCGCCCACTCTATCACAAAGGATCTTGGAGATGCACTTATATAAGGTGTTGCAGCAAGCAATTGGACGGAATTCAAGAACACTCACAGGCTGCTTTACCTTTGGAACCATCGTTAGCACAGTGCAGTTCATCTGTTTCAATAATTTTCCATTTTTGAAAAATTCTAAAACAACTTTAGTAATAAGATTGCCCACTATTTCCCATGAATCTTTAAAGAATTGACTAGTAAAACCATCAGGGCCTGGGGCTTTTAGTGCCTTTGATTGTAAACATAGCTTCCTTCACCTCCTCCCTAGTTACCTGCCTTAGCATTCTTGCCTGCATTTACCCACTCAAAATGCTTTCCTCTCTGACAGTCTTCTTATGCACTTTCTTTCTGACTGTAAATTGCTCTAACAGAGATTGATAGTATTCCAAGAAGGCATGTTGAATGCCTATTTCATCGGATTTGATACTGCCATTCATATCAGCAATCTGCATAATATAGCTTTTTGCTCTTCTCGCTCTGATGGATGCATGGAAATAAGCAGTGTTGTCATCTCCCTCAGCCACCCAATGAGCCTTACTTCTTTGTTCAAGTAGCTCTCCTCAGCTTTGAACAGAAAACTATACTTATTTGAGAGTTCTTTCTCTATGGAGCGTAATTCTCTATTCATAGGATCTTTGTGCATCAGTTCTTGAATTTCATTGAGCTCTTGACAAGCCTGAGCAGCAGCATTCTCTAAATCAGCAAACTGAGACTTATTAATAGCTTTCAAAGGTTGTTTCAGGGCTTTTAGTTTCCTAATAACCCTAAACATAACACATCCATTGCTAATTTTCTCCCATTCTACATTTACCACAGTCTTGAAATCAGGGGATTTGCTCCACATATTGTCATACTTGAAACTAGACTTCCCAATGTGTCTTTCCACATACAAGGAGACAATACATGCGCAATGATCAAAAAGTCGTCCATTCTGGAAAAAAGTAAGCTTGACTATCCTGAAAATCAGTCATCCATCCTCCATTGAGAAGCACTCTATAAATCCTGCTAAAAACGCTAGTGCTGTCATTATGTTTGTTACTCCAGGTGTAAAAATTCCCTTCAGATTTCAAATTTTGTATGCCACACCCATGAACACAGTTTTGGAAGCTTTAAATCTCATGTAGAGTTACTTTAGACCCAATTCTCTCATCATTAAAATCCCCCATCCAAGCTTCCGAAATCCATTGGCTGAAACTGACTAGCTTTTGCCAAAGTATTTCCCTCTCAACATCACTGTTTGAGCCATATATAAATGTAGCATAAAAAGTATTTTTTGATCCCATTTCCTCAACTTTTATATGCGCATATTGCATATCCATGCCAATGACTTGAACTCCATATCTACTAGGGTCCCATAAGACCCAAATTCTGCCTCCCTTATGGAAACTATTATTAGTAGTTAAAGACCAACTATTACAAATACTAAGGTGAATCCTAGATAGGCACCCAGGTTTCACCTTAGTTTCCAGGAGACCAAACAACCCCACTTTATGATTATTCATAAACCTCCTAACTTCAGCTTGTTTAGTGTGGCTGTTCAATCCCTAACATTCTAAGAATCCCACATTAGCCATGGTCAATTTGACCATGGGCCACACTACCATTCACCACATCTCCTCCACGAGTTCCATTCCTCACCACAACTGCGTAAGACACTGATGGGGCAACTGAGCCTGCAGAGTTGTAGGTAATTTGTGGGGATAAATTAAGTTGCCTCACATGCCTAGTAGCAGGACAGGGATCTGTGGCACATTGACTGCAGAAGTATTGAAACTACTTGATGCTTGTTCTCCTACAATTACATTATGTGCTGTTGCCTGATCAGCCCCATCATTTTGGACAGGTTTAGGTCTCCACACCTGCCTAACATTCCTAGTCTGCTTTCTCTGGATCTGTTTCCCACCTTTTCTGCATTGGTTGCTAGTATGACCTAACCCCTTACAAGTGCTACACATTAGAGGTTTCCATTCATAGTCAACAACTTGGGTGACAACATTCCCCTTCTCATCCACAAATTTTAGCTCCTCAGGGAAAGCCTGGTCAATTTCAGCCTCAATCAGCTTTCGAGCTTAACCCAGCACGCTTTTCTCCTCAGTGGCTCTATAAGTTTTGATAACTTTGCCTACAAGCCAGCAATTTAACTAATATACGTTGGAGTCCAAAATTTCAGTTCTAGTCTCATCAATTTTACCCAAATTGGAACTTTCTTAACAAAGTTCTTGCTTAATTCCAGCTGTTCTGTCCAAGGTTGTACTATAAGTGGTTTATTATCAAACAAATGGTGACCTGACTTCAAGACAGCGTCTTTCTCCTCCATCGCATTGAATCTAACCACATATACTCCATTCGGCAAACAAGAAATCTTTTCCATTCCCTTTCTTCCCCAAATTCGATTGAAATACCCATATATCACATCTAGGGGGGATTGGCACCCAAAACAAAGCATACAATAGCAATTTGCCAGTAAGTAATACATTCCTCAGTAAGAGTTAATAAAGGCATCTCCTTTAAGATATTGCTAACAGTATCAATAGGATTTGACATATCTTTTCCATGGTTGACTACAGTCCATTCTCCCTATCTGATTTCTTCATGTACTTCATTAATTGTAGCCGTACAGTTTTCATTAAGGACCGTGGCCACCTCTTCATCATCCGTGATATTCAAAGGAGGAATGCCCTGAATTGTAGTCACCGACTTGTGTTTCCGTGCATCTGAGGTAGTAGAACCCATTTTCTCACCAAGATTCTTATTTTGTTGATTGTTTTTCTTCTTATTGTTCCTTCTCTTGCCTGAATTCCGATGTTTTCCTGGCGATCTAGACCTAGCCATGGCAGGAGCCTAGAAAATCCAGCAAAATCAAAGCAATATTCAGACCAAAATCTTAGTTTTCGTGCCGTACACCCTAATTTTTGCTCTACCCTTTCTCTCTCTAGCATTTTCTTTCTCTTACAATGCGAGTTGCTATTAGTTCATTGTTTTTATAACTAGATATTTTCTATTTCTTAATATTTTCTTCAACAAAGTGTATCATTTCTTTTGTATTATATTCTAGGATCAGTTTACTCCATCACTATATATAGAGCCTCCTTAGCATTGTAAAAATCAGAATTTGATGAATCAAAATGAAAATCGATCGGATGAGATTTCTGAATTTTGTCTTAATTTCTTTGAGTGTGTTATATCTTTTAGAGTTTAGGTCTTTGTGAAGTGATCATTAATGAGTAGTATCTAGTGAGAGTTTCACTTAGTTCTTCCAAGATAAAGATGAGTAATATCCATAGTCTTTGAAGTCCATATTCATTTATTTTTAGTCCAAAAATACACAAAATTACAAAAAGAAAGTTTGTTTCAGAGGTGATCATGGGGCGGGCTTAGGGTAAAAAAGTAGGCCCGGTGTGCAGGTCGGGCTTTTATTTCGGGCCTAATCGGTCGACTCAAGCCCGGCCCATTCGGGCCAAAGCGGGCTGTTGGGCCATTTCGGGCTTTTAAAAAAAATTCACGTATTACCTAATTTATACGTTTTTTATCACTTTACCCATTAATATAATCTACTACTTGCACACTTAGTTTAATAATAAATTATTATGCACTTTTAAAGAGGTTTTTGATGTTATTTTCATAATTTACAATATTTTATTTTATTAATAGTTTTATTTTTATTATTTTAATATGCTTTATTCACTACATTTAGCCTAATTTTGCTACATTGAGTACTTTAATTACCAAATCCGTCATAATCCGGCATCATTTACACTAGTTTACATAACTTAGGTTTATAAAATTTAAAAAATTTCTTTTTATTTTTAAAAGCGGGCCGGCCGGGCCAATTTTCGGCCACGAACTCGGCCCAAGCCCGGCCCATATTATTGCGGGCTTTTTCGGGCCGGCCGATTTGGGCTTTCGGGCCTATTTGGTCGGCCCAAACCCGGGAAAAAGTTGGGTCGAGTCGGGCTTCGGGCCTGGCCCATTTGATCAGCTCTATGTTGTTTGTATGTTAGAGTTTTAATGGTGTTTAGAAGTGCATCAAAATCAGACCAAAATAATCCAAATAACAATTAATGAATCTAGTCTACTTCTTGTTACTAATTTATCTTTTCATTTATTTTTTCAATAGATTCAAATCAAATCTATTTAATCCAAATAAATTCAAATCAGAACCATGGAGGCCTATAAAAAAATTAATAGTATTAGTAGTGGTAGTAGAAGTAGTAACGTAGTAGTAGTTAGATTTGAACTTTCTTTGCTCTTTTAAACTCATCATTCAAGTGTGCGCGTTTATATAATTCTAGATGAAAAATACATAAGTTTTGGGCGGTAAAATGTAAATTAACCTTGTTAAATATCCCAATGTATCTCTTTTGCAATGTACTCCCTCCGTTCGGCTTTAATTACGTAGGGCCGGAACACAGTTTTTAAGAAAAATAGAATAAAAAATGATTTTTAGGGTCTACTTGGTGTAAAATTACACATAGGGGTATGTCCCACTTGCACTTTTAATTAAAAAATAAGGGTGTTTTGGTATTTATATATACAAATAAGGAAAGATTCTAAGTAGGAAGTTTAAAGATGAACACCCATAAATAGAAAGTAGGAAGTTTATAGGCGAACAGAGGGAGTATTTGATATGGGGTATAAATTTTAATGATTATGTGATCAAGGTTTTCTATTTAAAGTTGATATCAAATCAACATTTAATATCTTTTGGCATATGATATATGTTTCCTTTTTTTAACGTTATTACCAAATACTTATGTACAATTTAACATATTCATCCAAAAAATCACCAATAAGTTGGTGTTTCTCCACCAAAACACAACATTGTTACAAATTTTATGAATCTTTAATTGTATACAAAGTCAGAAGTATCCCTCAAAATCATATTTATACATACTAGAAGCATGTCAAGTAGTAATCAAACATTTTCAAGCCCAATATGCACCATTGATCCTTATAAATTTTTGAAACTCAGACGAAACTCTATTACTCGCTTACAAGATGCGCCATGCTCCCCAGCATCTTCTAATCATGATTGTCCTTCTTCCGTGCTTACAAAAGATTTTTCTCTTAACCCAAATACCAAAACTTTTGTACGAGTTTTCTTCCAAAGATTGCATTGAATTCTTCATTTTCATCAAAAATTCCTATCATATTATATTTTCACGGAGGTGGATTTGTCTTTCATCGCGCGGATTCCACTATGTTCCATGACTTTTGCGTGAAAGTAAGCTCTTTCACCACTTCATTGGTGGTCTCTGTCACCTATCGACTTGCCCCCGAACATCGTCTCCCAGCTGCATATGATGATGGCATGGATGCTCTTCTCTGGATACGTTCCTCATATGGCAAGAGCATTTTGCATGACCATGAGTGGCTTGCAAAATATGGGGACTTTTCTAATTGTTTTTTGATGGGATCTAGTGCTGGAGGTACATTGGCATATAAGGTTGGGTTACGTGCTTCGATGATTGTTGATGACATTAACCCCTTGATTATTAAGGGGTTGATACTTCATTATCCGTCATTTGGTGGGTTAAAACGTACCAGGTCGGAGTTGGAACATGTTAATGATCCATATGTTCCCCAATCAGTTGGTGATTTATTTTCAGAATTGTGTTTGCCTATTGGAGCAAGTCGTGACCATGATCATGTTAACCTTAGAGCAGGTCTAGAGCTTGGCATTTTGGATCGTTTGAAGGAACTTGGATGGACGGTCTTAGTAACTGGGGGGAGTAGTGACCCGTGTATGGATCGGCAACTTGAGTTAGTCAAGCTTTTGAAGGAAAAAGGTGTAGTGGTTAAAGAGCATTTTACTCTACATGACTCTCATGCAGTAGAAATTTTTAATCTCATTAAGTGTCATTTATTTCTAGTTGTTGCCAAGGATTTCATTTATTCAAGTATGTCTTCTGTAAAGGCAACCCATCAAAAGTTGTTAGGCTTAAAAGCTAATTTATAAGAAATTTAATTGTGCCCAGCTACTATACTCCGTAACTAGTTTTTTGACCCGTGCAAATGCACGAGAATCTCAAATGTTTACTCGAAATAGTACAATATTATGTTATTTCGGTATTAAGATTTTCAATTTTCTAGGTAATTTAAACCCTAGCATTGACACTTTTTTTTTGAGATAATAGCACATGGAGATCGAAAGCAACATGCAGATTTAAAATACAAATTCAAGACCAATAAAAATTGTTATGTGTCTAAAGTCTTACGTGTGATGTAATTTGGCAAAAAACGTAAACATCGCCTAAATTTAGAATCCCTCACCCTTCGAAAAAATATGAAACTCGTTTATGGGATGAATGATTTTCATCTCATTCATACGATGAATGACTCTATTCATTGTAGTAGCAAAAAAAGTTCATTCATGGAATCATGGTGTTAGAAAAGTTGATGAATGAGATTTTCGTACATTATAACTACACCTGTAAAACAGGTCGGGCGGGCGGGTTTCGGGTTCGTCTAGATTCGGTTTCGGGTAGAATACGGGTCGGGTGTATTTTGGGTTAGGGTCAAAACAGGTCGGGTTAATACGGGTTTGGGTGTGGCTAGGGTCAATACGGGTTCGGGTCGGGTTACGGGTTGACCATCAGGTCGAAAATACATATTCGCGCCTTTTTTAGTCGATAAATTTTAACACTAATATTAATTTGTCTACCTATTACTTTTAATAAATGCGTGCATGAAAAGGTGACATGGACAACAGATAAAATGAAGCTGACAAATGTACAAAAACTGTCATTGGATTGGTTAACAATCTTTCCGTAAATTTCAATGGTATCTTAGCAGATTTCAGTGAAATTAAATATTTATTAATAAATATCCTTTTATAAGAAAAAAAAATAAATGACGTGCTAAATACATATTTTATAACCAAAAATAATATGATACACTTAAGGACTTAAGGCCCCCGTTTGATAGGATTCCACCTTTTTTATCTGAAATGATTTGATTGCTCCTAATATAATCTGATCTGATTTGAATGACTCTGAACTGATCTGATCTGATCTGAATTTGTTGAAAATTTGATTGAATTTCAACGGATTAGTATCAATAATGGACCAAATTCATTGAACATTATTTAAGCAATTCTGATTTAATTTGAATGACTGTGAGCTGATTGGAATACTACTTCTATTAAGCCTATCAAACATGCCCTAACTGTTGGAGATAGTCTTCTTAAAGTTTAGTTTTACAATGTTAGAGTTGACTTACATTGAAGAAGAGAACGGAGTTTGATAGCACTTTATATGGTATGTACGTGTGCGGTCTAATTAAGGATTACCGTTTTAGTTACGGTTTATATTGATGTAATTATGATTAATTAATTTATTAATTAATTATAATTATTGGATTGGATAAGGACAAATAACCGCCAATAACTTCCGGTAGTTATCTAGGGTGGTTATTTTGGTGCCTTTTGGATAAGGACAAATAAGAGCATGCACTACGGTAGTTTTTTTTCCTCTATCAAAGGATGATAGAAAATTAATCCCCACATCAATGATATACTCTTCATTTTTTTCTATCACTTTTTGATAGAAATGAAATCTATCACTTTGTGATAGAAAATGGGGGTGGACATGTGAAGTGAAACCACTGCAAATTGAGGAGAAAAGTTTGGTTTTCTTTCCTCTGTAAAACTTGTCGATGCTTTTTTTTTTTTTTTTTTTTTTGTAAATTCAGTCGTGGGCCCCACATTGTCATCTAATCAATTTGCGCCATGTGTCTTGCTTTCAAGTTCAACCAATGAAAAATTGTACCGTTGGTTTATTTCTAACGGCTATAATTTACAACTTACTTAAAAAAAAAATTATACCAACAGTCATATTTTTTCATCCTCTACAAATAGACATCCATTTTGTTATATTTTCACACAATTCTAAAAAAAAAAACTCATTTTCATATTTGGAAGAAATTCATTATATTACAAACAAAGTATTGTATTATTTCTTAATTGTGGATAAAAATCCCAATAATTATGGATTTCGTCCAACACTCTCGACTGAAAATTATTCATTTGATCTAAATTACTATAAAGTTTTAGAGTTTCAAGTTAATCATCCTGAAATATTTTCTCAAATAGATTCTGCTTTTTCACAAACTAATATGTCAACCTCCTCACATACATCGGGGTATTTCTCAAATTATCCAAATCCATCCACCCAACCACGGCCATCAAACTATTATGTAGTGCAAGAAGTCGAAGAAGATGAGGAAGGAGAGGAAGAAGAGGAGGAGGAGGAGGAGGAGGAGGTGAATGAAGAAATTGAAGGGGAAAGAGTTAGTTGTCAACTTTTTTCCCAACTACCACCATCCCAACAAAATCGTAGAGGGAAACGAAGTTGGTCATATGCAGAGGATGAAGCGTTGATCTCCTCTTTCATGAGACATTCTATAAATAAAAAAAGTGAGTACCTAGCTACCAAAAAAAAATATTTTGGGGGCTAATTAAGGGTAGTTATGATGAAGCACAACGACAAAGGCCAAATGAAATGAATCCGAGAATGGAAGCTATGCTACGATGTAGATGGGGTAGAGTAGCTGAATACGTGATGAAGTTTGTTGCATGTCATGAATCTGCATTAAGGAGGAATGTGAGTGGCTGTTCCGATGAAGAGTTTATTGAAAGAATGAATGAGAGGCGTATAACTGATACAATGATCGATCATGTTATCCAAAATCATGTCATTCACCATGTAAAACCACGTATACGCCGTACGAGGAATTATTATGAGAGAAATCGAGAAATGGGGAATGATCGTTTATATAATGACTACTTTGCCGAAAATCCGATTTATCCTGATTACATGTTTCGACGTAGGTTTCGAATGCGAAAGGGAGTATTTCTTCGTTTGTTGGATGGAGCTGAGAGGTACGACGAATTCTTTTAACAACGTCGAGATGCAACTGGCAGATTGAACATTTCATCTTTACAAAAATGCACTGCAGCACTTCGTATGTTGGCATAAGGGGAAGCAGCCGACGCCGTCGATGAATATTTGAGGATTGGGGAAACCACATCCAGAACAACTCTTTTAAAGTTCACCGAGTCAGTTATTGCTAATTTTGGGCATGAATATCTTAGAAGACCCACATAAGATGATTTACGAAAACTCTTTCAACAAGGAGAGCAACGTGGTTTTACAGGTATGATCGGAAGCATTGATTGTATGCACTGGGAGTGGAAAAATTGTCCCGCTGCTTGGAGAGCAAATGTATCAAGGACGAAGCGAAGTTGCAACCCTTGTCTTGGAAGCAGTTGCCTCGAAAGATCTTTAGATTTGGCACTCCTTTTTTGGGATCCCGGGTTCATGTAATGATATAACTGTGGTACATCGCTCTCCAGTGTTCGATGAAGTTTTGGAAGGTCGGGCACCATTTGTCAACTTTAAGGTCAATGGTAAACAATATGATTTGGCATATTATCTCACCGATGGCATATATCCCCAATGGGCGACATTTATTTCACCAATTAAGCTTCCTCAAACAGACGAGGATAGAGAGTTTTCTAAACAACAAGAAAAGGCTAGAAAAGATGGGGAGCGTGCATTTGGGGTCCTTCAATCTCGATTTGCAATTATACGTAGGCCATCTCTTGCTTGGGATACCGAGATTTTGAACAAAATTATCACTGCATGTATGATCATGCACAATATGATAGTGGAAGGTAAAAGAGATACATATGCAAATTATGACGATAAAACGGAGTTTGATGCTGATCCACCACAACGGCGTCGATTTAGACGGAACGAGGAAGAGGAGAGTAATTTTGAAGTCCGTCGCTCCGATAATTTGCCTCAAGATATAAGGCAATATATCACCAATAGACACCGAGTTCGTGATAGAAACAGACATCAATCATTAAAATCGGATCTAGTGGATCATATATGGCAACGATTCAAACCTGTAGGAAATTAAATAACTAGTGTTTGCCATGTTAACGCATTAGTAATTTTATTATTTCGATATTCTCGTGTTAATGCATTCAAATTAATGAAATTTATGTACTTTAATCTATAATGCAATTCACAATTATCTTAATTTCATTTGGGCAAATTATTATTTAGGATTATTAAATATTAATAATAACCATGAATCTATGAGTTAATTAAAATCTTGAAGCATGAATTTTGATAACAATAATAATGATAAGAAAATATAATTAATATTTATTATGTTCCAAAAACTTAATTGATAGATGTTAGTATGTTGACAAATCAAGATGAACGTCATTAGTTGGGTAAGTAATACTTAGTATACTAGTAAACACAAATCAATACATCAAATTAGTGTTAATAATCAAAAGTATAATAAAATTGAGTTTGGGTAGGAGAGAGAATGAGTGGTGAGGTCTTTATTGATAGAAAAATTTCTTTCGTTGTAGTAGTGTAAACATCAAAGTTGTATAGAAAATAAGGTAGAAGAGAGGGAAAGTGGGTAGAGAGAGATTGATGAGAAGAATTTTTTTGTCATTGTTAACAATGCTCTAACTACCTATAACTTTCGGTGGTTTTTTTGGTAGTTATTTTGTTGTCCTATAATTCTTATATAAACCCCCATGGTGATAACTCAATTCATTTTTCATCTTCCTCATTCAAACTTTTTCAATTGTCAATGTCCATAGAGATTACTTGATTGCCATTCTTGTAATCTAGTTTAGGGATCAATCCTAGGGGTACTTAGCCGGTAACCCAACAACATTGATAGTGGGAATACCTTAAGGACAGAGGTTATCTCGTCCCTAATCGTAGTTAGTATAGTTTTACTTTGTTGTTGTAATTCGTAGTAATTCATAGTTTGTATTGCAATTTCCTAATAGAATGGAGTCTAGTATACAATCTGCTATGAAGCTGTTCAGTCAAGATGCTTCGAAGTTGGATCGGTTCGATGGGTCTAACTTCACTCGTTGGAAGGAAAGGATAAAGTTTATGCTCACTGCCATGAAGATCTTCTACTTTCTGGATCTGGCCCTCCAACCCCTGCTTGCACCGTCCGACAAAGAGACAGTCGCCGTCGGTTTGGAGCGGAAGAAACGTGAAGAAGATGAGATGTTATGTCGTGGCTACATTCTGCACAGCCTCACCGATCGCATGTATGATTACTACTCTTCAATGAATTCTGCAAGGGATATTTGGAAATCTTTGGAAGAGAGGTATAATGCAGAGAAGCAAGGGGCAGATAAGTCCGTAACCTTTAAATTCTTTGAATTTTTTATGTCTGATAGTGTGTCCATCCTTGATCAGGTTCACGAATTTCTCACTCTTGCCTCTAAGTTAAAAGATTTGATCAAAGTCGAAATTCCTGTACAATTACTTATTAGAGGAATTATTGCAAAACTTCCTCCATCGTGGAATGGGTATAGGAAGAAGTTGTTGCATACTTCAGAAGAATTCACTTTGGAACAGATTCAAAAACACTAACACATTGAGGAGGAAACTCGCAATCATGAGAAGTGTTTGGTTGAGGGATCAAGTTCTAAAGTGAATTATGTTGATGACAAATCTGGAAAGAACAAGAGAGGCAAGAAGAGAAGAACCAGAATGGATCATAAAACAATTTCAACAAGAAGAAGCAGACCAAGGATGTGTCGGATTTGACTTGCTTCGCGTGCGAAGTCAAGGGACATATCAAGCGTTTCCGCCCCAACAAGCAAAACAAGAAGCAAAGGCATGATGGAAGGAGCGCGTCTGCAAACATGGTGGAGGATAAAGATGTTGGAGACATAGTAGCCATGGTTTCTGAATTGCATGTTGGTATGATTCAAGAAATGCACATGGCTTCTGTGACTCTAAGTGAGTAATGGTGGTACGATTCCGAAGCCACCACTCATGTTTGCAACAACAAGGCTCTTTTCAAGGACTATGTCCAATCTGCAGCAGATCCTGAAGTACTTTTGGGAGATCACCACACTTCCAAGGTTGTCGGCACTGGGACTGCCGAATTGCAATTTTCTTCTGGGAAGAAAACTGTTTTGACCAATGTACTACATGTTCCTAACATAAGAAAGAATTTAGTTTCTGGATTTGTTTTGTGTAAGAAAGGACTTAAGGCCGTGATAAATCGGACCAAGTGATTCTGTCTATGGCCGGTGTCTTTGTTGGTAAGGGTTATGCTTGTGATGGGATGTTCAAACTATCAATTAATAAGATTTCTAGTTCCGCTTATATTGTTGTGTCCGATTTTAATTCAAGTTTTAGCATAGAAAGTTCTTCTTTTGATCTATGGCATAATCGTTTGGCACATGTTAATTACAAAACAATGAAATTCATGTCTAAAAATGGGATGATTGTCTTTAGTAATGAACATGGTGATAAATGTGAATTTTGTGTTCAAGCCAAAATGAAAAGAAAGCCATTTCCGAAAATTGTAGATAGGACTTTAGATATGTTAGAACTTGTGCATTCGTACATTTGTGAATATAATGGTGTTCTTGCTAGAGGCGAAATTAAATATTTTATTACTTTCATTGAAGATAGTTCTCGTTTTACTTGTGTGTATTTAATGAGGACTAAAGATCAAGCCTTTGAGATGTTTAAGGCTTATAAGCCCATGGTAGAGACACAAAAGGGGAAGAAAATTAAGACTCTTCGAAGTGATAGAGGGGGTGAATACTTCCCTACGAAATTCACTTCGTTTTGTGTCACTAATGGCATGATACACCATCGTACTGCTCCTTACACTTCCCAACACAATGGTGTGGCTGAACGCAAAAATGGTGTGTTGACAGATATGGTCAATGTTATGATTGTAAATGCGAATTTGCCACTTAGTTTGTGGAAGGAGGCGTTGAAAACTGCGTGTCATGTACATAATAGAGTTCCTTCGAAGAAGTTTAAGAAGTCTCCGTATGAGATTTGGAAGGGTAGGATGCCTAATTTAAGTTATCTTAGGGTGTGGGGGTGTCTTTCTTATTACAAGGTGTCTGAGCCTAAGAAAACTAAATTAGGACCTAGAGCTTTAAAAAGTGTGTTTGTAGGATATGCTGAAAATTCAAAAGCTTACAGGCTTTTGGATTTAGAATCTAACGTCATTGTTGAATCTAGAGATGTGGAATTTTTTTAGTATAAATTTTGAGGTGATTCAACGAGTGTTGACGGTAGTTTACAATTTCCACAAACAGTTGTTTCTGATCCTTCTTCTAGTCGTGCTACTCATGCACAGGCTACTCCTAGTGAGCCTAGAAGAAGCATAAGGGCTAGAAAGGAAAATGATTTGGGTCCAGGATTTATAGATTCTCAATCTATTTTTTTTCTTGTTGAAGGCATAACTAATAAGATACCCATAATCTTTTATGTTGAGGAAGATCCAAAAACATTTCGAGAAGCTATGGCTTCTAGAAATGCGGATTTTTGGAAAGAGACAATTAGAGATGAGATGGACTCATTGTTGGGAAACAACACTTAGGTTCTCACTGATTTGCCTCATGGTTCCAAGGCCATTGGATGTAAGTGGGTGTTTAGAGTTAAGTATGATACTGATGGATCCATACAAACATTCAAAGCACGATTGGTTGCCCAAGCTTCACTCAAAGAGAAGGAATGGACTATTTTGACACATATGCACCTGTTGCTAGGATTACATCCATTAGAGTGTTGTTGGCATTAGCTTCGATTTATGGCCTACATGTACATCAAATGGATGTAAAAACGGCGTTTCTAAATGGTGATTTAGATGAGGAGGTTTACATGAAGCAACCAGAAGGGTTTGTGCTTCCTGGAAATGAGAAGAAAGTTTGCAAGCTAGTCAAATCATTGTATGGTTTGAAGCAGACACCTAAGCAATGGCATGAAAAGTTTGATTTTGTTGTTCTGTCTCATGGTTTTAGACATAACAGTGGGGATAGATGCATATATTCTAAGTTTACAAAGGACTGTGGTGTCATTATATGCCTTTATGTAGATGATATGCTTATCATTGGTACAAACATGAAAGGTATTGATGAAACCAAGTCATATTTGAATTCTTGTTTCAAGATGAAAGACTTGAACGAGGTTGATACCATTTTGGGTATCAAGGTTAAAAGACATAGTGGGGGTTTTGTTTTGAGCCAGTCTCATTACGTTGAGAAGATGCTTAAAAAATTTGAGCATTTGGGCTTCAAGGAAGCTAACACCCCTTATGATGTCTCTTGTAAACTTGTTAAGAATGAAGAAAGAGTTGTTGCACAGCTTGAGTATGCTAGTGCTATAGGTAGCTTGATGTATGCTACTCATTGCACTAGGCCTGACATTGTTTTTGCTGTATGTAAACTTTCTAGGTTTATGAGTAATCCCAGTCATGAACATTGAAAAGCCATTGGAAGAATTCTTGGTTACTTGAAAAGAAGTAAGAATTATTCTTTGAACTATGGCAACTTTCCAGCAGTTCTTATAGGATACTCGGATGCTAGATGGATAACTAGTGCTAGCAATAATACATCTACGAGTAAATGGGTGTTTACGCTAGGTGGTTTTGTTTCTTGGGCCTCAAAGAAACAAACTTGCATTACGCATTCCACTATGGATGCCGAGTTTTTAGCTTTGGTTTTGGCAGGTAAAGAGGCTGAATGGCTGAGAAATATGTTATTAGACATCCGTTGTGGCCACAAGCGATGCCACCCATCTCTTTAATTACATTGTGACTGTACAGTGAGGCAACTCTGTCTAGAGCTTATAATAAGATTTATACCGGGAAATCTATACATATCAGTTTACGCCATGCCTATGTGAGACAATTGATATCAAGTGGGATAATAATGACTGTTGTTTATGTTCGAACTTGCAACAATCTTGCAGATCCTTTTACCAAAGGACTTTCTAAAGACTTGGTCATTGGAACGTCTAGTGAGATGGGGTTGAGACCCATGTGAAAGAGTTGGCGACAAGGGAAACCCAACCTTTTCTCTAGCACTACACTAGTTAAAAGGTTCAATGTGCTAATAACAAGTTGTTGATAACTAACTAGGCTATACCACCCTTCCTCTCCAATCCTCGATCAAACTTGCCTTCTCCAGGCGCTTTGAAATGGGGGTCTTTCCTTCGCCTATCGTATTTTAGGTTTTAAACTAGTTTTGACCATGAGCGTGAGTGTAAACTCTTAATGAAGCTTTCTTTGGAGAAACTTCACCTATATAGATATAAGAGGTGGTGTCGCCTCTGACAAGGGTTCTGGGTCTACTCTTGTATATGTCTATGAATAGGATTTGCACATGGTCTAATGGTGCTACCCGGTCGTGGACATTATTTAATTAATTGGTAAATGTGTGTTAGTATTCCGATCTAAATTTTAAATTCTTGGCTCAATGCTACAAGCATCCATAGATTTTGTTAGACTCTTGAGTGTCTAGCACTAAGTGAAGGTCCAAATCGAAAGATACCTTCATTTATGCATTTGTTTCTATTTGAGATATACTTACTTTGTAAAGACTAAGGGGCCGTTTGGTTAGAGGGCTTCAAGAAAGGGAAAGGGAATGAGACTCTCTAACTCCATTTCTTGATGTTTGGTTGTACATTTTTATCATTCCCTTTCCCCATCATCCCTTTATCAATTACCCAAAAATCCTCTATCCTCATTCCCTACCCCCCCCAAGGGTTATGAGGATTACCCATTATTGGGGGTTCACAACAACCGACTACAACCACCCCAATAGCACAGCTCCACCACCCAAACAACCATATCACCACCACAAATCGACCCTAATGCCACCGTTGACCACTACCTCAACAGTCACACCCACCGTTTGAGCTTCGCACCACCACCAAACCACCATTTCGAAAATTAAATCATCAACCACTACTTGACCTACCTCTAACAGAGCCAAATCCACCACCTTTGAAACCCTTTGAGGAGGAAAACCGTGGCCCTTTATTGGCAGCAAGAGGATCCGTTGAAATTTGTTGAAAGGACATATAAAGGGAGAGAGAGAGGCCATAAAAAAGGGGATGCAGTAATAAGAGGAGGAGAGAGAAGGGCTTTTAATGGGGATGAAGTAACATGAGGAGAGAGATAGATGCCATAAAAATGGTGTGAATATTACAAGATTGGTGTGCAGAGGGGAAGAGATGAAAGAAGGGGTTTCATTCCCCAATGTTTTAACCAAACAATTTAATCAATTACCCATATTTGATTCATTTCCTTTCCTTTCCCTTTCTTGATTCCTTTCCTTTCCATTGTGATGTACCAAACGGCCCCTAAGTGGGGGATTGTTGGAGAGTCTTCCCAAAGTTTAGTTTTACAATGTTAGAGTTGTCTTACATTGAAGAAGTGAACGGAGTTTGATAGCATTTTGTACGGTATGTACGTGTGCGGTCTAATTAAGGATTAACGTTTTAGTTACTGTTTATATTGATGTAATTGTGATTAATTAGTTAATTAATTAATTATAATTATTGGATTGGATAAGGACCAATAACCGCCATTAACTTCCAGTAGTTATCTAGGGTGGTTATTTTGGTGCCTTTTGGATAAGGACAAATAACTACCTATAACTTCCGGTGGTTATTTTTGGTAGTTATTTTGGTGTCCTGGAATTCCTATATAAACCCCCATGGTGATAATGAAATCCTCAATTAATTTTTCATCTCGTTCCTTCAAACTTCTTCAATTGTCAATGTCCATAGAGATTACTTGATTGCTATTCTTGTAATCTAGTTTAGGGATCAATCCTAGGGGTACTTAGCCAGTAACCCAACAGCATTGATAGTGGTGTAACACCCCGACTCATCGTCTGAGTCAAAAGTAGTCACCTATGCCAGCTTGTCAGGCTGTGGGCTGACCTCACAGACTAACACAGGTCCTTCCGGCGCATTTTGACCTCACTCATGTGCACTCTGGGAAACTTCCCAGGAGGTCACCCATCTTGAAATTACTCTCAATCAAGGACGCTTAACTTTGGAGTTTTTTTCACAAGGACTTCCTAAAAGGAAAGTCGACTTTGTTGGTATGAGTAGCACTATCAATCATCTTAAGCACCTCATATGAGCCCTTAATCTCTTAATAACTTTCTCCTCTGAAATCCGGGGTATTACAGTGGGGGCTAATAATACCTTCAGGACAGAGGTTATCTCGTCCCTAATCGTAGTTAGTATAGTTTTACTTTGTTGTTGTAATCCGTAGTAATTCATAGATGTATAAATATAAGGCAGTAAAATCGATCACTTTCTCAAATAAAGAGAACAACTGATTTTTTTTTAGGGAGTATGATATCTTTTCTTTCTTTTGTTAATAGGTGGTGTGATCTTGCACACATTAAATCGCCTTTTAAAATATCATGGTACAGTCAAGCCACTTTCTCAATAGCTTTTTTTTCTTACTTGAAAAATGTATAGAATTCGTTACATCAGATATATAAATCAATATGACTTTTTCTTTTTTCATTTCTACGCTTTATGTTTCATTAAAGTAATCTTTGTTTCAAACTTACAATTGATAAAATTGAACCAAAATTTGAATACCATTTAGAAAATGTGACGGGTGTTGAAGTGCAGATTAAGAAGTCAGGTAAAAAGTTTGCAAAAATGAAGAGTTGGCTAAAACATTTGATTGGGGGGCATCTGGGTGTCGTATAAAATGTTGTCGAGTCATAAGGGTGTTAGCTTAGCTAAGGAAGTGGGTGAAGTGGGGCTGTCAATTAGGAAAGTTTGTAACATAAGTGGGAGTTGTTACGCTGAGGTCTGTGTATACGAGCTAACAATTAATTGTGAGAATGCATAAGAAAATTGATCGGGGAGGGGGTCAACTAACAACATCATAAGGGTTGTCGAGTACGATAGTCAACGATTGGTGAATGGGTGGAGTAGGATCGGAGATCAAATAAGTTGGTAAGAGGTTAGCTAGGGAGGTGAGGGAGAGTTTTTAAATTTTAGATTCTACTTACTTTTTAAAACAAATAAGATCGCATACAAGTAAACCTATTATACGAGTCGGATTAGGTTAAATATTATTTGCCAGTTCGCTACAGGTTGGATCAAATACAAGTTTGGATCGCGATTGGACTTTTAGAATCAACCATAAGACTAAATGTTTTCCTAATTTTGTATTAAATACGAGTCAACGAGTCAATTCGGGTTTGACCAACAAATACGGGAAACAAACGGACTCGAGTCAGAAAAAAGCGGGTCAAAATAGGTGTTGGCGGGTCTACAAAAATTACACAAGCCCAAAACTCCCTCCGTCAAAGATTATAATCAGCAAGACAATTATCATTAGTGTAGAATTCTTATTTTATAATTTTTGTGTTCTTTTATATTATCATCCAAATACATTTAAATTTTTATATTTGTCAATGTTAGAGCTCAAAGTTTGAATTCTTTATTATCAATAAAGTGACATTATAGAACCTATTTTAAATAAACATTTCGGATTCTCGTGCATTTGCACGGATAAAAAAACTAGTTATATTATATAATAATAATGATATCATTAATCATAAGAATTGAGGAAGTATTGACACCTTCAGAAACTCTCTCCCTCTTCTCCTCATGCCCCTCCTTCTCTTTCAAAAATCCTAGCCTCTAAATCTAAATCTACGGGCTACCAGCCATCAATTAGATGGTGGTAAGCCTCAATTTTCTTATTATTCATCATAATTAATTAAATAATTAATTATTACCAGTTATTATTAATAATAGGACAATGCTAGAGGTCTAAAGTGTAGACACCCAAAAGTGTCTACAATACGTAATAATTTTACTGCACTATCAAAATTTTACTACTCACACAATAAATTTACTACCTGAATTTTTTACTACAATTAATTTTACTATTACGATCTCAATTTTACTACTACTAGCTCAATTTTACATTGTAGACAAATTAATTGTGTCTAAACTATAGACCTCTATCAATTTGCTTAATAATAACTCGTTTCTACCTCGTCGAGAGGGTATCTCTACCACCATATAGGTTGGTTTATACTAAGATTCGCGAGATTTCTCCAAGGTTATGAGGTTCATTAATCTTGTCATGGCGTTGCGTTGGATGCTGAATTCAGGATCAAATACCATTAACTAGGTTGGTTGCCTTTTCTTCTTCGAGTTACATAGATTCCTTATGCCAATGAAAAACGCAAAGATGTCGACGTGCAAGGGATCAAATTTGTTAATTAGGGAAAATTTGTGTCAATTAGATTTATTTGATGATATTTATATCTTCATAATTCTTGATGTAAGTGCTGTTTGACGACATAATTAATGAATTTCCGTTTTATTTCAAAAAAAAAAAATGATCTCATTATATGTACTCTCTCCTACCCAATATGATTTCTCCCTTTTCATAAATGTTTTTTAGTAGCCATCTTCAGAGCTATTTTTTAGACCAAATGAAATACCTGTTTACCTTACTCAAATAAGCTTGGTAGAATACACTGCAGAATAGAATATGTACTAATTTTTTCAATAAGTGAACGACTCATTTGATCTAAAAATAGCTCCGAACATTTTGAAAGGGGAAAATAATTTTGGATAGGAGTAGTATGCCTTATATGTTTTAAAAGAATTTTTTAATTAATATTTAATTAATAATAATTGTTTTACATTATTTTTTTATTATTATAATATTTTTTACTAAATATGTTTGACCTAACGAGTTGACCCGCTGGGGTCAGGTCTTGACCCTAAAATTTTGGGTCATTTCGGGTTTCGGTTCTTTCCGGGTTCAGGGATGAAGCTAGTCATGGTTTTTCGGGTCGGCTCTCGGGCGGTTTTTCGGGTCAGGTCTGTAACACCCTGCCTCATGAGCCGAGAGTAGTCACCTATGGCAGCTTGCCAGGCTGTGGGCTGACCTCACAGACCAACACGGGTCCTTACGACGCATTTTGACCTCACTCATGCGCACCCTGGGAAACTTCCCAGGAGGTCACTCATCCTGAAATTGCTCCCAGTCAAGCACGTTTAACTGTGGATTTCTTATCACATGGGCTTCCTAAAAGGAAAGTCGACTTTGTTGGTTTGAGTAGCATTATCAATCCATTTAAGCACCTCATATGAGCCCTTAATCTATTATCAATTTCCTCTGAAATCTGGGGTATTACACTCACCCCCTCTTAAGACAACAACGTCCTCGTTGCACCTGGCAGCCAACCATAGCCCAACTCCAGGATCTTTCCCCCGCTAGACTGCTAACCTGGGCACTCCTGACCACATGATCAACACGCGGTCGCAGGGTTGCTCTAATGGGTGGCTTCCCTTCATATTGGGCTGTGTTGCGACGGACGGTGGTTCGGGCTATTACAGATGGTATCAGAGTAACCCTGCGACCGCGTGCTGGATGCTGGGGCGAGGCCCAAACAAGGTGTATAGCGGGGGAGATCTTGGACCTGTGTTGGTGTTTGTGTGGTTTGGCCGAGGCGCAACGGGGACATTGTGTTCTCTAAGTGAGGGAGTCTATAACACTACGAAATATGAAAAGTGGATTATGGGGTTGGTTTGTCCCACATTGAGAAAATAAGGCTCATATGATCAGTTTATAATAGATTCCTACCATCATACTACCAACAAGGCCTTCTGTAATATCCCGAAATTTCAAAGTATTTTATTTTGATTATTAATTAGATTATTCTAGTGGAAAATGATTTTAAATGTATTTCGTGAGTCGTTTTCGTAAATGAGTTCAGGATTGGGTTATAATATAAGTTTGGACTTGCGATTTGGGTTTTCTATTTTCAAATTGGGTCAATCCTATCTATTACAACAACCCAACCCAATACATGTTGGCCCAAATATAAACCAACAATCAACCCAAAATAAAAAGGGAAAATCAGAAAAAATGGACGAAGAAAAAAAAAAGACGTAGAAACAAGGGAAAGAAAAGAAAAGAAAAAAAAAACCATTCACTCTTTCCTCTCTTCTCTCCCACGACAAAACCCCCACCCCTTCTATAAACTCCTCTGCTCTCCTTTGTTCTTCACGCCACACACCACCCCGCACACGCCGCTCTCCTATCTTCTGCCCAGATCCTCGCCGTCCGGTTCTGATGTCCGGTCGACCACCTCGCCACTGCCTTCTACTCATCTTCCTGCCGCGGGTAACGCCCCTCTCGCCTCCCTTTGTTTCCCCTGTTTTTGCCTTCTTTAAAATCATGATTATTGAGTTGATTTTAATGCTTTAATTGTGTTTAATTTATACTAATAGAAGTTATACTTAGTGGGTAGTCGATTTGAGTTAGTTTTATACACAAAGAATTGGTTTTGATGATTGTTTTGGGTTGATTTTCATTAATTACGAATTTGGTATTAACTAGCTTAATTACTCGAATTATTGGTTCAATTAATTTACAAAGTTATGATTTTAGTATACTTATAATCTGTTAATTAGATTCCTTGAATTTAGTTTGAGATTTTAAATGGGGTTTTGTTCAAGTTTGTAGAAATTGTAAATTGAGGGAATTTTGGTTAATTGTTTCTTAATTAGATTAATTACCCCAAATTAATTATAAGAACCAATAATTCGAAATTATGATAATTTAGGGAATTACAAACTGATTTTCGGATTTGATTTGATTTAATTCGTTTTTATGTAATTTTATGTAATGTAAACATGTCTTTGATAATTGGAATATAATATAAATTTAATTAATAATTCCTAAATAAATCATAATAGTTAAGAATTTATTTTTATAAATTAGATTCTGTTTTAAAGTTAATTTTAAGTCTTTGGGAATTCTTAAGATAAATTGAGTATTATTGGGTATTGGTATTTAATTATTGAATTAGAATTATAATTTTTGGCTAAATTGATAATTGTTGGCTTAGAAATTACATTGTGATGGGCATTGCATATAGAATAGAGCTAACATAAGTATTAGATGAATGATTGGGTGAGGTTAGTATTGATTTGGGATTTTTGGTTGTATTATTGTAGCCCCTGAATTTGTAGACAAAGAATACTAGTGACCGTTGTGCTGTCGTGTTCTTGTGTGCATTGAAAAGGTAAGCTAGCATGCTCAACCTTTCTTAAACTGTAGAAACCTTTCAAAATTATTTGCTAAGTGATTAGTGTGTTTGATGAAAACTTAGTATCATGATAGGTGAAGAATGGTTTATTGTTTGATCAATATATCTTGTTGGAGGATTATTTCATTGGTATAATGTTTGGTTTATGATTCAAAGAATGTCGTTTGGAATATGATTGATTGGATATTTGATATTGTTGTGATGGAATTATGAATGATTGTATGGTTTTTGAATTTAAGTATTGGACGTAATAAACTATTTTAGACCATTAGACATTTGTAGTTCGGTTTCTGAAATCTCCTTGCATTCGGCTCTTTGACTCGAGTGCGGAGTGACACCTCTGAATTTCCTTAATTTGGGTTTTGATTCGCGATAAAAAAAAAATTAAAAAAGGAAAGGAAATTTGGGGGTGTGTTACAGTTGGTATCAGAGCCCAGATTAGGTCCTACGCTAAAACCGAAGTAATAAAAGTAGAAAAAAAATGAATTAATTAGAAAAAAAAGAAAACAATTAAAATGAATCACGTCGTATGGGGGTAAAGGGATATTGTTTTGTTCGTTTATGTGTGTTTAACTTATTTTATCTATGATTTGCTACTTGTTTTCACATGTGAGTTTTATATATAACTAGATTGGGTGCCCGGCCCCCGCCCGGGCTATCTACTTATATTGTTTATATACGTTTCATAAAAATGTAGGTTTATTTATTATAATATTATTTGAAACGATGCTTTACATGATATTTTTTTCCTTCAACTTTGGTCACCCGTCATATTATATTATTATTTATGTCTACTAATTCATCGTAATTTTATTTCCGTTCTACTTGTAGGTCACCCGTTATTGTTCCATTTATTCCATATCCCGTAACCCGTTTTTTTTTTTCATTCTCATTCCACTATCACGTCATCCGTTATGCTATTTCATTTTTTTTTTCAGCATCGCATCACCCTTAATTATGTCACATCATTACCATATCATGTTTTTCATATATTAGTTGATAACTGCCATATTATTTAATAATTCACATAGAATTTCCATATCCTAATATTTTAATAGTATTTATTTCTTCTCATCCAATATATATATTAGAATAGATATTAGATTGTTATTGGATTATTTGAATGTTTTGATTCACTTGGAAATGTAAGGTAAATGTAATGTTGTATTGGAATTAGAAAATATGAAATTGATCTACATGTGTGAAAATTGTTGGTATCTGAAGGTCAAATGTACCTTATTATTTGGAATGATATTCATTAAATTGGAATGAGAATATTGTATGTCTATTTTAAGTATGCTCGACATGTATATGTTTTCTTGGTTTCATGAAATGTGGCTCAATTGAGACATATGTATTTTGGTATCTATTAGTGTTGGAATTGTTATTAGGTGGTTGATAGCTAATTATTGCATCATTTTCCAAGGGTTGAATTAACCATAGAGGAAATGAGTCAGAGCAAATATACCAAAATATATATAGTGCCCTCCACCCTACCCTTAGTAGTGAAACTGGTGACTAATACATTGATTATTAATGGAATAATGCTCTATATTTAGCATTTTAAAACTTTGTTTTGACATCGCTACGTCGAAGATTTATATGAGATTTTGGTCAAATATGAGATATATAATAGGAGTTATATGGTGAATTGATTTTTCTGTAAGAAGGACATCTATGGACGACTACACTAATTATAGGTTTTACATTATATGGATGTCTGTTTCATGATTGAGTGGTATCGTGAGAAAGTGATTATTACGAGTTTTCTAAGGAAAATGTTATTATGGGATAATGTGAATAAGAAATTTGAGTGTGGCATACGAAACTGAGTTTGGAGTTTGGAGTTTGGAGTTTGGTTGATTTCTAGAGATTAAAGTCGTTCTTGTGTGGTAAAATTTGAAATGCTGAACTTCAAATTTATTGACTTGGCTATTTAGAGATATATGGCTTGATTGTTTGATGGATTTGAGTTTGTGATAATTAATATCGTCATGAAAGGTTACAACTATTTTGGGATAATATGATTTCAGATCCATGATCTTAATTTTTCCTTGTATATATTTATCTTAAGAAATAGTTTGGTGTATTAATTTGAGATTTTGGGGTTTATATATAATGTACGAAGGTTGTATTTCGACGAGGATCTGATTACATTAGAGATTTACTTGGTTCAGAATTTATCTTTGAGCTTTAAAATCTCTATCATTGTTATCAATTTATCATGATATAATTATTTCATTATGATTTAAAGAGTTGACTTAATCGGCAAAGTAAACTTACTGAGTTCGGTTACTTCAAGTTTCATTTTGGGTTACTCTACGATTGATTAGCGATAACTTTTAAAGGTAATTGTTACGAGTTTTGTATAATACTAGGAGTATGGTCATTTATAATTGGTTGAGGGCGAAAAATATTTATTTCAGATATAATGGCTTTGCTTGGTTTTGATATATATATGAGCTGTGGTGCTCGAGGAAATTGAATTTCTAGAGGTACTAATGAATCTTGGATATCTTTTGGGTTTTAATGTATATTTTGATTGACTAATGTTGAGAAATGATTCTGATAAGTTGAGGTGTGACATTGACTACTCAAATTGTTTAGGGGGTTGAGAATTTTGGGATGTACTGTGTATCGAATAGGGTTGAGCCTTGTTGATTTAAATGAATGGATTGGTCGATAAAGTTTCTCGATTTATATTTTGAGTATTAAGTATGGTATTTTGAAATTGCATTAATATTGGGGAAGTTTGAACTATTATTGTAGGTTATAGTTTGATATTGTATCTTATGTGATATGGTGGTTTATTTGGATATAGTCATGAGGACAAGAGGGGTTGAATTTTGACACAAAGAGATTGCCTTTGAATTTGCAATTCGAGGGTTGATGAGTTAGTTTTCTTAGGTATGTGGTGCTTTATATTTCAAAGTATATTTGTAGTTTGCCTAACAGGTTAATAAAGTTTTTGAGGTTGACTGTCTTATTGGTTTCGACTCCATTAAGGGTCTTGGTTATAGGAGAAATTTAATGATCTTGGCAATGTTTTAACATTTGAGTTACTACAAGATTGATATAGTGGTGTATCTTCCAAAGTGTATTGGTTGATAGCGCAAAATTGATAAGAAGATTATATATTTCAATGACTTTTCTATATCAGTGACTCGTGCATCAAGGCGTAAGGATTATGTACTTATATATACGATGGTTTAACTCGTGAGTTCGAGGACGAACTCTTCTTTTAAGGAGGGTGGATTTTCATGTCAACGTTGCATTAAACTTAGAATTATACATTGCGTTTATACATTCATACCTTTACATTTTCTGAGTTGTTTATGACTTGGTAAGTGTTGTGTGGTTGTGTAATGAGTTCACTCAATTATTTTGCGTTTCGAGGACGAAGCGTTGTCTTAAGGGGGGAAGGATGTAATATCCCGAAATTTTAAAGTATTTTATTTTGATTATTAATTAGATTATTCCAGTGAAAAATGATTTTAAATGTATTTCGTGAGTCGTTTTCGTAAATGAATTCGGGATTGGGTTATAATATAAGTTTGGACTTGCGATTGGGTTTTCTATTTTCAAATTGGGTCAATCCTATCTATTACAACAACCCAACCCAATACAAGTTGGCCCAAATATAAACCAACAATCAACCCAAAATAAAAACAGGAAAAATCAGAAAAAGGGAAGAAGAAAAAAAAAAGACGTAGAAACAAGGGAAAGAAAAGAAAAGAAAAAAATAAAATAAACCATTCACTCATTCCTCTCTCCTCTTCCACGACAAAACTCTCACCCCTTCTATAAACATCTCTTCTCTCTTTTGTTCTTCACGCCACACACCACCCCGCACACGCCGCTCTCCTATCTTCTGCCCAGCTCCTCGCCGTCCGGTTCTGATGTCCAGCCGACCACCTCGCCACTGCCTTCTGTTGGAATATTTTATTGTTAATTAGTTATATTAATTTTTATTATTATAAGTAATTAATTGCTAGGTCAACTAAAATATGGTTTTGGTCCACTTTGTTAGTGGGAGTCTCTTTATCAGTTACTTCCCAGTTTTTCTCTCCACTTTTCCCTCAACTACAAACGTAAAAACCTCCAGTATATTTTGATGGAAATAACTGAGGTTTTTCATAAAAAGTTGAAAATCAACAGGGGTCACTGATTCCACTCTCAAATTAAAAACACAAACACCATCGATGCTCTCAAATTAAAAACACAAACACCATCGATGCGGTTGAGAGAAGGGGTTGGTACCGTATTACAATTCAAGACTTGGTTACGGTTTTGAGATAAGAGAACAAGAAGACAACAACAATTGCAATGGCTGGAGGTATTTGTTCCTATTTAGTTTCCGCTGCATTAATTTACATGTTCAATTTTTGTTGTATGAACATGATTAGGTTCATAGAAATATCTTATATTTGGTGTCACAGCAAAGTGTTGCTCTCTGCCTTGCTTCTGTTGTTTCCTCGTTTTCGATTTCTCTATGAATATATGCCGCTACGGTGCTCTTAATTTATTCCTGTTTTTTGCGAATTGCGATGATGTGAGAAATCTATATCAATAGACTATGCAAATCTGACTTTTGTCGAACCATGTTTTGCCTAGTGCTGCGTATTTGTTGCTATCGCCTTTTTGTTGTACATCGCAAGAACTTTTGTACATAACCCACGTGATCTATGCTATTCTGGTTTCTTGTTGGACCCCACCTTGTCCATTTTTGGTCGAAAGTTTGTCTTTGATAATGTATTGGTGATCATGTTTGGTTATTTGACTTTCGCAACATTGTTATGGCGTATGTTGGGATTGCAAGGCCCTGCAATTTTATTCATGTGTTGATTTTATGGTTGTTACGTTAGCGATGGACATGTTTTTCGTCTGTATTGTTTCTCTGCTTAACAACATGTGAGAATAAATCAATGTTATGTTACGTTATGTGATCAATTAAGTTTATGATCGATTCGGTAATTATATGCTTTGGAATATGGTATATAATTAATATATGGAAATGTCGAGTGATTCGAAATTTTATTAATTGGAGATTAGCCACAACAACTCTAATTATTGAAATTTTATTTTGTAATCACATGTGTGCACTAGACATTTATTGTGATTAATCCTAATAATATGATGAAACTTACCCACAGGAATTTTGTTGTATTACAATTATTAATTAGGATGAAATATTAAATTTTGTTTCTTAATTATTGATATATGGCTATTTTGTTCTCTTTTCCATATAAATTATACACCCCGTCTCCTAAATCTTGATGTTCCTATAGCTAATTTCCCGCCATCTTCATGAGTATGCTCACCTTGGCTCATTTCGATGTTGTCTTATAAATTCTTGTGTATTTTCTATTTTGGCACGAGAATCGGGTTCTGCGGTTTGTATTTGGCTTTTGTAGGTACCCCTACGGAGCAAGTTGGAGCGGAACCCGAGTCAACGGAGGGTCAAAGAGTGGGAAAAGAGCCTTGGAGCGGGACCCAAACCACAAAAGACGATGGAAAGAGAGCAAAAAGGGCCGAAGATGCCATACACTCGGCGCTCCACTCGCCGAGTGAGCCACCGAGTGTATAGCACGCAGGCTCACACCCGCCGAGCGAACAACCACTCGGTCGAGCGGAAGACTCCACTCGCCGAGTGGGTGGCCGAGTGGATGCCCAGTTTTGCTTCTAAACACATTTTCTCGTTTGTCTTTTTGTACAACTATATAAGGTCACCTACCCTAAATGTGTAGCTACTTTTGATTTTACTCTTTTTTCTCTCTCTCCTAGTTTGAGCTTTGTTTTCTCCACCCTTATTTTTCTTTCATTTTCATTTAGAATTTGTTCAACATTTCTACAACAATTCTCAAGTTTCATTATTAATATAATTCAAGTCTTGTTTCATTCATTTCCTCTCTTTATCATTTCATTTGGGTAACAAGTATTTCTCCCTTTTACTTATTGTCATTTATTTTGTTTTAATTATTGTTAACTCATGTTTATTAGTAAATTAATTAGATTTGTCTTACAAGTTTGAATCTTTATATAATTCTCATGTTTAGTATCATGTTTAGGATCCCAATAATTGTGATTAGTGTTAATTTAATGATGTGTGAATAGTTTTATTGTTAGAGGGTGTGGGAAATGTGACAAAGGTGGTATCTTTATGTGGGGAATTAGCTTATTGTTATGTAAATGATATGATTTGCGCTCAATTGCTACCCTTATGATTTTGATTGCATGATTGCCTAGGATGTACACTTGGTTAGTTATATCATCCACTAATTAGGCCAACATAAGAGATTTGAGGCCCAATTAAGCATAAGAAGGTAGGATTAATTGTTTAATTGCATAAGAATGGTTTAATCGATTAATTGGGAATTAGATTGAATACTTGAGAGCGTTTTAATCAATTGTTGTCCCTTATTTGGCGTGAATCAATCTCAATGTTAATCCCTCCTAATTAAAGATTTCATCTTTGTTGCATGAACCCCACTTATACCCCTGACTCCCCAATTAAAAAGTTTTAATTCCAAAGTTTTCGACTTTAATTGCTTAATAGTCATTTAGTAGTATTCATTAGATAAATTCTCTCACTTTAATTAGACTAGACTAAATCCCAACCAAATTCGATAGACAATCATCCCCGTCCTCGTGGATTCGACCCTAAAACTATATTAGGACGATTATTAGGCTCGCTTAGACTAGATTTAGGCGTGTCAAATTTGGCGCCGTTGCCGGGGACGGTGTTGTTTAGTGATTGATATTGATTTTGTTTAAATCTTAGGACTAGTCTTTGTCACTTTGTAACTTGTTGGTTGTTGTACTTTATTCCCTCCCAAGTGCCTCGTGCACTTGATTTTACGTGTTCGTGAGTTTGTTGATGCATAGGTTTGTTAATCAAGATCTTCTACCTCTCATTCCCGAACCAGAACGCTATTTGAGACTTAGAAGGAAATTGGCGGCTCAAAGTAGGGTTGGGGCTCTTGATACCTCTCTTGCCAACAACTACACTACCCAACAACCACAAATTGAACCATAAAACTCCTCACAAGAAATCTTGCCACAAGAAAACCCTCCACAAATTGAACTACAAATAGACCATCTTGAACCACAAAATACCCTTTCAAAAATGGCTACGGTTGGGGATTATAATCGAATGGACCCAAATGCGGCCACTTTCATGGTAATATTGGGGTAAACAACTTCGAGCTAAAACCGGCTTTGATCGGTATCTTCCAACAAGATGTCTTCCATGGGTTGCCTAGTGAGGATGCCTACATGCATCTCCTCACTTTTAAGGAGAAGTGTGAGACCATGAAGAGAAACGGAGTTGAGGATGATACGATCAAACTCATGCTATTCCCATTCTCTTTGAGGGATGGTGCGAAACGTTGGTTAAACTCCACCCTCCAAATACCTTCAACACATGGGTCGACCTCACAAGAGCCTTCCTTGACAAGTACTTCCCTCCATCTAAAACCGCAAAATTGAGGACGGAAATTCAAACTTTCCGACAAGACGAGATGGAGAGTTTGAGCGAAGCTTGGGATAGGTATAGGGATTTGTTGAGAGTTTGCCCTCACCATGGGATACCCGATTGGATGACCACCCAAACTTTCTACAATACTCTTATGCCTCAAACAAAGGCTATGGTGAATGCTAGTGCGGGTGGAGCATTCGATGAGTTGGGAGATGAAGCCGCCACGGCTTTGATCGAGAAGATGGCTAGGACCGACTCACATTGGGGCACTACGAGTACTCCTTTCAAAGTTGCTCAAGTGAAGTCCGACCCGGAGCTATACTCCCTCGTCGGAGACCTTACGAAGAAGGTAGAGTCCCTTACTACCCCTTCTAGAGGTATTCATTGTTTGCAAAATCCCCAACATGTCCCCCAATCCCCCATGAATGTGAGTGCCATGTCCTCTAAATGTGAGTCCTGTGATGGTGGTATTGGTCATTCCTATGATATTTGTCCTTCTCAATCCATGAATTACGTGAATGTAAGTCCTAACATGAGTCGTGACATGAATGCCCTCCAATCCTACAACCCAAGGCCTCAAAAAAATGCCTATTCAAATTCTTACAATCCGGGGTATAGGAGTCATCCCAATCTTTCCTATTGGAGTCAAAATGTTCAAAATCCCCATCAATTAGCCTTGCCTCCACCCGGATTTGGCCAACAAAGACCCCCTTTTCAAGTCCACAATAACAAATTCAATCATGGTTGTTCAAATTCTCAAAGTGTCCAACCTTCTCAATTGACCAATATTGAAAACATGTTGAGTGGTCTCATTTCTAACCAAGTCAAAACCAATGAGATTGTCCAAGACTAATTCCGACAATTAAACAATAGGTTTGACACTCTTCACTCTTCGCACAAAGATTTAGAGACACAAGTTGCTAACCAAGCTTTAGCCAACCCCATGAGGCAAACCGGAGCATTCCCGGGTCAAACCTCAAACCCTAAAGACCTACCCACCATGTGAATGCCATCACTACAAGGAGTGGGTTAGCCTTGGAGGATCCCTACAAGGATCTTGAGGTCGGGGGTAGTCCGAATGTTGTAGTGAGTGAAAAAGAGTGTGAGGCTCCTTTACCTCCCAAACTTGACGATGTTTTGCTTGAAAATGATAATGTGATTGATGTGCAAGACAATAATGATGCTTCTAATGAGACAACGATCGAGAATCCCACTTTATCGCCAAGTCGTACGTATGTGCCTCCCCTCCCCTTTCCCCAAAGGGCTAAAAAGGAACGTGGAGATCAAAAATTTGGTAAATTTGTGGAGATGCTTAAGAAGTTAGAAGTCTCTATTCCATTCACCGAGATCATCACTCAAGTGCCAACTTATGCTAAATTTCTAAAAGATGTGTTGACAAAAAAGAGAACTATTGGTGATAATGAGTTTGTGTCTTTGACGGAAGAGTGTAGTGCCGTCTTGCTTAACAAAATGCCAACTAAACTCAAAGATACCGGTAGTTTTTCTATTCCTTGCATGGTTGGTAATGTGCATGATCGTGCTTTGTGTGATTTGGGCGCCAGTGTGAGTCTCCTACCCCTTTCTATTGCCCGAAAACTTGGTCTTGGAGAGTTGTTTCCAACTAGGATGACTCTCCAATTGGCGGATAGATCCATAAAGCATCCCGTCGGGATACTTGAGGATGTCCCGGTCAAGGTGGGCAAGTTCTACATTCCGGCCGATTTTGTTGCCCTAGACATGCCTGAAGACAACCATACCCCCATCATTTTAGGCAGGCCTTTTATGGCTACCGGAGGAGTCTTGATTGATGTTAAGAGTGGAAATTTGTCTTTTAATGTTGGTGATGATAAGATCGTGTTTCACTTGCCTCATACATTGAAAAAGCCTATGCTAGAGAGTTTGTGTAGTATTGATGTGCTTGACAATGTGTCCAATGTGCTTGGAATGGTAGAAGAGTGTGATCTCTCTAATGTGCCAAGTGACAATGTACTTGATTGCAATGATGAATATCATGATGTGTTGAATGATAATCTTGGCTCACTTGAGAGGTTACAAGAAGTTGCTACCTCAACCAATGAGGAAAAGCAACCTTGGAAGCCGTAGCTCAAACCCCTCCCCTTATCTCTTAAGTATGTTTTTCTTGATGATCAAGGGCGCTTTCCCGTGATTGTCAATGCCAGTCTAAGCGACTCTGAACTTCAAAAACTTCTTGATGAGCTCAAACTTCACAAGAGTGTTTTAGGCTATCGCATTGATGATCTTAAGGGGATTAGCCCTAGAGTTTGCATGCATCGAATCCTTCTTGAAGAGGGACACCGCCCTTCTATTGAGGCTCAACGTCGATTGAATCCTAATATGAAGGAGGTGGTGCGAAGTGAGGTGATGAAACTACTTGATGCGGGCATCATCTACCCAATTTCCGACTCTAAGTGGGTGAGCCCGTTTCTAGTAGTACCTAAGAATGGTGGGATGACAGTTGTAGAGAAAGAGGATGGTACCCTTGTTTCTACTAGAACCGTCACCGGTTGGAGAATGTGTATTGCTATCGTAAATTGAACTCCGCCACCCTTAAGGATCACTTCCCTCTACCTTTCATAGACCAAATATTAGAGAGATTGGCCAATCATGATTTCTTTTATTTAATTTTCTCGACGGTTATTCTGGATTCTTTCAAATCCCTATCCACCCGGAAGACCAAGAGAAAACTACCTTTACTTGTCCCTATGGCACATTCGCCTATCGGAGGATGCCATTTGGACTTTGCAATGCACCGGGTACCTTCCAAAGGTGCATGATGGCAATTTTCTCCGATTTTATTGAGAAAACTATGGAAGTGTTTATGGATGATTTTAGTGTGTTTGGCACTTCATTTGATGATTGTTTGAGAAACTTGTCTTGTGTGCTCGAACGTTGCGAAGAAAAACACTTGGTCCTTAATTGGGAAAAGTGTCACTTCATGGTGAATGAAGGTGTTGTTCTTTGCCATGTTATTTCTTGTAAGGGGATTGAAGTTGACAAATCGAAAGTGGAGGTCATTGAGAAACTCACACCTCCTATGAATGTGAGAGGTGTAAGAAGTTTCTTAGGGCATGGCGGTTTTTACCGGAGGTTTATAAAAGATTTTTCAAAAATCGCCAACCCTCTCACTTCTCCCCTTGTCAAAGATAACCCCATTGTATTTGATGCTTCTTGTGTTGAAAGCTTTAATAGGTTGAAAGAAGCCCTTGTCTCCGCACCGATAATCCAAGCTCCGGACTGGAATTCGCCGTTTGAGATAATGTGTGATACGAGCGACTATGCGGTTGGAGCGGTGTTGGGGAAAAGGAAAGATAAGAAGCTTAATGCCGTTTACTACATAAGCAAGACTTTGGATGGAGCCCAAGCCAACTACACCACAACCGAGAAGGAAATGCTGGCGGTGGTGTATGCTATTGAGAAATTTCGACCCTAATTGGTGGGCTCCAAGGTCATTGTGCATACCGATCATGCGGCATTGAAGTATCTTATGAGTAAGAAAGAGGCTAAACCAAGGCTTATAAGATGAGTGCTTCTCCTTCAAGAGTTTGACATTGTGATTAAGGATAAAGTGGGAGCCGATAATGTGGTGGCGGACCATTTATCAAGACTTAGGATGAAGGAGAGGGGAGATAAGGATGATGGGATTCCAATTGATGATGATTTGAGAGATGATTCTCTCATGTCGTTGATTTCCAAAACACCATGGTACGCCGATATCGTTAATTACCAAGAAGACCTTTGAGCCTATTTTGAGAAAATATGGGGTGCACCACAAGATCGCTCTAGCATATCATCCCCAAACAAGCAGCCAAGTTGAGGTTAGTAATCGCCAAATCAAGTCCATTTTGGCGTGGGTAGTGAACTCAAAGCGTAAGGATTGGTCCTCCGTCCTCATGGATTCGACCCTAGCTATACTAGGATGATTAGGCTCGCTATAACCTAGTTTTAGGCGTGTCAATTATCCCACGGGAATTGAGAAATTAGTACATTAATAGTTTCATCACTTAATTTTTTATATGTAAGTCTAATTGAGTAGAGCTTTAGCCCACAGGCAGGTTGTATGTCTATAGATTCATATTTCGCATGATTTACATTGGTAAAACGTGTTTTTGGATGTCTCAAATTAATTTTGAGTATGTATGTTATATTTGTAACACCCAGCTTATCGCCTGATCCGAGAGTAGTCACCTATGGCAGCTTACCAGGCTGTGGGCTGACCTCACAGACCAACACGGGTCCTTTCGACGCACTTTGACCTCACTCGTGCGTACCCTGGGAAACTTCCCAGGAGGTCACTCATCCTGAAATTGCTCCCAATCAAGCACGTTTAACTGTGGAGTTCTTATCACATGGGCTTCCTAAAAGGAAAGTCGACTTTGTTGGTTTGAGTAGCATTATCATTCCTTTTAACCACCTCATATGAGCCCTTAATCTATTATCAATTTCCTCTGAAATCTGGGGTATTACACTCACCCCCTCTTAAGACAGCAACGTCCTCGTTGCACCTGGCAGCCAACCATAGTCTGACTCCAGGATCTTTCCTCCGCTAGGCTGTTGAGCTGGGCTCTCCTGACCACAGGATCAACACGCGGTCGCAGGGTTGCTCTGATACCATTTGTAACAGCCTGAACCATCGTTCGTCGCAACAGAACCCAATAAGATGGGAAGCCACCCTCAGGCCCGAATATCCTCTCGTGGGTTCTAAAAGGTGAAGGCCTTGTTGGTAGTATGCTGGTAGGAATCTATTATAAAATGATCATATGAGCCTTAGTTTTACAATGTGGGACAAACCAACTCCATAAACCACTTTCCATATTCCGGAGTGTTACAATATTCTTATGCAGTTGTTTTAACTGGAAATATTTATGATGTCAAATGTGACATTCCTGAATTGAGAGGTGATAACTATAAAGTTTGGAAGGAGAGAGTTCTGCTTCATTTGGGATAGATGGACATTGACTATGCCATTCGGAAAGATGAACCACCCGATATCACTGAGGCCAGTGAGCCTGATGCTGTCGATCTTTATGAAAAATGGGAGAGATCGAACCGTCTCTCCACTATGTTCATAAAGACGAAAGTACATGTTAGCATTCGGGTTCTCTTGAGGATTCTGAAAATGTCAAAGAGCTACTTAAGGCCATCGATGAGCAGTTCTCTACTTCCAACAAGACGCGAGCTAGCACCTTGATAATGCAGTTCACCTCTGCTAGGCTCACCGAGACTAAGGGTGTGCGTGATTATATCATGCGCATGAGGGACATTGCAGCTCAATTGAAGAATATGGAGGTTACCATGTCTGATGCTTTCCTGGTGCACTACATCTTATGCACCTTGCCTTCCCAGTACGTCCCATTCAAGATATCCTACAACACACATAAAGATAAATGGTCAATTAATGAGTTGATGACCATGTGTGTGAAGGAGGAGGGCGGACTATTGATGGAAGAAGGTGAAAAGGTGAACCTTACCACTTCTAGCTCTTCTGAAAAGAAGAGGAAGGATCACCATAAGGATAAAGGAAAGGGAAAGCTTGGAGTTAATCAAACCATTAAAAAGGAGCCTAAATGTTACTTCTGTAATAAGAAGGGACATATAAAGAAGGATTGCCTTAAGTTCAAGGATTGGTTCAAAAAGAAGGGTAATTTCTTTACATCCGTTTGTCATGAATCTAATATGGTTAGTGTTAGTGACAATACATGGTGGATTGACTCTGGTACTACAATCCATGTTTCGAATACCTTGTAGGGTATGACAAGCCTAAGGAAGCCCTGGACAGTGAGCATCACATCTATTCTGGCAACAAGATGAGCTCATATGTGGAAGCTGTTGGGACTTGCAGCTTGGTTTTAAGTAGTGATTTTATTTTGAATTTGGAGAGGACTTTTTATGTACCAAACTTCTCTAGAAGTTTGATTTCTGTTTCAAGACTTGTACCTTTTGGTTTTTCCTTTAAATTTTCGGATTCTGGTTTCAGTTTATCTAGAATTTCTGAAATTATTGGTTATGGTATTTTGTCTAATGGTTTATATCGTCTTCAATTACAAAATAATGTCGCACACAATACCTTGCATGTTAAGACCGGTTTGAAAAGATGTATTGTAAATGAAAAATCCTCTATGTTGTGGCACCGGAGATTAGGACATATCTTCATTGAGAGAGTCAAGAGATTAGTAAATGATGAGGTACTTGATACCCTAGACTTTACTGATTTTGAGACTTGTGTTAGTTGCATTAAGGGAAAGCAAACTAACAAATCTAAGAAAGGTGCTAAGAGGAATTCTGAACTATTAGAGATCATACATACCGATATATGTTGTCCGGATATGAATGCTAGCTAGTGATCCGAAATACTTTATCACCTTTATTGATGATTATTCACGATACATGTATCTCTATCTACTTCGTTCCAAGGATGAAGCTTTAGATGCCTTTAAATTGTTTAAGGCAGAGGTAGAGCTACAATGTGGTAAGCACATTAAAATTGTGAGGTCGGATAGAGGTGGAGAGTACTGCGGTAGATAAACCGAGAATGGACAAGCTTGTGGTCCATTTGCTAAATTTCTTCTAGAGCATGAGATTGTTCCCCAATACATTATGCCTGGTTCTCCGAACCAAAATGGTGTTGCAGAAAGAAGAAATAGGACCTTAATGGATATGGTGAGAAGTATGCAGAGTAATGTTAAACTTCCACATCCTTGTGGGCAGATGCTCTTAAAACGACTGTAACACCCCCAAATTTCCTTTCCTTTTTAAAATATTTTTATCGCGAATGAAAACCCAAATTAAGGAAATTCAGAGGTGTCACTCCGCACTCGTGTCAAAGACCCGAATGCAAGGAGATTTCAGAAACCGAACTACAAATTTCTAATGGTCTAAAATAATCTATTACAATCCATTAATTAAATTACACCAATCCAAAATATGAAATATGAAATAGTTGAAGTATAATAAATTGTTTAATAACTCAGAGTCAACCTAATATCTAATGAGTCGTCGTTCCCGCATGCATCAGTCACTGCAAACCTGTGGTGGATTTAAAATACAAAAATCACAGTTGAAAAAGTCATCAGAAAATTGAGTAAGCTAACACCCCAACTCGTAGAAAACCAAAACCCTTACCTGGATTTTGTAAACGTTTTAGTTTTATCTTCGAAAACCACACTTTGCACATTATCATATAAACCAATCATTAAGACAAATTACATCACCACTATAGAAGTATCACAATAAACTCAACAAATGCATAACGTATCATTAATATAATCCAAATCATTATTTAATATCTTCAATGAGGAATTCATAGCAAAATTTATAAGTGGGATGAGTCGAGTCTTTGCCAACTCATCCAAACCATACCAATCATATATTTATAAGTGGGTGAACCGGTTTTTACCGAATCACCAAACCATACATTTATATACGTGGGTGAGTTGAATCTTTGCCGACTCACCAAACCATTATATACGTGGGTGAATCGGTTCTTTGCCGACCCACCAAACCATATCATATTAGACTACTAGACCTTAAGTGTGCACACCCCCTATTAATTATTGCTAACCCAATAGAGTAGTACTAGAGCCAAGCCCTCTTAAAAACCCATGTGGTGGGGCAATAAAGTGGAGTCCATGTAACTCAAACCAATAAAGTGGAGTCAATGTGACTCAAACCAAATCATCGTGTATCCTCATACTTTATTTATTTATTCTGTTTACAATATCGATTCTTTAACAAATTTGTATTCAAACAACCATACAATCATTCACAATTCCACCCCAACAATATCCAATATCCATAAATCATAATTCCAAATTACATTCTTTGAATCATAAACCAAACATTATACCAATGCAATAATCCAATCCAACAAGATATATTTATCAAACAATAAATCGTTCTCCACCTATCATGATACTAAGTATTCATCCAACACACCAATCACTTAGCATATAATTTTTGAAAGGTTTCTACAAGTTTAGGAAAGGTTGAGCATGCTAGCTTACCTTTTAGAGCAAACGGAACTTAACAACAAAACAATCTTAGTACTCCTCGTCTACGAATTCATGCTCTACAATAATACAACCAATAATCCCAAATTAATATTAATCTCACCCAATCATTCATCTAATACTTTTGTTAGCTCTACTCTATAAGCAATGCCCATCACAATGAAATTTCTAAAACAACAATTATCAATTTAGCCAACAATTATAATTATAATTCAATAATTAAATACTAATACTCAATAACTCTCAATTTATCTTAAAAATTCCTAAAGACTTAAAATCACTTTTAAAACAGAATCCAATTCAATCCCTAATTATTATAATTTATTTAGAATTTATTAATACAATTTATATTATGTTTTAATTATCAAAAACATGTTTAAATTACATAAAATTACATAAAAACGAATTTAATCAATTAAAATTCGAAAATCAGTTTATAATTTCTTAAATCATCAAAATTTCGAAATATTGATTGTCATGATTAATTTGGGCTAATTAAACTAATTAAGAAACAATTAATCAAAATTCCCCCGATTTACAATTTCTACAAACTTGAGAAAAACCCAATTTAAATCTCAAACTAAATTGAATAACTCCAATTGAAAGATTCTAAGTATGCTAGAATCATAATTGTCGAAACTAATTGAACCTAATTCGAATAATTAAGCTAATTAATCCCAAATTCGTGATTAGTGAAAATCAACTTAAAACAATCATGAAGATCGATTACTTATGCATAAAACTAACCCAAATCGACTACCCACTACTCATAACATCTATTAGAACCCACTAAACATAATCAAAGCTTGAAAAACGAAATCAAAAACGTATTATTTGAAGAACACGAAAACAGGGGAGAAGAGGAAGGGGATGTTACCGCGGCCAGGGAAAGAGGGAAGCGGGTGACAGAGGTGGTCGGCCGGCGAGTAAGAGCGGTTCGACGAGCTGGGCAGGAAGGAAGGACGGCGTGCGGCGGCGGTGTGATGTTCGAGCGAAGAGGACGGGAAGGCAAAGGAAACTCTGTTTCTTTTGTAGAAGAAGAAGAATAGAGGGGTTTGTTTGTCGTGAGTTTTGGAGAGAGAGAGAGGGTTTTTTTTTATTATTTTGTTTTTATTTTTCTTTTCCAATTTCTGATTTTCTTTTCATTTTGGGTTGGGTATTGATTTTGTGTTTGGGCTAAAATGTATTGGGTTGTGTATGGTTGTTGTAGTAAGGGTGACCCAATTTGAAAATACAAATCCAAATAGAAAATCCGATTATAAAACCAAAATCGCAAGTCCAACCTTAAAACCCATTCCCAAACCCATTTTCGAAAATGACTAATACAACTAATTCATTTTTCCCTAGAATAATCTAATTAATAATTCCAAACTATTAATATAAATTATTACGAAATTTCGGGATATTACAACGACAGCGTATATATTAAACCGAGTTCCATCCAAGGTTGTCGCTAAGACACCAGTTGAGTTATTCAAGGGATGGATATCGAGTATGCGCCATATACGCATTTGGGATGCCCTTCAGAAATGAGAATCTACAATCCACAAGAGAAGAAACTTGACCCAAGAACCATTAGTGGGTATTTCATTGGAGATGTCGAAAGGTCTAAGGGTTATAGATTCTATTGTCCTTCTCATACCACCAGAATAGTGGAATCAAGAAATGCCAAATTTCTTGAGGATGACTTAGTCAGTGGGAGTGATCTATTTTGAAACACTGTTTCTGAATCAGATCGTACGGAAACTTCAACTTCTAAGTCAACCGATAGGCTAGTTGTTGTTCATGTTCCTCAAGACCAATTGAACATTAGACAACCAGCAATGCAGACCACAAAATGTTGACGATCCTGTAGTAGATCATAATGAAAATGAGGAGAATATGGATGGTCAACGTGTTGATCAAGCTCCCGTTAGAAGATCCACTAGAGAAAGACGTTCAACTTTATCTGATGGTACTTGGATGTTACTACAAGAATCGGATTGCAATGTAGAAGCTGACAATGGTCCAATTACGTTTTCACAAGCCACAAGCTTTAGAGATTCGAGCTTGTGGATTAGTGCCATGAAAGATGAGATGAACTCTATGGCGTCCAACCAAGTTTGGGACCTTGTCGAGTTGCCTAATGGTTTAAAAGCCATTGGATGCAAATGGGTATTTAAGACAAAGAAAGACTCACTCGGCAACGTCGAAAGACATAAGGCCAGACTTGTTGCCAAAGGATTCACCCAAAGGGAAGGAATCGATTACACGGAGACCTTTTCTCCTGTATCAAAGAGATTCTCTCCGAGTAGTCATGGCACTAGTAGCTCATTTTGATTTTGAGTTACATCAAATGGATGTGAAAACGGCATTCCTTATGGTTATTTAGAGGAAGAGGTTTATATGAAACAACCTGAAAGATTCTCCTCTGAAAAAGGTGAGCATTTGGTTTGCAAGCTCAATAAATCCATCTACAGATTGAAACAAGCCTCTCGCCAGTGGTATATGAAATTCCATAAAGTGATAACTTCATTTGGATTTGAAGAGAATATCATGGATCAATGCATATATCACAAGGTCAGTGGGAGTAAGATTTGTTTCCTTGTACTGTATGTGGATGATATTTTGCTCGCAACCAATGGCAAAGGGATGATGCATGAGGTGAAACAGTTTCTCTCAAGTAACTTTGATATGAAAGATATGGGTGAGGCATCTTATGTCATTGGCATTAAGATCCATAGAGATAGATCTCGAGGCATTTTGGGTTTGTCTCAAGAACCCTATATCAACAAGGTACTTCAAAGATTCAGCATGAAAGTGTAATATCCCGAAAATTCGATATATTTTATAATAATAATTTAGTATTATTAATTTATTTATTTTAGCGGAAAAAAAATGAATTTAATTGTTACTTTGTTAGTCGTTTCGAAAATGGGTTCGAGAATGAGTTTTAAATTCCGATCTCTATTTGGGTCTCCCTATTTCTACTTGGGTCTTTCTAGCTACTACTAAATACACCAACCCAACATTTTATTGGGCCAAACACAAGACCAAACACCCAACTCTAAGCCCGAAAGAAATCAGAAATTTGGAAAGAGAAAAAACAAAGGAAAAAAAAAAGAATTAAAATAAAATAAAAACAAAACCCTCACCCTTTCTCTCTCCTCTTCTACGACATAAACTCCTCCCCTCCTTTTTCTTTTTCTTGTTCTTCTATAAAAACAGAGGTCACCTCCCTCTGCTTCTCACATCACGCACGCCGCCCCTTCTCCTCGCCCATCAGGACTTCGCCGCCGCTTTGCCTCGCCAACCAGCTCGCCTCTGAACACCATCCTTTCCCACGCCTCTCTTCCCCTCCACGCTACCATTGGGTAACGCCTTCGTCCTCCCATCTCCCCTGTTTTTCGTCGTCTTCAATTATCATCGTTTTTAATTCGTTTTCTTACTCTAAATCTTGTTTAATTGATCCTAATAGATGTTATGAGTAGTGGGTAATCGATCTAAGTTAGTTTTATGCATCAAGAATTGATTTGATGATTGTTTTGAGTTGATTTTCCCTAATTACGAATTTGGGGTTAATTGGTCTAATGATTCGAATTAGGTTTAATTAGTTTCAAAAATTATGATTTTATTATAATATTATCTGTTAATTAGGTTCTTGAATTTATCTTGAGATTTAATTGGGGTTTTGTTCAAGTTTATAGAAATTGCAAATTGGGGGAAATTTTGGTTAATTGTTTCTTAATTAGGTTAATTAGCCCAAATTAATTATGATAACCAATATTTCGAAATTTTGATAATTTAGGGAATTATAATCTGATTTTCGGAATTTAGTTAATTTAATTTGTTTTATTTAATTTTGTGTAATTTAAGCATGGTTTTGATAATTAAAACATAATATAAATAGTTTTAATAAATCCTAAATAAATTGGAATGATTAAGAATTTATTTTTATGAATTAGATTCTGTTTTAAAAGTAATTTTAAGTCTTTGAGAATTATTAAAATAAATTGAGTGTTATTTGGGTATTAGTAACTAATTATTGATTTAGAATTGTAATTGTTGATTAATTGTTGGTTATTGGATTAGAAATATAAGTGGTCATGAGCATTGCATGTAGAATAGGATTAACATAAGTATTAGGTGAATGATTGAGCGAGGCTAGTATTAATTTGAGAATTTCGTTTGTGTAATTGTAGAGCCTGAGTTCGTAGACGAGGAGTACTAGTGATTGTTGTGCTATTGAGTTTTCCGTTTGCTTAAAAAGGTAAGCTAGCATGCTCAACCTTTCTTAAACTTGTAGAAACCTTTCAAACTTATGTGCTAGATGTGAATGGTGTGATTGAATGAGAACGTAGTATCATGATAGGTGGAGAACGATTCAATTTATATAATTTCATTATCATGATTGATTGGAATTATTGTATTGATATTGATATATATATGGTTTGGCTTGTGATATAAATGTGATTTTGAAAGGTAAGGTTGAATGTATATTGAATTGGTTGATTTGGTTTGGTTTGTGGGCGCATAGCCATTTATATTATGATGTTGGTTTGATATTGTTTGATATGATTTGTGATCATCAACTCTCTCAATAAGATACTGGTTACTTAGACGGAGCAAAAGAACTCCTAATTATTCGTTTGAGCCAAAAGAGCTCCTATTTATTCGTTTGAGTCAAAAGAACTCCTATTATTCGTTTGAGCCAAAAGAGCTCCTATTTATTTGCTTGAGTCAAAAGAACTCCTATTCAAATGTTTGAGTCGCATCGACTCCTATTAATTTCCCCACCGCATCGGTTTTTAAGAGGGTTAGGCTCTAGTCTACTCTACTTGGGTTAAAAATACCCAGTAGGGGGTGTGCACACTTAAAGTCTAGTAGTCTTGGATTATGGACTATGGATTATGGATTATGGATTATGGTTGATATGATGAATTGGCAAAAAATTCAGTTCATTACTAAATAATAAGGATTATAGATTATGGATTATGAATTGTGGATTATGGATTGTGACTTATGACTTCTTATTTATTGTTAATCTCTGATTGGTTGAGTTGTGGATTATGAATTATGACTTATAACTTCTTACTCGTGATAAAATTAATGTTCGATGGATTGTGGATTGTGGATTGTTAACTATGAATTGTGGATTATGGTTCATGACTTGTGACTTATGAATTTCTTATTTCTAATCTTTGATTTCTTGGATATGGATTGTGGAATGTTTCTTATACTATGAGTATGTGATGAATCGAATGATGGATTGTGGAATATGACTTTAATTGTTATATTGGAATTATTATTGGATGATTATATGTTTATGTGCTAAGTGTGTTTTTGGAAATAAAACTAAAACGTTTTCAAAATCCAGGTAAGAGTTTTGGTTTTCTACACGTTGAGGTGTTAGCTTACTCAATTTCCTGACTTTTTCAACTGTGGTTTTTGTGCTTTAAATCCACCACAGGTTTGGAGTGATTGATGCATGCGGGGACAACGACTCACTAGAAATTAGTTGGATTCAATAATTAGACTCGTACTTATTAAACATAGACTATTCTATATTTATTTATTTTTAGTTTTTGGACTACTGTAATTTTAAGTATTGGATGTAATAGACTATTTTAGATCATTAGACTCCTGTACTGTGGCTTTTGAAATCTCCTTGCATTCGGGTCTTTGACTCGAGTGCGGAGTGACACCTCTGAATTTCCTTATTTGTGTTTTGGTACTCAATAAAATGTTTTTAAAAAGGAAAGAAAATTTGTGGGTGTTACAGAAAGACTATTCACCGAGTGTAGTGCCTATTATGAAGGCTGATCGGTTCAGTTTGAACCAATGCCCCAGGAATGATCTTGAGAGGGAACAAATGACAAATGTTCCTTATGCTTCAGCTGTTTGAAGCATTATGTATGCTCAGGTCTGTACAAGACCAGACATTGCATATGTTGTTGGAGTGTTGGGAAGATATCAGAGTAATCCAGGTCCTGATCACTGGAAAGCTGCAAAGAAGGTGTTACGGTATCTTCAGGGTACCAAGGATTACATGCTTATGTACAGACGTACTGATAGTCTTGAAGTAGTAGGGTATTCTGACTCCGATTTTGGTGGCTGCATCGACTCACGTAAATCCACCTCAGGATATGTGTTTATGCTAGCTGGTGGTGTTCGTTTCTTGCTTTGAGGCTACCTCACATGGTGTTTGAATGAAGAGTTTCATTTCAGGATTGAGAGTCATTGACTCTATAAGTCGGCCGATCAAAATGTTTTGTGATAATTCAGCTGCTGTCTTTATAGCTAAGAACAATAAAAGTCGAAGTCGAAGTAAACACATCGACATAAAATTTAAAGCCATAAAGGAACGTGTTCAAGAAAAGAAAGTGATCATAGAACACATTAGCACTGACTTAATGATTGCTGATCCCTTGACTAAAGGCATGCAAATTAAGGCTTTCAAGGGTCATGTAGAGAGGATGAGACTTGGTTCCGTCATGTAAACATTTACTTATGTCATTTTGAAACCTTCATGTAATTGGATATTTTTCATTCATGTTAAGTACGTACGCATTTCATTTTTGCTTTATTGAAAAATGTCATTTGTTTAACCTAGAGTGAACATGTAGTGGTGAAAGACTAAGTATATTGTGATATATGGAAGATTAATTCTCATGTTTAGAGAATTCGTCGCTATGATTCGTATACGAAGTTTTTCTTGTTAAAGTGGACCAAGTGGGAGAATATTGGAATGTTTTAGTGTTAATTAGTTATATTAATTTTTATTATCATAATTAATTAATTGCTAGGTCAACTAAAATATGGTTTTGGTCCACTTTGTTAGTGGGACTCTCTTGATCAGTTACTTCCCAGTTTTTCTCTCCACTTTTCCCTCAACTACAGCGTAAAAACCTTTAGTATATTTTGATGGAAAATAACTGAGGTTTTTCATAAAAAAAATGAAAATTAAAAGGGGTCATTGATTCCACTTTCAAATTAAAAACACAAATACCATCGCTGCGGTTGAGAGAAGGGGTTGTCACCGTGTTACGATTCAAGACTTGGTTACGGTTTCAAGATAAGAGAACAATAAGACAACAGCAATGGCAATGGCTGGAGGTATTTGTTCCTATTTAGTTTCCGATGCATTAATTTACATGTTCAATTATTGTTGTATGAACATGATTAGGTTCATAGAACTATCTTATACCTTCTACTCATCTTCTTGCCGGGGGTAACGCCCCTCTCGGCTCCCTTTGTTTCCCCTATTTTCGCCTTCTTTAAAATCATGATTATTGAGTTGATTTTAATGCTTTAATTGTGTTTAATTTATACAAATAGAAGTTATACTTAGTGGGTAGTCGATTTGGATTAGTTTTATACACAAAGAATTGGTTTTGATGATTGTTTTGGGTTGATTTTCATTAATTACGAATTTGGTATTAACGAGCTTAATTACTCGAATAGGTTCAATTAATTTACAAAGTTATGATTTTAGTATACTTATAATCTGTTAATTAGATTCCTTGAATTTAGTTTGAGATTTTAAATGGGGTTTTGTTCAAGTTTGTAGAAATTGTAAATTGAGGGAATTTTGGTTAATTGTTTCTTAATTAGATTAATCACCCCAAATTAATTATAATAACCAATAATCCGAAATTATGATAAATTAGGGAATTACAAACTGATTTTCGGATTTTATTTGATTTAATTCGTTTTTATGTAATTTAAACATGTCTTTGATAATTGGAACATAGTATAAATTGTATTAATAATTCCTAAATAAATTATAATAGTTAAGAATTGATTTTTATAAATTAGATTTTGTTTTAAAGTTAATTTTAAGTCTTTGGGAATTCTTAAGATAAATTGAGTATTATTGGGTATTGGTATTTAATTATTGAATTAGAATTATAATTGTTGGCTAAATTGATAATTGTTGGCTTAGAAATTACATTGTGATGGGCATTGCATATAGAATAGAGCTAACATAAGTATTAGATGAATGATTGGGTGAGGTTAGTATTGAATTGGGATTTTTGGTTGTATTATTGTAGCCACTGAATTTGTAGACAAACAATACTAGTGACCGTCGTGCTGTCGTGTTCTTGTGTGCATTGAAAAGGTAAGCTAGTATGCTCAACCTTTCGTAAACTGTAGAAACCTTTCAAAATGATTTGCTAAGTGATTGATGTGTTTGATGAAAATTTAGCATCATGATAGGTGGAGAATGATTTATTGTTTGATCAATATATCCTGTTGGATTGGATTATTACATTGGTATAATGTTTGGTTTATGATTCAAAGAATGTCGCTTGGAATATGATTGATCGGATATTTGATATTATTGTGATGGAATTATGAATGATTGTATGGTTATTGAAATATAAGGTTGTTTAAAGAATCGATAGTATAAACAAAATAAATAAGCAAAGTATGAGGATACACAATGATTTGGTTTGAGTCACATTGACTCCACTTTATTGGTTTGAGTCACATGGACTCCACTTTTTTGCCCCACCACATGGGTTTTTAAGAGGGCTTGCCTCTAGTACTACTCGCTCTATTGGGTTAGCAATACTTAATAGGGGGTGTGCACACTTAAGGTCTAGTAGTCTTGTATGGTATGGTTTGGTGGGTCGGCCAAAGAACCGACTCACCCACGTATATAATGATATGGTTTGGTGAGTCGCAAAGAATCGACTCACCCACGTATATAATGATATGATTTGGTGATTCAGCATAAAAAAAACCGGTTCACCCATTTATAAGTATATGATTGGTATGGTTTGGATGAGTGGGCCACAAACCGACTCATCCCACTTATAAACTTGATCTGAAATCCTCATTATAGATATAAAAGAATGATTTGGTCGTTAATCACATGTTGAATTTATTGTGATACTTCTATTCTGGTGATTTGGATTGCCTTGTTGATTGTTTTGTGTGATAACATGCTAAGTGTGGTTTTCGAAAATAAAACTAAAACGTTTTTCAAAACCAAGGTAAGAGTTTTGGTTTTCTACGAGTTGAGGTGTTAGTTTACTCAATTTCACTGACTTTTCAACTGTGGTTTTTGTGTTTTAAATCCACCACAGGTTTGGGATGATTGATGCATGCGGGAACGACATTAGACATTAGACGATTTAATAATTTCAGACTTTCATTTATTAGACTATATATTGAACGTAGATTATTTCATATTTATATTTCAGATTTTGGACAATTGTAATTTTAAGTATTGGATGTAATAAACTATTTTAGACCATTAGACATTTGTAGTTCGACTTCTGAAATCTCCTTGCATTCGGGTCTTTGACTCGAGTGCGGAGTGACACATCTGAATTTCCTTAATTTGGGTTTTGATTCGCGATAAAAAAAATATTTTTAAAAAGGAAATGAAATTTGGGGGTGTCACACCTTCACCTTTTAGAGCCCACGAGAAGATTTACGGGCCTAATAGGTGGCTTCCTATCTTATTGGGTTGTGTTGCGACGGACGGTGATTCAGGCTATTACAAGGTTAGTTTCTTACAGGTCTAATTATAAATTTATAACCAATGGTAGAGGTGATCTGGGCTAGGCCGGGTTCGGATCGGGTTTAGGGTAAAAAAGAAGGCCCGGTGTGCGGGCCGGACTTTTCTTTTGGGCTCGTTTGGGCTTTTAAAAAAAAGTTATATAGTACCTAATTGTTACGTTTTTGATGACGTTACACATTAATTTTATCTGATACTTGCATATTTAGTTTAATAATAAAGTATTGTACCTTTTGAAATAGCTTTTTAATATTGTTATCATAGTTTACAATATTTTATTTGATTATTAGTAATATTTTTATCATTTTAATATACTTTATTTACTATACTTGGCCTAAATTTGCTACATTGAATACTTTATTTACCAAATTCGTCATAATCCGACATTATTTATACTACTGTAGTTTACATAACTAAGATTTATAAACTTACAAAAATTTGGCGTTTTATTTTTGAAAGCGGGCCGAGCTATATTATTGCGGGTTTTTTTTGGGTCGGCCTCCCAAACTCGGGGAAAAGTCAGGCCGGGTTGGGCTTAAGTCATTTGACCAACTCTATTATTAAGTTTTAACCATGTTTTTCATGTTCGCCACCTGAATATTTGTCGCTTCTATAGCCCTCATCGTATTTTTATCACTTTGCGTGATGGAACCTTTGAAGGCCCATTAGGCCTTTATTTGTAGGTCGAGTCGAAAATTCGTATTGGGTGTTACTAAATATCGCCCACAATATTCCATTGTTATTCCATTAATACCCTTGCTCATTTCTCTCTCTTCCTCTCCCTTCCTCTTTCTTCACTCATCTTCTCTCCCACCCATCCACTTGCTAACTACTCGCACATCACCTCAAGAACTTCTCCACCACCACTAATAATTTGCCATTAACAATGATAGAAAACTAGAATCAATCCAAATAATCAAAACAAATATATTGATGATTTAAAAGTTTCAACACGTCTAATAACACAAGTTTCAATACGTCTAATAACGCACAAAAAAAAGCCAAATAAAGGTTCAACGTCAATAATGGTTGAATGCACCATGAAAGCTGAAAACTTTAAGAGAAGGAACAAACCTGTAAATCACAAGTTTCTTATTGCCAGAGAAACTTGTAGTTTACAAGATTGCATTGAGGGAGAAAAAACGTAGAGTACAAGTTTCTGGTAGCCGGAGAAACTTGTAAACCATGAGTTTAGGACTCTGACTCGAAATGCGTAAAATGAAAGACTACACTTCTAAAGAAGTGTTGTCAACAAGTTCTCTAGTAGAGAAGAAACTTGTAGACTAAGGGTTTTCTATTAGAGACAATACTTGTAAATTTTAAACTTTTCAAAAGACACTAAACTTATAAATACAAGTTTCTTACTAGTGACAAAACTTGTAACTTACAAGTTTTTTCTTAAAAAAAAAGATTTTTTTTTTCTCTTAAAAATAATATTTAATTTTAATAACCTTTACTTGATTTTTTTTTTTGAAATTATAATACATACTAGTAGATTTTTAGAAATTATCAATTTTTTAAATTGTAACCGAGTTAGAAGATTTTGGTGGATTAGGGTGGATTATAAATATCTTTCAATCCCGAGATGTAATTCTGAGATATGTTACTTATGTATAGGCCCGCAATTGACCAACTACAAAAATTATGCATAAGCACCAAGTCAGTATTCAAATAGATGAAGGTTATTCGATATTGACTATATTCGCCGATGAAAATAGAGTTTAAGCATGCTATGTATGAAGCCATCACGTATGAAAATTGAGAAAAACGTTGCATAAACTTTATCAACAATCAGACGAGTTTTTGAGACAGAAGGTAACTACAGCATTAGTTAATTGTAGAACGATAATTAGAAAGTGTGTCGCCTTGATATGGAAGATATAGGTATATGTTACGAGGGTAATCTTGCTTTCACATACCCGCGTTCAATCTAGTCTAAATTTCACGAATCGACCTTTTTTTATTTACTGCTTCTTTAGAAGATCTCGTAATTAATATAAAGAAAATACGAGATAACACTCATCCTATAAGTTATAAGTTTATATAGGAGTAAATGTACAAAATTTATAAGGGAATAGCGGGACTTGTATATATTATTGTTTCATTTCACTAGCGGGAACACGAGAAGCATGTGTCCAAGAGCAGTGAGAGAAGTTTGGGTAAAGGGTATTTTGGGTATTAGAGGACATAATGTGGGCGATATTTAGCAAGCCAGTTTATTTTGGTCACAGGGCTAGCAACTCAACATCCGTTGACATGGGTCAACAAGACGGTGGAGGATGTTGCGTATAGAAGGGGACAAACAAAACAAAACAAAGCATTAAAAGTTTAAAAACAGTAGAGAATTGAAACTGCAGCAGTCAGGTTTGAGCAGACAAAAAAGTCAGAAAGACAGAAACACAGGGTTATGATCATCAGCAGAAAAACATGGCGAAGCAACAGCAGAAACAGCAGCAGCACAACACTCGTCCTATGATGAACAACAACCAACAATTTCATCTCAATCATCTTAACAATAATAATCTGTACCTGCATGATCATCCTCACATGTTTCCCCCTCAAAATCCCACTAATTTTAACTTTCATAATAATCCCAACTTTCACAATAATCCCAGTAACTTTAATTCTCAAAATCCCACTAATTTTAACTTCCAAAATCCGAACTTTTTTACTCAGAATAATCCCAGTAATTTCTCTGCAATTACCAACCCAATTCACCATCTCCGTCCTCACTGTTTCCCTCCACAACCCACTAATTCCCATCATCATCCTCAACCTAAGAAATCACCTCCGGTGGGGCCCGCGGCCAAGGGTAAGGCTGCTGCTCAGGTTCCGGTTAATGCTGCTGATGTCGCTGTTGTTGACAGTGGGGTTAAGGCTGCTGCTCAGGTTCAGGTTAATGCTGCTGATGTCGCTGTTGTTGACAGTGGGGTTAAGGCTGCTGCTCAGGTTCAGGTTAATGCTGCTGATGTCGCTGTTGTTGACAGTGGGGTTAAGGCTGCTGCTCAGGTTCAGGTTAATGCTGCTGATGTCGCTGTTGTTGACAGTGGGGTTAAGGCTGCTGCTCAGGTTCAGGTTAATGCTGCTGATGTCGCTGCTGAATCTGTGAAGGCGGCTGCTGCTGAAACTGTGAAGACAGCTGCTGCTGAAACTGTGAAGGCGGCTGCTGCTGCTGCTGCTGCTGATTTCGTGTTTACGGCTGCTGCCCCCAAAGATGGGGTTAAGGCTGCTGCTCAAGTTGAGGGTAATGCGGCTGTAGTCGCTGTTGAAGGCGGGGTTAATGCTGGTGCTGGAACTGTGAAGAAGGCTGTTGCTGAATTACTGGTTAAGGCAGCTGCAGCTGATGGCAATGAGAGCGAAATTCTTGCGAGAATTGAGGCAGCAGTGGAGAGTGTACAGTCTGATATGGTTGCTGCAGGAGAGAATGTCTTGGTGTGGAAGCTGTCGAGGTTGGTTTTGGCTAAGCTTGAAGCTGACTCTTGGAATTCTTTGGGGTTTCGGCTCCGTGATGTGCCGTCCCTAGATCGTCTCATTGTTGCGGAAGGAAAGGTTTGCTCCTCACTTTTCGTTGGTAACACTTGCTTGTATTACTCCCTCCACCTTAGTTTTCGAGTTAACGGTCTGACTTTCACTTTGACGAAAAATTGACTAACTGTATAAGAAAAAATAATATGTAAAGCTGTTACCTTGAAAAGTGATCAGACTTCTATGAAACAATGGAGGTGGTAACAGCTTAGTGTGCAGCAGCTTAGTTTCGCTAAACTTGTGTTAGCCGACCCTAGATCATTTTGAATCTAATGCCAGGTAACTGTTGTTGTTTGCGGAACCTTGTTAATGCCAAACATTGCTTAGAGAATGCACCCATGTTAGAACGCATTTAGACAATGTTAGTTTCAAGTTTCTGTCTGAGCTATAGGGGTGAGCATTAAAGCTTTTTAATTCTGATATGAATTTGTTAAGTAATGGTAAATTGGTAACACAGTAATGATAAGGCTTTCTTTTGTGAAGTTTCACTGCTTCTATCTAGTAAAGTAGTGAGTTGCGGTGTATTGATTCTGAAACGATTGTTGAGCTAAGTTTGATGTGCTATACAATGAGCTCACAACATATGCAAAAGAAAACAATTGAGGTATGGTGATCAAGACAGTATATCTTAGTGATTGTTCATATGCATTGTGCAATGCAGAATGTCAAAGGATCTATTGGGACGTTTATTGCCACGTGGAAGGAGGCTTGCATTGCTTACAAAGGAGTAGAGGTATGATCTTGATTCTTGGGGATACAGAATTCATCTATTTCGGCTGTGCAATTGTTTACTTGTGAAGTTTTTTATGCCAATGAGTCGGCTGCCGGCCTTCTTCTGTCTTTAAGGGGGAGGTATGCAGCCTCTTGTTTTGTTTTTGAACTAGCAGCTTGAGTCAAAAAGTGGAGGAACTGATGTTGTATCGTTGAGAACATAGGGAATAATGGATCATGTTTAGTGCAATTAAATTTTTTTCTCATTGCAGATGATTTCATGGAAATCTATGCTGAAGGGATGATGGATGACCTATTGTATCCTAAAATCTCCAATCAGAGACTTAGATTGATGTATCCTTGAATCTTGGTTTTAGTGGTCAGAAGGTTAGCTGAGACAGCTAAGAGCATATCTCTCAACTTGGAGATCCAGAGTGAGATGCTGATGTACCTTTTTCCTTTTTTGGTGACTGGATGGGGACTCGATGTTGCTTAGAAGCTGAGATTGACACTTGCGTTGGATGGAGGATTTAACCTCAAGACGTACAGTAACAATCAAGGGTATTATGTCTGCCTGCTCAGTCACCCTGTGTCGTTTTTCTGGGAAAGAAATCTGAAACACATGAGTACAATGAAAGTCAAATAGCAACTTAAGGCAGAGATTAAGATAGATCTATTACAATCTGTGACTAGTGTCTTTTCACCATTCAATTGCATAATGTGCACTTCAGATATCTAATCTGCCTTTAAGTTGATAAATTTTCCAATATGTAAGTGCTGATATGTTTGCCTTTTATTTAGTTGTACGTATCTTATTTTCTTTTGTTCGTTTCACCTTTGGATTATACTGAATATGCATACGTTTGTCTTCTGATGCAGCTTTTTGTAAACCTTCTGGACTTCTATTGGCTAAAAAAAGGAATAACAACTGAGTTGATAAGTTGTTTCTCGACATCCCCGCTTTTGGGACTGCTAAATGTCTCAGTGAGTATTCCGTATTTGATGTTGCTGTGTCTTTTAGCTTTTGAATATAATGATTCAGTCCAATTATAGACTAGTATGTTATAAGTCGTTTGGATAGGGGTGATGTGTCCTACTGGAGGATGGTCGTCACATTCATTATGCTAGTTGCAGGCATGTATGTTGGTCCTCTTTAATCGAGTTCTCTTTGCTATATTGGTTATTCATAACATGTTCATCTTTAACCAGGTAATAGCTATCAAGAATGGAACGTGGGATAGCTTGTCTAATACGTTTCTGTTCAATGGTTTACCAGTTGAGGTAAGATTCATGTTAAATTTTGCATCATACCTATGTTTGTAGATTTAAGCATTCTGACATAATACAATAACTAATTCACGAACTGTTCATGTGTGTTTTGCAAGCCAGAATGTTGATGATTCTATCAGGACATTTGTTAGAACGTGGAAGGAGGCTTTCAAGGAGTTCACAGCTCCAGAGGTACATTTGGTCACTTTAGCCATATGTTAACCCCCTCTCTGTACCCTACTTAAAGATGACGATTCATGTTAGCCGACCCCAAATCATTTTGGGAATAAGGCTTGGTTGTTGTTGTTGTTGTTGTTGTTGTTGTAAACCTGCATAACCTTGTGTTCTGCTGCAGGCTTTTGGGAAATTGTTATTGGGGATGCAAACTACAGAAACAAATAGATTAAGACATATTTTCTCTACCTTCCCACTTGTGGGATTCCTCAATGTTGCTGTGAGTGGTTTGACTATTTGAAGTTATCTTTGCTTATTCAAATATCATTTTTTTGGCAAGTAATATCTCCTTGAAATTATGAATCATGATTGATTTGCATTGTTTGCAATTTACACGCAGTGTGCCTATGTACACTCTTCTTTCTAGCGCAAATACAGATATCATTTCTTAATGATGTTACAGGTAGCATCTATGAAAAAAGGAATGTGGGATAGCTTGTGTGATACAGCTCAGTCCAGAACCGAACTGGGACAGGTAGTGATGCGACCGGATGAGCTAATGGATTACACAAGCCAAGATGGTGAACCCATTGACAAGATTCATAGCCTTCCCAGTGAAAGACTTTCATGTCACTCTGATGTACATTTTGCTTTGGCTGGTTCACCAGGTCAACATTCTGAGAAAGTCATGTCGAATCAGCTAGCTGAGCGTAGCTTCAATGAACAGGAAGCTGCTTGTGGTATTGAATCAATTAGGCGTGAAGAATTTGGGCTGGGTTCTAATATGTCCAATGTGGAAAGTAGCATGTTGAAGAAGCAGCATGCTCGATTGGCGCGAGCACTATATTGTCTCTCACAAGAGCTATATTCACGGAATGCACATTTCCTTCTTGAGCTGGTATGCTTATGTTTCTTTGACTGTGCTGCAAACTTGACTTGTGCTGTTTAGTTTTTCTGTAGTATTGTAGTAGGATAACTAGTTCCTGTTTAGTTATGGATAAGCCTTTTGCTCTCATTATCATTTATTGGCGCTTGCCGCTTGGTTGAATTAATATCATTCTAAGTGTTGGTGAACGAAAAACCTACTTGAAAGAAGGAACTAGATTCGTGAAATGCCTCCGTACAGCCTATATCTGTGTTCTTGCCTTCACTTCTACTTGATTTGGTTCTTCTGATTATCAGAATGCTTACATTTTGGCCATGTGTATTTTGCAGGTACAAAATGCTGATGATAATGTGTACCCTATAAATGTTGAACCTACTCTGAGTTTCGTCCTTCAGTCAACTGGAATTGCTGTTCTTAATAATGAGAGTGGCTTTACAGCAGAGAATATGCGGTCTCTTTGCGACGTCGGAAATTCAACAAAGAAAGGGTCTTTAGCTGGGCACATTGGACAAAAGGGAATTGGTTTCAAGTCAGTTTTTCGGGTATGAGGCTGAAACTATCTGATAATTTTGATGTATCTTCTTTGGTAGCTCATGCTCTTTGTCCTGTCACAGATTGTGTGTTATGAATATTTAGTGAGAAGTGGTGATATTATTTAATACCTTCGCGTTGGTGGTACATAATTCATTTAGTAGAATGATAACTACTGATATGGTGCTCTGTTATACCATGTATATTGACTTTGTTAGGAAGGTCCGGAGTTTCACCACTGTAAAATAGCAAACAGAACGAGACTAGGTTTAGTAACATAGGATTTGAGTTAATTTAAGCATGATTTTATTCATCATCGGTTATTTCAATAGTATCTAAACTTTTGCATCTATGATTTGTGTTCACTCAGAAGTGACAGAAAAGTTGTCATTGCTGCTGTCGTTGAAGCTGTACTTCTGATAAGTTGTCACTGACACCATCACAACTATTACCATCAAACAACTTAAGTTCTCTCAACTGTTATGTTTGGGGATGTGTAGATGTACATAGCTTTATCTCTTACGTGTCCAAAGATTTCTGGAGATGATACAAAAAAGATGGTTGTTTGAAATATTTTTGTGGGATGGAGTTATGGAAAAGCTATTACGAATGTTACCAAAAAGTAGGATATGTAGATTAAAAACTCGGGTGTCAAAAGTTATAACACTACAAAAAGTCCAAGTGCGTTGCTCGAAGTAGCATGTATTGGTTTGATGTAACCTTCACACTATCTTATATGTGTAAGAATTCTTTCTAAGAATTCGAAGTTGGAGAGGTGGTTCATAGTTGGACTCCATTACACTATCTTATATGTGTAAGAATTCTTTCTAAGAATTCGAAGTTGGAGAGGTGGTTCATAGTTGGACTCCATTTGGTCTATTTCTAATCCTTTTTATCCCCACAAAAAAAAATGTAATGGAGGAGAGGAGGAGAAAATGAATCTTTTTTCCAAAACAATCTCGTTGAATTACTAAAGCGCCACTTTTTAGTTTATCTTTACCTTATACTGAGGGTAATTTCGGGTTGGGGTATATGGCCTTGTAAGTTACATGAAAGCTGGTTTCTGTCAAAAGTGGAGATATCAGCAGTTTGGCATATGTTAGTTATATTAGGTTTTAAGTGTTGCAACAATTGCAGACGTTAGTATTTCTATCTGTCTTGAGTTTTATTGTTATCCTACATTTTTGCAAGCTGTTGTAGCTATAGGATTGGCTGCAACATCCCTTGCTTTTCCTTTTCTTCTTAGTAACCTGCTCTCTTGGATTTCTATTTCTTGCATTCGTCTGAAACACAGTTGGTCCCCATGCAGGTCACTAATGCTCCAGAAGTTCATTCAAATGGCTTTCATGTTAAATTTGACACAAGCGAGGATCTGCTTGGTGCTGTATTACCAACAACTGTGCCTCCTTGTGATTTTGAGATGATTCAAATGTTAGCATCTGGAGGTGATGTTCAGAAGGGCATGAGTCACTGGAACACATGTATCGTACTTCCTTTCAAAAGAAAATATCTTGAGGGATCTTCCTTGAGCAGCATTTCATCGATTTTTTCAAATCTTCATCCTTCTTTATTGCTTTTCCTTCGCCGTCTAAAATGTATCAAGCTGAGGAATATGCTTGATGACTCCCACATTGTCATGAAGAAAGAGATTGTGGGAGATGGTATTGTAAGAGTGTCTTGTGGAAAAGAGAAAATGAGTTGGTTTGTAACATCTTCGAAGCTCCATCCGAAAATAAATAGTTCCAGTGTGCATATGACCGAAATTTCTGCTGCCTTTATGCTAAAGGAAACAGTGAATGGTGACTTTAGTCCATTGTTACATCAGCAGCCTGTATTTGCTTTTCTTCCATTGAGAAAGTACGGCCTTAAATTCATTCTTCAAGCTGATTTTGTTCTTCCATCATCTGGAGAAGAAGTTGATGAGGATAGTTCATGGAACCAATGGCTACTGTCAGAATTTCCTGATTTCTTTGTTAATGCTGAAAAGGCACTCTGTTCTCTTCCTTGTTTCCAAGAAAATCCTGCTAAAGCAGTGAGTGTATACATGAGCTTTGTTCCTCTTATTGGTGAAGTACAAGGTTTTTTTTCTGGACTTCCCCAGATGATCATCTCTAAATTACGTCAGTCAAACTGCTTGCTCCAGGATGGATGCAAGGAGAAGTGGGTTCCACCATGCAAGGTTCTGAAAGGTTGTAATAGCCAGGCAAGAACACTTTTACCTGGTAAATTACTGTGTGATCATCTGGGACTAGGGTTTCTGCATAAGGATATAGATTTGTCTGACGCACTTGCTACGGCTCTGGGTATTCAAGTGTATGGCCCGAAGACATTAGTTCAATTCATCTCCTCGTTAGGCCTCATTACAGACGGTATAAAATCATTGGGTCTAGATTGGTTGTTCTCTTGGCTTAATGAACTTCACAGCCAGGTATACTCTTGTGAACCAAATTCAAAGAAGTTAGGATTGGAGCTTGATCTTATAAATTCCTTGAAGAAGGTTCCTTTCATTCCCCTTTCAGATGGTACGTATAGCTCATTAGATGAAGGTACTATTTGGCTTCATGGCCATGTAAGCACCCAAGGTCATGAAGAACTTGGTAGCAAAGCTTTTCCGCACCTGTATGCTTCATTGAGGACTGTGAGCCCCGCCCTCTTTTCCGAGTCTAGTGATTTAGCTTTAATATTGAATTGCATGGGGATGCTGCAATATATTGGTGTTCGTTTGATCTCAGCTCATGAATTGATCAGAATTCACATCTTACCATCTGTTTCAGATGAAAGATTGGACCAGCAGATAATGGTAGAATACATGACCTTTGTAATGCTTCACACACAATCCACTTGTATTAGCTGTCTTGCTGAAACTGAAGACATTATCTCTGAATTATGCAGTAAAGCTGTGATTCTGACAAATTATGGGTACAAACGACCGTCTGAGACTCCAATTCATTTTAGTAGAGATTTTGGAAATTCTGTTGATGTACGCAAATTTTTGCGTGGTCTGGAATTTAAGTGGCATGAAATTGATACATTGTATATGAAGAATCCAATCGCCCAATCGCTGTCATGTGGGTTGACACAGTGGAGGGAGTTTTTTCGGAAGTTAGGAGTCACAGATTTCGTGAAGGTAGTTCCATGTGAGAAATCTATTGCCGTTTTCTCTCCTACTTTGCTGGATCAGATTGGGAGTTATAGAAATCTCATATCTCCAGAATTGTTTGTTAAAGATTGGGAGTCCCCGGAGTTAGTTCATATACTACATCTATTGTCAAAAGATGGCAGCCAAGAAAAGTGCAAATACTTTTTAGAAGTTTTGGATGCTCTATGGGATGATCATTACAGTGAGAAAGTTGTTGGGTTTTGCAGTACTAGTGTTGATATGAAAAAAATTTCGTTCAAGTCTTCACTCTTGGCTTGCTTATCTGATATGAAGTGGGTGGTTTCCAGTCTTGACAGTGAGCTTCACTTTCCTAGAGAGCTGTTTCATGACTGTGATGCTGTTCGCTCTATTCTTGGTTGTCATGCTCCATATGCTGTACCAAAGGTTAGTCATTTTTTTCTTATAAAGAGCTACTTTAATTTGGACACGTAGAACTAATTTGAGATTGATTTACTGGGAACATCAGTTCAACATGGATGTTAAATGCTAACTTTTGTCGATTTTATGGTAACATCAAGCTTTTTTTGCCTAGGTGTACTGCTCTATGACCCTGCTAGCATTATTGGATGTACCTGGCTGCTTTTTTTTTCTTTTTATAGATACTTTTTGAATAATAATCGAAGTTTAGCTGCTTGAATTATGTCTACCCAACTTTGTTGTAGGAAAGGAAAATGATTGCTTCTTGTGAAATAATTTGATTTAGCTAATGTAATACGAGTGACATGTTTATTGGAGTGATTAAATCCCTTGGTGCGAGGGCTTTACTTATCTTTGAAGTTTATTTTTTTGTGAAGAAGCCTTGGACAAATGGATGCTATGAATGTATATTTCTTTTTCTTTCCTGTAAAGTAGTTAATTGTTCTAGACAGAGATGCATTTACATTTTCTTTCTCTAACTTCTTTGTGGGTTGAAGCTGAAGGGTTTTTAGGGAGTATTCCCAATGACATTTTTTTAACAGATCTACAATTCTTTATAATTGTTTGTTTCTGACGTCCCCTGGTCCTCTGTTTCCTCATGTTTTGCTTTACTAATTTCTTAATATCTATCTTACGGAAAAAGAAGTGAGGTGGTGCTTGAGTCCTGAAGGAGGGAATGTAAGAACAACCTTTGTTTTTCTCCATCTATATATAATATAATAAGTTTTAGATCGAAATCATGTATCCACCCTGCTAGGAAATTTCACCTTCCAAACCCTATGGTTCATTTCACTCCCAAATAGTACAAGGTATTGAGGAACCATCTTCCACTCGATGCCTAGCTCTTCCTCATCTGTTTTTCCCCAAGCCAGAACCAGATATTTGTGCATCATGTTTCAAACTAATTCTTCACATGTAGGGTCAAAATATGATAAGTTCGTCGAATAGGGTCAAAATATGATAAGTTCGTCGAATAAAAGCTGCCAAAGTGAAAAGACCAAGATCTTATTATGTGTTTCCCCTCTAGACAGGCTAGACCTACTTTCCATGAGCAACATTCTATTCATTGTTTAATGGTTGGATTCTTATCTTTAATACGTATCCAAGCACAAGGAAAACAGTGTAAATGGATCTGGATATACATGCTGCTAGAGTCCTAAAGTCATGATAGATATATAATGAACTCCTAAGCCTTCAGTGACACTGTGAAATTTCCAGGGATATCAGTCTGAGAATTCTGGTGATGCAACTTTTGAGTATTGGTGTTTATAGAGGCTGGTTTGTTTGTGGTGCCATAAGATTGGAGGAAGACACTTTTATTCCTTTGTAATAGAACGAAATTGATGGTGATGTACAAAAGTGCAACATCAAGAGACAAGGGTTAAGGAATTAAACTAATAAGTGATACTGGGAGTGATTAAGTTTAGGGAAGCTCTTGAAGAACCATTATGTCCTTATACCTGAAGGTCGTCTCTGGAGGTAATCTATCAAGAGAGAAGTACTTTGGTCTTGCTAAAGAAAGGTGTATGATGAAAAGATATGATTGGCATCATCATGGTCTAATGGACACATGTATGACTGTATGAGGGATCTATTGTGAACACAAGGTGTGATATTTAGCCCTTTTTCTTTTGCCATAGTCATGGATATGGTCAACTCAAGACTATATACCATGATATATGATGTCTCCAGTGTGTTAACTGATGAGAAGAAATACCATGATGGTCAATCAACACGATATTCATATATGTATTTCAGACTTATCTTCCGTCTGGTCCAAGTTAACTTGGAAGTTCTGAACTCTTGCTTGGAGTACGGTAGTGCAATGATGATATGTCACATCTAGTGTTGTATTCTGACATTGTTCCATCTTTATGGTTACAACTTCTTAAGGTTGGGGGCGGGGGGTGGGGAGAGTTCAAATCATGGACCATATACAAGCTTATCACTTTGGGATATGAAGGATTAAGGAGAAGAAAGTGCTACGGCTCGATTGACTCATAAAATAGACTTTCTTGGGGGAGGGACGCTATGGCCATATACAAGCTTATCACTTGTCTTTATGGGCAAACCTGGCTGGTGTGTCTAGGAAATCCTATCATGATTTTACAGAAACATTGGAGGGTTTGGTTATGTCTTCTCACCAGGATGTCTTATCCTTCTTTTTTTCTCTATTTCCCCTTGGTCAGTAATAAGAAAATCCTATCAGAAGGGCTCAAAGAAGAACTATAACTTACCTCGATTTACTTGCATTCATCTTTGTGTACTGCCTAAACTAGAAGAAATTCGCTTGTTTGTCTAACACTTGCTACTGATTAAGGATTGCAGTTATTGTGAGATCCCTTGCACACTTTTTACTAACGCTCAGTCACTCATCCGTGTCATTTTCACTGGAACAGATTAAAAACTTACCATTGTTAACTGCTATTGGTTTCAAAACTCAAGTCACACTTAATGATGCATTGGAGATTCTTCAAACATGGAGAAGCTTAAAATCTCCTTTCACGGCCAGGTATGTTCTTGTCTGGTACAATACCCATCTTACTTTTCTGTCCCGTCTTTTAGCAAATTAAGAGTAGCTTGCTGTTCGCTTGTGGTTTCCTTTTCTGTGACTGAAGAAATATGGTACGGAGTATCTTATCTAGACCCTTGTGAATGTTCTTTGGTATTGAGTTTCAATTATATAACTATGAAGTGGTCCTAACAGAACACACTCAAACAATGAGCAAGTTTTCCTGCAACCCTAGTTATTGGTGCTCATACGAGCACATTATATGATGAAATGTCGTGTCACAACAGCCAATTTGTGAATTTAAGTAAAGGTAACACATTGCTGGAGTAACAATGCGGAAAAGGTCCTGTCTGTGTTCCTTCTTTCTTTCCTTCATTGGTTTTCTTAACAGTAGTAACTATAGTAAGTGGTTCTCTATGAAGTGTTTTATTTAAATTACAAATCTCACTTACAAATTGTACACTCTATGTCAAATTGAAGGGCTTCGACTCTCTTTCTATTTCTTATTTTCAAAATTCTCTACCCTGAGTGTACGTTTTGCCTTTTAAGTCAGTTATTTTCTTTGCATACAAAACATCGCCAGACCTTTTGCGCATTGTTACTCCAGCAATGTGTTATCTCACTTTGATCCTGCATTTTTTTACTTCTGCATTTAAATCCTACTTCTCTAGTTCATCGAGTCTCAAACATGCTCAGAACTAACCTTGTTATAGGGGCGAACTGCAAATAAAATTTCCTCTTTCTTGCCACGTATTAAGATACCTCATAAATTAGATAGCAGGACAGACATACGGCTAGATAAGTGAACATGCTAGTAGTTGAAAAGAATACTTCAATGTATAGATTTTCTATAACTTTGACGATCTGGTCACACCGAACTGCTGCTTTTGTTTCTCATTACTCTGAGCTTCGAACTTATTTCAGTAACTGGTAATACCCATGTTCTTCTGCTCGAGGACACAATGGATATCAAGAATTTTTTCTGTATGTATTAGAGATCTAGAGTTGGTTTTCTTAAGTTTAATAATATAGCCGATAGCATTCCTTGTGGTATACTCCGTACTCATCAATATTGAAGCATATTGTTGTTTTGTATCTCTTGGGAGATATCTATAGGAAGGGGCCGAAGGGCTATGCATTTAAAAAAATGGAATCCGATCTTTGTTTTCTTTTCTTCATTATTCGCACATATGCTGCCCCCCCCCCCCCCCCTCCTCGTTCTTCTTGTGAAATTTGGCTTTCCCTCCCTATGAATGGATATAAGCATGCTAATATAGTTGCATACTGATCAGCTTGTCCCAGATGTGCAAATTTTACTCATTTATTTGGAAAGAAATGGTAACATCAAGGCAAGAAGTGGTGGATGCTTTCAAATCGGGGCCTTTCATATTTGTTCCTACTGCTTCTGTCAAAAATCAGGAGAATGTTGTGGTCGGTGACTTTCTATCTCCAAAGGAAGTTTATTGGCATTATTCGACAGGTGCTGTGGATCATATCAGGGACTTGGAGGTATCTGACCTGCAAAATAGCATTTTATCTAAAAAGGCAAAGGCGCAAAGATCAGTCAAGAATTCTAATAACACTTTTAGTAAAACACTATGCTCTCTATATCCAAGCCTTCATAATTTCTTTGTCACGGAGTATTGTGTGAATGAGGCTCCTTCTTTCAATCACTACCTTCAGATCCTGCTGCAGTTATCTAAATTTCCTCTTTCCCAGGAAGCAGCGAAAATGGTATGTTACATTAATGAGACTTATATGCCATGAAAACTTTTGTTTAGTTGGGTAAACAAGTGAGTTTTACTTGGCAAATATTGATGTCATTCTACATCTTATTTACCATGTCTCAGGTTTTCAGAGTTTTTGTAAGCTGGGCCTATGATCTGGCTCGTGGAACACTGTGTGCTGATGAAATGACTTATTTGAAGGAGCACATCTCAGAGCTGGATTTTACTGTGCTACCTACAATGCAAGATAAGTGGGTTTCTTTGCATCCATCTTTTGGGCTGGTATGTTGGTGTGATGATGATATTTTGAGAGGAGAATTTGACCACTCGGACAGTATAAATTTTCTGTACTTTGGAAAGCTTACCGATAATGGGATAGAGGTGCTTCGTACTAAAGTGTCTGTCCTGCTGAAGAACTTGGGCATACCTTCTCTCTCGGAGGTATATTATTTTTCTCCGTTTGCCTCATGCATACTACTCTTCTTGCTTGTCGATGAATGTAACTGGATGCTTAGTTTGGCTGTCTCGTTCCTTTGAAAATATGAGTTGGCTTTACAATTTTTGCACATGTTTTCCAATGTCCTGGATGAATTTGGTAATGTCATTATGTCAACCCAAATTCCCAGAACCTAGTCGTACAAAGTCGGAATCGTAAAAGAACCATATTTGTAGGCATTGTCAATTTGTTATGCTTATATGAACCGATCTGTGCCTCAGTGTTTCAAGATTTTTGTCATCGCACATCAATTCTTTTTTCGCTTTCGTTCATATTTTAGTTCCGTGCTGTATTGCTTTGATGATAGGGAACTCTTTCTGTCTTCCTCACATTAGTCCACACTATATTGTAATTGGTAGCTCTCTTCGTACTTTAATAAATGACTTCTCAAATAAGTGAAAATCATATGTAAATCCTTCTTCTTATTGCAATAATTCTCTTTGAAAAACTTAAGTGTTCCTATGACCAATTTCAAATTTGTAAAAATACACCTTTATTGCTTAGCATCTTTGAGTCTGTATAAGGCTGATTTTAAAACAATTCATGTAGGGGACTTGGACGTTAGTATATAGTTCTTCGTTTCAAAAACCTCAAACCGTCAGCTAGAACCTTATTGCTCTCTCTAAATAATGGTTTTGTTCTGTGCAGATTGTATCTCGCGAAGCTATTTGCAATGGTCAGATTGAATCTGGTGTTACTATTGCATTGATAAAGAGGGTGCTACCATTTGCCCAACGTTATCTCTACAACTTGCACCCTGAAAGTTACAGTAAACACAAGTTGTCTATTTCTCACAAATTACATCATCTACAAATTGTTGTCGTGGAAAAGTTGCTTTACCGAAATGTCATAGAGAAACGTGGTTGTGCATCCAAGAATCAATCTGAATGCAACTCCCTACTTCAGGTATTGCGAATCCTTGTGCTCTTTTATCGCTGTTTTAAAGTGTCTGTGAGAGATTTTTAGTGACTGCAAGTGCATCATTCAGAAATCGTAGTGTGATAATTGTGATTATTGACAAAACGATTGTCATTGGGCATTCTATTAGTGATATCATCTGGTTTCTTGGTGCTCTTTCATAATAACTCCCTCTTATTCAACGCCCTCCCTCTCTCCATGCCTCACTTGTACTTACATTTCTGTTATTGGACTTCGTTTTGTAGGGAGATATGTTGTATGCATCTAAGGATGCAGACCCTCACTCTGTCTTCATAGAACTCTCGCGGTTGCTATTTGATGGTACTCCAAATTTACATTTGGCCAATTTTCTTCATATGATGACTCTCATTGAGGGATCCGGTTCAACAGAAGAGCAGATTGAACTTTTCATACTTAACAGCCAGAAGATGGCAAAACTTCCAAATGAGGAATCTGTCTGGTCTCTTCCCTCTCCACTTGCCCTTACTAAGAACGGTGATGTGTTGCCGGAGAGTGCCTCTATACCAAAAATCAATGAGCATGTGTCTAACAAGTCCAAGAAAAATTCAACAAATTCAAGTTCCCCTCCTAGGGTGGTCTGGATGCCCAAGACAGATGCGAAAACAGAAACTATCATTGCAAATCAGAATGGCACTCTCATGACAACTGATGGTGTTTCTGAGAATGTAGTGCCAGAGAAAGCTGATGCGGCTTGGACTAATGTTAATGATGTTGTTCAAGATCACGTAAAGAAAAAGTTCTCCCTTCCTGGTTTCTGGAAACGTAAGACACCACCTGTCCTTGCAACTCAGAATGGCAGTTTCGAGATAATCGATGATGTTTCTCCGAGTGTGGTGCCGGAGAAAGCTGATATAGCTTTGACAAATGTTTCTGATGTTGATGTTGATGTTGAAGGTGATGTAACTATACAGCCCTGTCCAACATCTTCCTCTCTTCTCGGAAATCATATTGATCTCATAGACAATTTGCCTCAATCAAGCATTGGAGCCTTAGATGATCTCCCTGACATTGCATTGGAGACCCTTTGCCTTGTAGAAGATCCATCAGAAATCAGTGAGAAAAACCAGGTTATCACAAGTATTCCCAACTCTCAGCAAGCAATGCTAACCGGTCGACAAGGTGAGCTAATGGCTTTTCAATACTTTACTGACAGAGCTGATGGGGCGACCGTGAACTGGGTTAATCAAGACAAAGAGACAGGCTTACCATATGACATTGTGTTGGGAGAAGAAGAGAACAAGGAATACATTGAAGTAAAAGCTACTAGAAATGCAAAAAAGAACTGGTTCCAACTTTCCAAGCAAGAGTGGCAGTTTGCAACTGAGAAAGGGGACTCCTTCAGCCTTGCACATGTCATTCTATCTGGTGAAGTACTTGGCAGGCTTACTGTTTATAAGAACCCTGTAAAGCTATACCAAACAGGAGAGCTGCGGGTGATTCCTATGACCTCAAAAAGCTACTGCCTCCGTCCACACGTAGTCAATCCCATTTGACTTTTATGATCAAACTGCGTAAATTTGCTCTTAGGTTAACTATGCATCTTATAGTACATGCTTGTATAGAAACAACATTGTCAAATTGAACAAGAGTCTTGAGTTGACACACCCCAATTTTGTATACGAACGAGTAGAATGCAAATTTAGGGAGAACCAATCAAAGCCTGCCACAATTAATTTGAGGCGGTACATGTCGGTACCTCTTTATTGTTTGACAAGGCCTATACTTTTTTTTCTTGGTACATGGCTAAGGCTAATGTTGTCGGGGGTGAGGATATGCGAATTTGTATCGGGACATTAACTTTCTAAACATACTAAGCCAACATTGATGCTTTGACAAGACATATACTTGCTCACACTCACTCGACATACTCAAATCAAGGATTTGCGTTTATTCACTTTTGAAAAACAAATTAAAACGGTCTTTTATTAACATCAACCACATTTAAAGTTAGTCATTTTCACCATTAAAACAAAAGTTAATCCTTGACACTTGCATCCTTGAGACATTGAGCTCTTATGTGCTATTTTTCATCTTAGAACTACTATGGGCCTAGGGTGCCAACCCCTACTCGCCCACCCTCTTGCACTGCACAACCCTAACAAATACCTTTGAATTCTAAATTGGACGTCGAAGAAGTGAGGTTTATTTACCAGCCCCCTTCAAGGGTTGTGAGTCTTGTGACTTGTGAGGGGAGTCTTTCCGATTTCAAACAAACTCAGTTTGACCATTTTCATCCAAAACAAGAACCCAGGTTACAAATTTTAGTACACATATAATCCATTTTTTTTTTAAGTTTTTTTACTTAATCATGTTTTCCCTACTTTTTAAACCTTGTTCGCACAAGTCACAACGATTTTTAACTCTTATAGCCTGCAAGGCTGCACAAGATATTATTTTATCAGACAATTCACGCGATACCCTCGAACTTTGACCGACCGTACATGATACTCAACCACCCCCCCTTAGGTTACTACCAATTGTTCTATGGCACCCTGGGGTACCAATAGAATGGTATCCCCAGTCTTTTCTTTTTAATAAATCAGCCCAACAATTATAATCTGGGCCTTATAAATTTCAGCCCAAACAAAAATAAAAAATCACATTCTCTTCTACCTCCCTCCTCTCCAAATCCAACCACCACATGAACCACCCCAGCCGCCACCACCTCCATCACCAATCACCACCGCTGCATTCTCCGACGAACCCAAACCACCGTCTTGCTCCGGCGAGCCAATCACCCTAACCCCGCGACACTGCATCTCCCTCCTCCTCCATTTTCTCTTACTCCTCTTTTCTCTCTCCTCACATTTACTCACTTTTAGTTGACGTAGAGTGGCTGGGGTGGCGTGCGTGGGCGTGGGCGGACCTGGTGGTGTAGTTGGTGGTTGTGGAGGAGATTTGAACCCAAGAGCAAAGAGATACAATAATGAAACAATAACCACTAGGCTAGACAGTTAATCATGTAAGAAAAAGGATATCAGTTTATAATTATACACCGGAATCGGGGGGTATGGAAAGGAAGGTACCCCGGGGGTACAATAGAATTTGCGCTAGTTGTTTCTATACAACCTTGATAAATTGAGTAACATGTGCAATCGACCAAAATTTGACGTATTACATAAATTTTCTGTTATTTTATATATTTATTTTCTTTCCTATCATATGTGAAGTTGCGAACCACTAACGACCGAACGTGTTCACTTCCGACTTCAAAATTGGCCTGGGGTTTAAGGTTTTGGACTTGAAACCCTTCGCCCTCCCAAAAAATAAAAAATAAAAAGATGGTGTTGTCAAGAAAGAAGAGGCAGCTGTTAAAAGCCGAGCTGAATAACAATGTCACAACCCCACAAATTGAGAAGAAAGAGGATGTCACAGGTAAGAAGAGAAAGAGAGGCGTGCAAAAGAAGATTCAAGGGAAGATGGGTATTCAATTGGAGGGCAAATTAGAACCTTTTCTGCCCGAAAATGGTGAAGTTAAAGTGAAAAAGGTTGCATCTTTGAATAATAATGATGGTAATCAGACGAAAAAGATGAAGATATCGGAAGAGGGGGGTGGGAAAGAAGTGGGTTGTGTGTTGAACAAGGAAGAAAAGGTTGTATCTTTGAATAATAATAGTAATAATAATAGTGAATCAAAGAAGAAAAAGAAGAAGAAGAAGAAGAAGGTGAAGAAGAAGAAAACCAAGGTTGAAGAAGTCGTACAAGAGAAGCCTCAATCTGAGGTTGAAATTGATGGGGTTTTAGAACAGGAAAAACCGCAATCTGTGGTTGGAAATGCAGGAATTTCACAACAAATTGTTCAGGCTACTAGGTAATTAACTAACTATCTTAATTATTTTGTTAAGACTGCCTTGTAGCGAAGCAGGCGCTTATAACTATTGTAAATATTGCGTTGGAGACGGTTTAATAGCGTTATTTAAGGTTTTGAGGTGAGCTTTTAAGCTCGTCTGCAGGATGAGACAGCCTCACTTAAGCTTTGGAGGATGTGGTGGTATGGGTTGCATTGTTCTAGGAAGGTAGTATTGGTATTGCTTGTGTTGTATGTTCCTTGTTTTTGTGGTTTAGGTACTTCTATGTGTATTAACCCTTTAAGAAAGGGGGGAGTCCGGCTTTTCTTTCTAAACCTGGCCTTTTTATGCCCCCGGCGTAACTTTCTTTGCCTGCTCCGTTCAGGGGCTAAGTCTTTAAGACCGATAAACACATGTAATTCGAGTTTCTCTGGTACTTCAGAAACTCGAATGGTAATATAGGTTAAAGGTGAATAACCAGATAATGATAAGATTTTATCTATGTGAGGATGTCCAGCTGATTTATTTGGTCCTTTTGAAGCGTAGGAAATACAAAAGGTATTATCTTTGAGTGAGTTTGGCTATATTGCTTTGCAGTAAAGGAAACGCTGGAGATGCTAGGAAAGTATATGTTGGAGGGATGCCATACTATTCAACCGAGGATGATATTAGGAGTTACTTTGAATATTGTGGTGCTATAACTGATATCGATTGCATGACTTTTCCCGAGACTGGGAAGTTCAGAGGAATTGCTATGATCACTTTCGAGGTACTTCTTTCCTTCACTCTGAACGTTTCTCTTTTCTCTTTTAATTTAGTAATTTCAATAAAAATTGCTGATTTTTGAGGATTCGACTATGAACCTTTCACAAAGGTGAGATTGTGAGAATTGTGAGTTGGTGGGGCGGGTTGGGTCTGGTTGAACTAATGTTTGTTTTTTGGTAGTTTTACATTGTTTGGTTTCATTAACTCCAGGCTTTCTAGTACCTTTAGAATGAGATTCATAACATGCTATTTGTTTGTTACCTGTCCATCTATACGAGCGCTATTGCAAAATTTCGTCTACTTATAGAGGACTACTGTACCCTCAGATGTCTTGATAAATTGGGCTCTTCTCCTTCTTATGAAGTATTAAGGTATTTTTGTCTGTTCACCAATCAAGGATAAAGGTCTGCATATTCTTGTATGAACCCTCTTCTAGCTCTAGCTTCCACATCACTGGTTAAAGGCTTAAAGCCACTGGGAGTCTGGGATAATTGAATGGTAATTTTTATAGCTGAGGTTTTTGGCACATGACTACAGTGAAGGATGGGTAGTTTCTTTACTGCGTGTGTGCTGCCTATGCGGGTACATCAGCATAGAAATCTTGTAGCAATGTTCCTAAGTTGAGCCAGATCACCTGGGATGTATGCTTTATATAATTTTCACTATGGTTTTAGATGAAGTTTCAAATTATTACTCAGACAATGTATGTCATCCTGATGCTGATGGTAATTTTGATGTGAAGCTATGGTTGCTTATGGTTGTTGGAGTTTTGAAGCAAGTGAGTGATGGGTCTCAGACCCGTTCTTTTTGATAAAGACCTTAAAGGAACAATATGTTAAGAATAGTTTGCTCACAGTAAACATGAAACTTTGTAGGTCTAGGATATTAGCTTGTCTTATGTTAAATACTCTTGAAGGGCACATGTGACAGCTGAAGTCTCTGGTAGCCTCTCTCTGGTCTGTTCCCTCCATATAATGAAGGGCAAAAGGTTTACATTTGTTTGGATAAACATCATCAGGAAAGCGGGGGGCGGGGGGGGGGGGGGGGGGGGTGGGGAAGAAGGAGGATGAGTGAAGGTAGCCGAGGTTTGGAGAATGGTTCTACTAGCTGTTTGGTGGTGTACATGGAATGACAGAACTCAATGCATATACGCATTTTGAT